>JAJJMC010014296.1:0-55577 GCA_023531435.1 Papaver californicum | reverse complement strand
GCTTTGAAATGTGGGCGGTGTATTGTCAATTCATGTCATTGCCTTGTCAAGACACATAAAATATCTAAGATAAAAGGTTTATTTTTGTTCAACATTATCCTCTTTTTATTATAAATAACCAGACTTGCTTCTCCATCAATACGAACCGAGTTTTATCATCATCTCTTGCTCCTTACAGTTTCCAACACATAACAAAATGGAAAACTATGTAAATCATATTGACAACTATGGTTCCTCTTCTAGTTTCCCTCACTATGTTTCTTTTACTTCTTCTTCTTCTGGTTCATTAAACGATGATGATGACACAAGTTACTACTCATCAGATGAAAGTTCGCTTGAAGCGAACAGTAATAACGTAGCAGTTAATGTTGGTTTAATGTTGTCAACTCTGAACCCTCCACATACACGTACAATAATACCAAGACAACGTGATGTAGGTGCTAAAGGTCTATGGAGAGACTATTTCTGCAGCAACCCTACATTTCCGCCCAATATATTCCGTAGAAGATTCAGAATGCGTCGACAATTATTCAACCGTATTTTGGGTGATGTTGTGGCGGTAAATAGTTATTTTGTGCAGAAAAGAGATGCTTGTGGTGTTCTAGGATTAACCCCGCACCAAAAAATAACTGCAGCTATTCGTATGTTAGCTTACGGATGTGCGGCCGATGCAATCGATGAGTATTTACGTATTGGGGAAACTACGGTGTTGGAAGCAACTCGTAGATTTTGCAGGGTCATAGTCCAATTGTACGAGGATGAATATTTGCGGACACCAACTCAACGTGATATTGATCTCCTTCTTGATGAAAACCAAAAAAGGGGATTTCCAGGGATGCTCGGTAGTGTTGATTGCATGCATTGGAAATGGGACAAATGCCCTTCGGCGGAATCCGGTGCTTATACCGCCTACAAGGGTAGCGAAAGTATTATCCTTGAGGCAGTTGTGTCGTATGATCTTTGGTTTTGGCACGCATTTTTTGGTATGCCGGGATCAAACAATGATATCAATGTGATGAACCGTTCGTATATCTTCAAAAAGCTTATCAAAGGTAAAGCACCGCCAGTAAAATTTTCAGTCAATGGAAATCAATACAATATGGGGTATTATCTTGGGGATGGAATATACCCAGAGAAATCAACTATTGTAACTACCATTAAACATCCAGACTCCCAAAAGAAACAGAAATTTTCGGCGATGTAGGAAGGTTGTCGAAAAGATGTAGAACGGGGGTTCGGTGTACTACAAAATCAATTTGCAATCATCAAACAACCCGCACGAATGTGGAATCCGGACGTGTTAGCATATATAATGAAAACGGTCATTATTCTACATAATATGATAGTGGAGGATGAACGTATTCCCGGTGATTGGCCGCATGACTATGAACAACGCAGCCACGGTGCTCCAGTTGTTATTTCAAGGGAGAACACTGCTCAACTTTCTAGGATGCTCAAGGACCAACGAAGACGTGAAGTATTCGATAAACAAACTGGGGTTCGTTTGAGAAATGACCTGATCGAACATATATGGTCATCTTTTGGGGAAGACTGAAATTTTATATGGGCTTTGGGGGTAAATGTGTTGTTAGTGGACCGGTGGTTAAAGCGAGAGTTATGTTATCTTTACTTATTAGTCGCGTGTGTTGTTAGTGGACCGGTGGTTAAAGCGAGAGTTATGTTATCTTTACTTATTAGTCGCGTTATATTTTAATTGTTCATCGAGTCCAGCTCGTATTAGTAGTAATTTTCAAAGATAATTCTAAATTAAATTTTTATTTAAAAATAGGAGTCGTTAAAAACATAAAAATCTATTGAAAATGGTAAATAATTAAAACTCAATATGAAAATGGTAAATAATAACTAAATTAATTTAGTTTTGATCAAAATTAAAACTCAATATGACAATGGTAAATAATAATCCAGACGTTATGATTGGTTTAATCTTTTCCTCAAAATTTCTCCCTTCCGCAGTTCGATGTACTGTCTTGATACATCATCCATTTGGGAGATATCCATCGTCATTATACGGAATTCCTCTTCTGCTTCTTGCCTAGCTTGTATTTCCGTAAACTTTGCATTTGAATCAGCTAATTTAGCTTCAAACTTTGCTTTATCATTAGCTAATTTTGCTGCAAACTCAGCTTCTCTTTGTGCAATCTTCATATCTCTTTGTTCGGTACATTTGGCGTTGAAGCTTTGTTGCTCTCTATAAATATTTTGCATCATTTCCTGTTGTTCATCAAATTTTGCTTTCCCTTTTGTCTTCTGTCGTTTCGCCTCTTTTCTCCCCATTGGACGGATTAATGTGTTGGGGATATCTCCAAGGTCTTCATAGGTGCTGGGACCATCAAGGCTTAAGTCTGGTGTGTCCTGTACGTCCTGAGATTCGTTGTCGTAATCAGACTCTCCTTGTGATGAATCGAAAACAGATGTCGACCTTCTGGAATATTTTATATTATCTAACATAACTGTGTAGCAATCTTGATGTTTAAAACTTCGACCAGTTGCTTCCTTGAAAAGCCTACGTACTTCTGCGAACTGGTGTTTCAATTCAATGTTGTTAAAGGATATACAATCATATAGATTAATGTAATAAGCATAATTAAACGAGTTGTTACCTTATTTTCGGGGCCCCATCCAGTATGATGTTCCCTTTCGACTTCAGCCTCCTTCGCAGACATAAGCGCCACATCCTTACTTATAATTTGAAATCGTTTCTGAAGGGAGGTCCAACTACGTTCTGGCATAGAAGGTATAGCTTCTTTCATCCGAACTAGTATACGTGACCATAATTTTTCTTCACATTGATCGGTACCAATGCTACAATCTTGAGAAATAGACAAATGAATCGTACACATCGTAACATCTTCAAAAGACGAAAAATTTGGACCCCGTGGTTTTGATGGCGCCATTTTACTAATCGATTTCAAAAAATGAAATAAAAATCAACTTTAGAATTTTCAACTACACAATGTATGAATTTAGTAAAATGCCATTGGTTTAGTATCCCATATATATAGGGTAAATATATGACCGTTAACTGCCAACGGTAACATATCAACGGTAACATATCAACGGTAACATCCCAAAAATTGTCTCACCCAAACCCAGGCGGTGCCTTGGGGTCTCGCCCAACCCAAGCGAGGGCTTAGGGTCTCGTTCAGATCTCAGGCGGGCTCGCCCAAACAGAAGCGTGCTCCTGGCTCCTCGCCCGGTTCCATGCGAGTCCTTAGGGTCTCGTTTGAACTCAAGCGGTACCTAGGGGGCTCGCCCAAAAGGTAAGCGTGGTCCTGGTACCGCGCCCAGTTCCATGCGAAATCACAGCATCTCGCCCGTGTTTGGAAATTTTAGGCGTTATCTCAGCTGTTCGCTTGTGAGTAGGCGAGCTTCTGCTCAGTCGTCTGGTGGAGCGAAAGTTTAGCATAACGCTTCGGCTGGCGGAATGTCAACACTTCGCCCGTGTTTTTAAGCGGGGTGCTGATACCTCGTATGTTCACAAGCGAGGGAGCAGAATTTCGCATGACTATAATTTTGATCGTCGATCAGCGATTACTTTTGATCTTGAACAGTGATTTTTCAACGATCAAATACTAAAAAAGATCGACGACTGCGGCTCATTTTCATCGACTATCGATCATTTATAATCTTCAGTCGTCGATTTAGTCGACGACTGTGGACGCTCTAAGGTGATAGGTAAGGGACAGCACATGAATAACGGATAAATAATACTCATTCTGCAGTTGTACCTTTGTTGCGTTTAAGAAGAACAAACAAAAGAGTAGACTTCCCTGATGCCAAGATAGACAGAGAATCAGCAAGTTTCTTAGGATGTAACTCGAAAATTTTGTCAGTGATATCATTTCCAAAGTAATCTCTGATAATCCCTTCTCCAACTGTTCTTACATGGTTGCTATATATTTCTATTTCGGAATCCTTCTATTAGTGCCTTTTTTCCCCAAGCTGACTAGTTGAAACTAAGGGGTAGCCTTTCGCGGGAGTTCCTGTTGGAATCTTGAAACAATGAACAACAACGTTAGATGTATCAGAATAATATATAAAGAACTAAATTGAAAACAACTCTACCACGGACAACTGCGAGGGAAAAATCACAGGTTCAACAAGTTGTTTTGAACACATTAGTTCGCGGGTATACTCGAAAAGAGCAATGTTAAACCCCAACATGCGAAGATATGTCAAGGATAAGAAAGGCGATATAGCTTGTATTATCACAATACAAACTACCCAATCTTGAACTTAGTAACAGGGAAGGAAGGGAAATAAACACTCAAAAGCGCAAAACAAACCGAGAAGATGGTGAAAAGAAGACAAGATAGTAGTCGCTTCTGGGATATCTTGAAAACAATTTTAAGAGTTGTATTTGTATGAGAAAGTTACTTGCAAACCAAGTTAGGTTTAGGTTTTCTTATAAAACAAGGTTTTGTTTCTTGTAAAACAATTAAAACAAAACAAAAAAAAAATTCCCATAAATAAAACTCTTAACGAAAATATTTTTGGAATTAATTTCCTAAAGAAAATTGTTGCAAAAATTATTTCGTGTAGACATAGGACTTGGTGCATGGCATATGTGCATATTGCATGAGTTGGGTCATATATTGTTTGTCCACCTCATTCCACCCACGTTTTTCTAACTATCCATATGAGAATGGTTATATAGTAGACATCATTCTCTAGAATACCCAATGTGGGACTAAGCTAAAGAGTTTCATTCACTCAAGGAAATGAGTGAGCATCCATAGAACACTTAGGTCCTAAGATTAAACCACACTAAGACCGACAAAACATTTATTTAAAACTCATTTTCTCCAACAATCCCCCACATTTATTAAAAACTCAAGGAAATGAGTAAGTAGGGATGCACATGGGCCGGTCGGTTCGGGTTTCACCTAAAACCATCGACCGACCCGCTAGTCCTTGGTTTTTAAAATTTCAAACCAACCCCGCCCGACCTATATTCGGTTCGAGTTTTAACCCGCCCGCCATGGGTCGGTCAGGTTCGGGTTCGGGTTTTAACCCGTGTTATCCCGAAATTACTAAAGACACATATGCTATATTTCCATCTGTGATCATATTGATCTAACATCTGAATTTTGTTATGAATTATCTCTTAATTATGTTGGTGAAGATCTATTATTACGTCAGCGTCATATATGCTTCCTAAAATCAACACATAATTTGCGTAAGAGCGTGCACCATTCTTATTCTCCTTATGGAACTAATAACTATACACTCTCACACTATATAGCAACCCACTATCGGTTTTTACGGGCGGGTTCGGTCGGTTTTAGCATCAAACCGTAAACCGAACCATCTATATCGGGTTTTTAGATTTATAACCATATACCAACCCGCTGCGGGCGGGTTCGGTTTAAAATCCGTGGTTTTATCGGGTACGGGCGGATTCGGATTGGTGGGTCGGTTCTTGCGTAGTTCTATGAGCGAGCGTAGCCTTTAAGAAAGGGTTTTCAACTGATCCTTTCCAGAGAATTAGATAGTCTTCCTGAGCATGCCTTTTATTTGGTAGGTAACATCAATGAAGCTACCATGAAGGCTGTGAACTTAGAAGTGGAGAGCAAATTGAATAAATGACCTTAAATATTTGTTATCCGTTTGGCGGGGCAATGCATCTTGGTGGTCCACCTCATCCCGATGGTAGTAGAAGGTAATCTGGTAACCCCCCCCCCCCCTCCTGCACACAGAGCCGATAGTATACGCAGAACTAGAACAGGGAATTTTCTTTCTTCTTCCGATCGGGGTGACTCAAAAACCTAGAATAAAGAGAGTGACATTCATAGGCGTTGGTTAACTTTACACAATTGGCTTGCTATTGACCTTTTTCCTCTGTCCTTATTAAAACACTACAATTAGAGAGAACTGGAAATATTACTATTTACGCCTTTAGGCCTCGTTGAATTCCATTCACGTGCCGCGCTTTTAAAGTGACTCTTTCCTAGGATTTGAGTTAAAAAAGGCTCTCCTTTCATAGCATCATTAGTTAAAACTCGCTATGCTCATGAGCTCATAGCAAGGAAGGCATAACAAGAGCATATAAACAACAGGAAAAGAAAAAAAAAACACTTTTACTTAAAGAGCTACAACTGCAACTAATAAAGAAACAAGAGCTACAACAAGAGGAAGTTACTTGCATTCCCTCACCTTCCAATAAGCCCAACACACAAAGTAACGAATCCTAATATAAGAAGGGGAAAAAGAATAGTATTATTACTAACTGCGATATCCATTGCAGATGGAGGTATTAGAGTTGTTTCCATTCGCTTAATGCTGAAGCATCCATTATCTTCAACTGTATCTTTTTACCTACTTAGGTGATGTTGAATACACCGGCAAGTTAAATAAATCCACCCTATCTTCATCCACTAATCCCTGCAAACAATAAAAAATATATAAAGATCTTATTACAAGATATACATAGGTACGCTCTTAGTTTGGCGTCAGAGTATTATTCCCAGTTTCCTATACTCACCATCTTGGCCATGTCCATGAGACAAGAACCCAAAAGATGTTGGAGAAAATGATCTTATTTATTTTTGGTCTTGGATTAATTGGAACTTAGGACCAAGGGGTCACTAAGGAAACTAGCTTTTTTTTACTATTTGTGAATGAAATTTTTAGTCCCATATAGGAGAAACTAAAGATGTTGCCTCTCCATATTACTTAAAATTTGTATCTGGGGGAGGGACCTTGGGGTCAACACACTTTTGTGTGAGGGAGATGACTTAGGCTATGGGCTAGTTGGTGCAACCACACATTTCACACACGCGCGGTGCTTCGCATCGAAGTACGCATGTCGTCGTCGTCCGTCCGTCTGGTCGGTCAGGCGGGCGGACCGGGCGGCTCGTGTTCGGGTTCGGATGTGGGTGTGGGTGTGGGTCAACCAAGACTTATCTTTTTGGACAAAATTCTTTTTATATATTTTTCAAAATGAATTTAAATATAAAAAAAAAATTGTCTAATGGAGGGGCGTCTGACCCGACGGATATAACTTCCTTGGAACATAATGTCGGTATTTTTCTGTCCGTTTTCTTTTTACATCACTATGTCGACATTCACTCTTATTGCAACATAATGTCGACGTTTTTATGTCATTTTATTTTTACAACATCTTTACAACATTATGTCGACATTCATAATTGATTTCATAATTGATTTCTGCTTATAAAAACAAATTGATTTTTTCATTTTAACTCATCCCAGAGCAGGCTACTATCCCTAGCTCTTTTCCCCTCTTCTTGCTTTGTTGTGTGCGTTGCTTGTTTATTTTCATTCCTTCATATCTTGTTGTTGGGTTCGTTGAGTGGGTGATTTGTATTGTGCTTATACAAATCATAACGGGAAGTTCTATCCTGGACACATCTCCGTTGTGGGGATATAGCATCTCTCATACTTGAGGAGTACCCGCGGACTATTGTGTTAAGGACAATTTGCTGAGCAGGTGGCTCTGTCCTTTGTGTGCAAATCAATTCAGAGATTTTATTAATGTTAACATCTTCTGTTTTAGTATTTTTATTGTTGCAGATTCAACAATCTTAACACAATAGGACTTCTTCTGCAACAATGGGTAAAAATAATGTTGACAGACCAGAAAAATTCAGTGGGAAGGATTTCAAAAGATGGCAATCAAATATGTTATTTTTTTCGAGTTTTCATATGTTAAATGAACTTGTTCTGAAATCTTTTGATAAGGGTTTGAATGATGCTGGAAATGAAAGGGATTTGGAAAGTTGGGTTAGGCAGAATTATATGGATAAAAATCATATTCTGAATTGTTTACAGGATGCATTGTATGACTTTTATAATGCATAGGAAAACTTTTCTGCTTTTGATTTATGGGCTGCTTTAGAGGCAAAATACCAAGCTGAAACTGCTGGAAGTAAGAAATTCTTGGTAGCTAGGTTCTTGGAATATAAAAAGTCGAATGAAAAATCTGTGGTTGATCAATTCCTTGAACTTCAGCGTATTATCAATGAAATTCTTGCTGAAGGCATGGTGATAGATGAAACTTTTCAAGTGTTTGCTGTGATTGAGAAATTACCGTCTTCCTGGTCTGAATACAAACGTAGATTGAGACATGAAACGGGTGAAGGCAGTATTGTTGATTTGGGTAAGAAGATTCAAGTGGAAGAGTTACTGTGCTCCAAAGACAAGAACGTATCTTCTGCAAGGGACATGTCCAACAAGGCTCATATAATTGAACACAAGTCTTCCAATATTGAAAAAGGGTGAGAGCAGCAAACGCAACCCTAAGCCTAGTCATTACAAGAAAGGTATATTTCAGAAACCCAAATCTGGCATTGGTAAAATTAAAGGTGCTTGTTATGTTTGTGGAACTCCTGGCCATATGGCAATTCACTGTATAAAACGTAAGGACTTTAATAATAAGAGAAACAATGTTAATTTGGTTGAAAACAACAAGAACGAGTTTTCTGGTACGGTGTCTGAAGTTAATTTGGTAACCAATGTGAGAGACTGGTGGGTAGACTCTGGTGCTACCAAGCATATATGTGGAAACAGAGATATGTTCACCTCCTATCAGAAGGTAGGGGAAGGGTAGAAACTTTACATGGGTAACTCATCTGCAGCACAGGTTGCAGGAAAAGGCAAAGTTGGGCTAAAACTCACTTCTGGCAAGACTCTCACATTGAATGAAGTTCTTCATGTTCCGTACATCTGCAAAAATCTTGTTTCTTGTGGTGTTTTAGATGATAAGGGTTTTAAACTTGTTTTTGAATATGGAAAAGTTGTTGTCACTAAGGGTAAGGATTATGTAGGTAAGGGTTATAAGACTGAGGGTCTCTATAAACTTAATGTAACCTCTGATGAAATGAATAAAATTGATTCTTCTGCCTATGTTTGTGTGTCATTAAATGTTTGGCATGGTACACTTGGACATGTAAATTATAAGTCAATGCATAAACTGGCTAGCATAGGCTGCATACCCAAATTTAGTTTGGATAATGAACATAAATGTGAAGTATGTGTAGAATCAAAATATTTTAAAAAACCTTTTAGAAAAAATGTTCAAAGAAATTCTAAACCCTTAGAATTAGTTCATTCAGACCTAGTTGACATGAAATCAGTTCAAACTAGAGGTGGTAAGAAATGGTTTGTCACTTTCATAGATGATTGTACGAGGTACTATCACATATATTTGCTTAAAGGTAAGGATGATGCCTTAGAAGCCTTTAAGATGTATAAACTAGAAGTTGAAAACCAAATGAGTGCTACCATTAAAACTGTTAGGTCTGACCGTGGTGGTGAGTATGTAATTCCTATAGGAGATTTTTGCATAGAATACGACATTATACACGAAGTAACCCCTCCTTATTCACCACAATCTAATGGTGTAGATGAACGGAAGAATTGAACACTTAATGAGATGATGAATGCCACGTTAATTAGTTCAGGATTACTTGCAAACTTGTGGGGGGAGGCCGTCCTCTCAGCTTGCTATGTCTTGAACAGAGTACCCTTTAAAGGATCAGAGAAAACTCCATATGAGTTATGGAAATGTAGACAACCTTCTTATGCATACTTTAAAGTGTGGGGGTGTTTGGCTAAGGTTTTCATTCCACCCCCTAAGAGAATCAAGATAGGACCCAAAACTGTTGACTGTGTCTTCATAGGGTATCCTGAGCATAATACTGCATATAGATTTATGGTTGTAAGTTCTGAAATTTCTGAAATTGGTGTGAATACTATTATGGAATCTAGGGATGTTGTTTTCTTTGAAAATATTTTTCCATTGAAATATGATTCTCGCATGATATGTGTTGATCCCCTAGATGTCTCTTCGACCAGTCATACATTACCTTTTGAGGAAGATGGAGTTGAATTTGAGCCTAGAAGAGGTAAAAGACTTTGAACTGAAAAATCTTTTGGGCCAGACTTCACAACATGCTTAGATGAGACTGATCCACAGACTTATAGAGAATCCATGACTTCTTCTTAAGCTCCATGGTGGAAAGAATATGCCATTAGTGAAATGGATTTCATCATACAGAATGGTTCGTGGGAGATTGTAGATTTACCTCTAGGGTGTAAACCCATAGGTTGTAAATGGATCTTCAAAAGGAAACATAAGGTAGATGGAACTGTGGAAAAATACAAAGCTAGATTAGTAGCTAAAGGCTATAAACAGAAAGAAGGTGTAGATTTCTTTAATACTTATTCACCAGTTACGAGAATTACTTCCATTAGGATGTTAATTGCTATTGTTGTCATTCATAACTTAGAGATACATCAAATGGATGTAAAGACAACTTTTCTAAATGGTGAATTAGATGAAGAATTTACATGGACCAACCTGAGGGATTTGTAATGAAAGGTTGTGAAAACAAAGTTTGTAAACTGAAAAAATCTTTGTATGGTTTGAAACAAGCACCTAAACAATGGCATGAAAAATTTGATCATGTAATGATTTCTAGTGGTTTTAAAATCAATGAATCTGACAAGTGTGTTTATACTAAACTTGTGAATGATGCATGTGTGATTGTATGCTTGTATGTTGATGATATGTTTATACTTGGTACAAACATGGATGTAATTAATTCTACAAAGAACATGCTAAATGAGAACTTTGACATGAAAGAGTTAGGCCCCGCTGATGTGATCTTAGGGATGAAGATTAGAAGAAATTATAATGGATATAGTCTTAGTCAATCTCATTATGTTGAATATGTCCTTAAAAAATATAATCAGTTTGATTGTAAACCTGCTTGTACTCCGTATGATCCTTGTTGTAGACTCAAAAAGAATAAGGGTAATTGAGTTTCAAAACTTGAATACTCACGTGTTATAGGAAGTATGTTGTATTTGATGAATTGTACGAGACCGGACATTGCTTATGATATGAGTAGGTTGAGTAGGTATACCTGTAATCCGGGGCAGGAGCATTGGGATGCACTTATTAGAGTGCTGAGGTACTTGAAGTACACTTTGAACTTTTCTGTAAATTATGAGAGATACCCTGCAGTCCTTGAAGGATTTTGTGATGCAAACTGGATATCAGACTCAGAAGAGTCTAAGTCTACGAGTGGATATGTCTTCACTCTAGCACGCGGGTATGTATCTTGGAAGAGTTCCAAACAGACATGTATAGCTCGATCCACTATGGAATCGGAGTTTATTGCGTTAGATAAAGAAGGAGAGGAAGCCGCTTGGCTAAGATGTTTTTTAGAAGACATTCCTCTTTGGCATAAGCCTATGCCAGCTATATCTATACATTGTGATAATCAAGCTGCAATAGCTAATGCTAAAAACAACAACTATAATGGGAAGTCTATACACATTCGTAGAAGACATAATTCTCTAAAACAACTAATCTCAACTGGCGTTATTTCTGTTGACTTTGTGAGGTCTAAGGAGAATATCGCGGACCCTTTGACGAAAGGTTTGTCCAAAGAGATAGTTAATAATGTATCGAGGGGGATGGGGCTTAAGATCATTAAATAAACTTGTCATGAAGGATACTCAACCTTGCTGACTGGAGATCCCAAGATCAAGGTTTTGAATGAGACAACTAATTTGTGGTGGGTTAAAGGAAACACTATCAGAGAATTTCATTCACCGTCCCTTCCCTATGGTGTAAACGTGATATTGTGACTGAATGTGAAGGATGAATTTTTATTAAGTCTTAATGAGTTTTATAGTTTTAATTTAAGATTGAAGTGGGGTGTAGCAGTAAACACTCTTGATGGAACTCACCTATCTGAATGTGGAAGTGGGCCGCTTCCTATGAGAATTGAGCTGATTCTCTAGAGCATTCTGAGAAACGGGATACGTCCAGGGCTAAAATGGACACAATGGCACGAACTTGACAGCTCCTAGAGTGATATCACGCATGGAAGTTATTGATGAACTACACCAAACGATGGCAGTTCAAGACATCGCGTTCACTGTCCATCAAGTAGTTCCGGTAATTTCTCACTAAGCAAAGGTTCAAGACCTTATGGACACCTATTGCCTATGTGGTATTTCTCACTTTTTGATTTCTGATTTTCATCGGTTTTTCATTCATGTGGGGAATTGTTGGAGAAAATGATCTTATTTGTTTTTGGTCTTGGATTAATTGGAACTTAGGACCAAGGGGTCACTAAGGAAACTAACTCTTTTTCACTATTTGTGAATGAAACCTTTAGTCCCACATAGGAGAAACTAAAGATGTTGCCTCTCCATATTACTTAGAAATTTGCATCTAAGGGAGGCCCCTTGGGGTCAACACACTTTTGTGTGAGGGAGAGGACTTAGGCTATGGGCTAGTTGGTGCAACCATACATTTCACACACGCACAATGCTTCGCACCGAAGCACGCATGTCGTTGACATCCGTCCGTCCGGGCAGGCGGGCGGGCCGGGGCGGGACGGGACGGGACGGGCTCAGGTTCGGGTGTGGGTGTGGGTCAACCAAAACTTATCTTTTTGGACAAAATTCTTTTCAAAATGAATTTAAGTATAAAAAAATAAATTATCTTAATGGGGGGCGTCTGACCCGACGGATATAACTTCCTTTCAACATAATATCGACATTTTTCTGTCCGTTTTCTTTTTTTACATCAGTATGTCGACATTCACTCTTATTGCAACATGATGTCGACATTTTTATGTCATTTTATTTTTACGACATCTTTACAACATTATGTCGACATTCATAATTGATTTCTGCCCATAAAAACAAATTGATTTTTTTATTTCAACTCATCCCAGAGCAGGCTACTATCCCTAGCTCTTTTCCCCTCTTCTTGCTTTGTTGTGCGCATTACTTGTTTATTTTCATTCCTTCATATCTTGTTGTTGAGTTCGTTGAGTGGGTGATTTGTATTGTGCTTATACAAATCATAACGGGCAGTTCTATCCTGGACACATCTCCGCTGTGGTGGTATAGCATCTCTCATACTTGAGGAGTACCCGAGGACTATTGTGTTAAGGACAATTTGCTGAGCAGGTGGCTCTGTCCTTTGTGTGCAAAACAATTCAGAGATTTTATTAACGTTAACATCTTCTGTTTTAGTATTTTTATTGTTGCAGATTCAACAAAGATCACTAAGTATTCCAGGATGGCTGAGAAAAGGGGAGGTTCCATCCGGAATAGCAGGAATCAACATTACCATCAATTCTCCACGGACAATTTCTTGTGCACGGGCATAAAGGAAGGCTTTCATATCTACGGCATGCTGAGCTGTATAAGCTGCTACTACTTCGTCTGGTACATTTGTGTAATGAATTCTCCCTTTGTTCCATGCAGGAGAAATATATCTACTACCTCTTGGGGCACCCCTGAGAGAAAATGAAGCGCAAATGATGTGTGAACAAAATGGGGCGAGTCGCGAGGAAATAAACGGTTGTAAAAAGACCCGGCGCGCCTGAAACTAAGTATTTTCTTTCTGGAAGTGACGCAAAGAGGGTGTTGAAATCATTGAAAGTATTGTCACTGAATGAGACGTGATATTCAGGAGTAGTAGTGTTATCAGAAGATACAAGGTCGCCAGCAGTTTGATGGCAGTGAGAGTTGTATTTAAGATCCAAGGCTTGGATTATATTCTGCATTGCAATGAACGTATTGGGGCCAACAGAGCAACCACCCGCGATGCGAAAGGTGTTAGATGAGTTTGGCAAGTCTTGGATGTCAAGCTCGTCTGCAATTGCTTCCTCAATCATCAGCTTCAACGAATCCACCCCAATTCTCTGCCACCAATTAATGAATATAAATGTGAAAAATAAAGCATAAATATAGTAGTATTAACAAAAACTAGCTAGACACCGATATATAAGGTACAAGCATCGCCCTAGTTAGTGCAGAAAATATTATCTTTATAACCAAAAATGATTAACCATCCGGAGATTTATCACGTGGGTAAATCTGGCCATGACTGCGAAAGCGATGCGCTCATTGTAACATGAATTTTACGGCCAATTTAAAGCCACATCCTAAAAGGTTCACACAGAAAAAATTGGGATTCTATCGGTCGGTCGGTGTAGAAAGACTATTTTTAGGCATAGCATGTCGTAGATGATCGGTGAGTTTTGAAACTAATTAAACGAGAAGACAGGAAGGATTAATTTCTGCTTCTTTGTGCATGATAAAACCATTAGATACATGTAAACACAATATATGCATGTATACTTGAAGTAAGGAGTACTTGACATAGCTGTACTGACTGTCACCACCATTCATACTGGTAATTTCCATCTCTCACACACTATAGCAATCTATAAGAAAAAAATTTACTATTATTTTTTTAATTTAACCTATTTTTAGGGTAAAATAAAAAACCAGTATTCTATATTTCTTTTGATTTACAGAAGCCTTACGATGATCGGTTTTTCCTATGTGGATGAGTTGAATGATCAGGAGATTACCATGCAAGAAACGGGACCATGTGAGGGGTGTCATTATGTATATAGGTAGTGTAGAAACCTTACAAGTAAAAAGTTACGTGCAAGTGTTTGATATTCTGGTTCCTGCTGGGAATGCAATCTCCAAGCTTCTAACTGTTACCTTACATCACCAGCATGAATCCATAAGACACCGCACACACCAATTAAATAATCCCAAAGCGAGCGAATTTGTTCGCTGTGAATTAGTAGATGATGTATTGTTTCCACTTCACAACTACATAGAGCACATTTTCGCTCGCTGTGAATTAGTAGATGATGTATTGTTTCCACTTCACAACTACATAGAGCACATGCATCGGACTGGATTGTGATGCCTCTATGTGTAGCATAGCTCTTGTAGGAATGGAAATATGGAGGGTAGCCCAGGTGAAGAATAACACCTTTGGAGGAAGATTAGGCAGCAACAACTTATCGATAAACCCATAGTCAGAGTTGTCAGAGTTAACGTTAATGAGAATGTCTTGTAACTTGCCTGTAGTGTAGTTTCCTTCCTAACTATCATTGCCTTGAATCAGAGAAACGCTTCTGATGCCATGTTTAAGTTCCAAAAGGTCAATACTTTTAGCAGCATTAAGCACCCTTCTAAAGCTTCCATGAAGTGATTAACAAGAAGCTTCTCCAGGCCCTCTCTATCACTGCACCAAGTACCATCCGTCTGCTTCATTGAAGGTATAGTCATTTTCCTTTTGCTTCCAGAATTCTAAGTTTAAATTAATTCTACAGCCTATTTCTCAATTTCAGTTTCCACTTGAATAACATCTGCAACATGCTGCTCAATGGACATATCTTGGTGTAGAGAATCCAGTTTAGTATGCAAAGAGTTGATATTCTCTTGTATGTTACCAAAACGTTTCATGTACCAATCTGCAAGACATTTTCTAGTAACATAAAGTTTATGTTTCAACTTAAAAACAGAACCAACTACCTCGGATTGCCAAGCAGCTAGAATTTGATATCTACTGGTAGAGGTTTTGAGCCAACATGCAAAAAACTTCCAATTCCTATTTTATAAGTACATTACTTATATAGATTTAGCATCACATGAGTATGGTCAGATCCCACCTTAGTTAAATTAGAGTCAGGAAATTTAGAGTCCATTCATTATTAACAAAGGCTCTATCAAGTATGGATTTAATTTTCCGGTGCCATGTTTATTACTGGTCCATGTGAAAGGTTTTCCTGTGAATCCTAAGTCAACAAGACCAGCATCACTAATGCATTGTGAATAGCAGAAGAGTTTGAGCTAGAAGGCCTAGTTATATTGTCTCTTTCTTTTATATTGAAGACCTGTCTGTTGAACAGCCTCACCTAAATTTCTAATGTAGTTCCACATTTCTTTTCTCTCTTGTGGATGATGAGTGACATAAATACAGGACAATAACCATTCAGGTTTAGCTGGATCATACTTATCTATATAGTATATCATGTTTCTAAAAGTACGCATGATTTCAAGTTCATACCCATCCTTCTACAGAATTCCATAGGAGAAAACCCCCACTAAGATCAACAAAAGGTATAAAAACAACATTTGGAAATTGAAGATGACTTGACAGTCTCAAAACCTTGTCAAAATCAATTTTAGTTTCAATAAATACAATATCTGGAATTATGCAAGTTTGAAAGATGTTTTATTTGATCTCTAGTTAGTTTAGAGTTAAAACCCTAACAATTTCATGCAATGACCTTCGTGATGAAATGCAAGATAGCATAAAGTGTACTAACAGAAGTTTAAACATAGGTAGTAAGAAAGATAGAAAGAATGAAATTGTCTAACCAAAATACTGAGACTAAAAAGAAAAAGCTTGAATAGTAGATTTTTGAGAATTTACCAGAGTGTAATACAGTCCCTTCTTGCGCCACCAGTGTGAGTTCCTTATTGGCAGTTGAGTCCACCTCTAAACCTTCCATTTCAACATCTTCCAGAAGTCCAGATATATTTTTATCTTGATCATTTATCTCATTCCCCACAGGCTCCCATTATGAAAAGCTAAATTGTGATGGATTTTGAAGTTAGATTGTTTGAAGAAGGGCATGAATGGCCGTTTGAAGGATGGTTCAAGTTGGCAATCTTCATATTGTTGTTGAGATAGAATCGCACATCATTTTGTAAGTTGTAGCCTGAAAACTTGCATCATCATGATCAATAACCCAGCATTCTCTGCAAATACTATACGGCTGCTTCTCATAATGGTATCTAATCCAAGCTTCCCCACAAGTAGTAGTATACAACTATGCTATCCTTTTTAAGGGCTTCTTCAGATCAATAACTATCCTTCCAGTAACCATTTGCCCCTGTTTTGGCCTACCCTTTTTTGTACCAATATCATTGTAAAGAAAATCCAAGCTGTATCCAGATGCTCTAAATGCAAGTTGAAAGACTTTACACTAAACTCTTGGTGAGTGAACTTTAGGTCTATCAACTGTATTCTCGAATCATACTTCTGTAGAGACAATAAGAAGCTCTGGATGGTCCATGGTGCCTTCTTCAGGATGTCATCTTGTTCACTTGAGCTGTTGAGCTTATAAACAAAAAGATTACGCCTCATTATTTTGATTTCTGTTTTCCGACGCATCCTCCATTGAGTATTTATTCGCTTTGAACATTCTTCATATCAATAAGATCTAGAGCAATAATCTTTCCAATCAAACTTGTAGACCATATTGTGGCAACATCATCAAATAACTCTAGCAAGCACTAGAATTTTCCTTGCAGATGCAACATTACCCATACTAGCAGATTGCATTTGGTTGGTGATAGCATTAACCCGAGCTTGCGAAAGAGTGGTCATGATACTGACGTTGTGTTTGCTGAAGATGGTAGAGTTGAAGGTGATATCAGCTAGAAGAGAAGGGAAGGTTTTTTCAGGATACCTAATTGGTGTAGGGCCGGAAATGATTCTATAAGAGGCTAAAAGCTTCCCGGAATAAACATGCCAAGAAGTGAGAATCAAATCATTAGAACCTTTTATTTAGAAACTTTGACTGAATATTGTTAGCATGCAGTCAAAATGATATCGGAAGCACAAAATCCGGCTAGGAAATTGCTCGACTATGACCATAGGACTAGGAGGGAATTTTTTTTGAAATTTGAGTTTTGGACTGAGGTGAACAGGTCGAACAAGTTGAAGGTTTTTTTATCACAATACGCATCATCTTAACAAGGAGATTATAGATATCTTGAGAAATGAACCAAGAATTTAATAAGCAAAGTGACTTTAGGAAGATACAGAAAAATTACCAATGCTTGGAAGAAGCATCACTGCAATTTAGGCCGGAAAGCAAATTGCCTTCAGGATCAACACAACTGGTTAAACACAACTGATGATACAAGATGAGAACTACAAAAAAGAGATTAGTTTTTCATAATAAAAGAAAATTAGTGTAAGAATAAAACAGGATGAAAAGATGAAAAAAGAAACAGGATGGAGGCGCATTCAAAGAAAATAGAAACCAGAAACAACTAAGGGACGAATTATAGAATAAAAATATGCAAGAAGATAGATTTTAAGCTTAAACTAAAACATGCGACTAGATACAGAGATACACCATAAAACAGCATAATGGAGATGTCGAAAAAGACTACTGATTTAACTCGAACAACCCAACTTCTTTCATATTCCTGAAATCATTAAAAGAACTTAGGCAAAGTAATCTCAAATACCCCTTAAATAAACAAGTTTTTTAAAAGAAACAGGGTAGAGACGCATTCAAAGAAAATAGGAACCAGAAACAACTATCTAAGGGACGAATGATAAAACAAGAATATGCAAAAAGAAAGATTTTAAGCTTAAACTAAAACATGCGACTAGATTAATCATAATAAACTAAAACAGAGATACACCATAAAACAGCATAATGGAGATGCCGAAAAAGATTACTGAGTTAACTCGGACAAACCAACTTCATTCAAATTCCTGAAATCATTATAAGAACTTAGGCAAAGTAATCTCAAATACCCCTTAAATAAACAAGTTCCTTAATGAAGCCAATCTTACAGGTATACAAGGATGATTCAAAAACTACACTTATAAACAAATAACTTCCTTAACGATGATGCAATGAGACTAGACATACCTGAAAACAAAAAATCCTAAGAATTTATGCAGGTTTGCCATATTGGAAGAAATATAACCCCGAAAAGTACGATTTAAGATCAGGACTTCCCTTGTCCAACGAAATCTAAATGGACTGATGCTCGAGAATGACTCCATAATACCAAGTATACTGGAAAAGGGATTAAATAAGTCAAAAGAAAATAACCAAGAACCACCAATCCCTGGTCAGGCAGTTTTAAATTACTCATTCATTTTATCTATTTTTTGAAGTATAGTACGCTACATACATTACAAAAGGTTGATCAACAATAGGAATAAAGCAACTTTAAAACTCAAAACGATGAGATACTTCTCATACGGATATCACAACCGCGATTGTGCACAATGACTACAAGAAGTGACTGCACATGCTGAAATTAAAAAAAAAAATCCTGTAATCATGGTGGAACAAGTCAGTGAATCAGTTTAATCATTTAACCAACTGTATGAACAAAAAAAAAAACAGAATTCCAGAATCATACCACAATTATCGCAGCCAAAACTGAATGTAGTGATAAAATATAAACTGAACATAAACGGCATAAAGTTATAAGTCCAATTCAGAAACATTTTTTTTGGAGAAATGATGGACAACCTTGCATTGGCACAAAAAGTATCAAGATATTACAGGACAGTATGAAGTCAAATCTTTAGAAGACCCAAGGAAACTGGTAAGATATCATATTCTCAAAATTATAGAATAAGACAACACAGAGAAGCATAGAAACAACAAAGAGAGACAAAATAATGAAGACAGTTAACATAAATGATGGGCTGATCATATAACCAAAACCAGGACAAAAACATGTTATGACTCAACAATACACCTTCAAGGAAAAAGTCACTCCAGCGAACTCAGTACAATAATCTAAAGAGAAGGCAAAAGTGCACTAATTAGAACAAACAAAAATTAGATTTTTCTAAAAAAAATTGACAACTCTTCTGTCAGAATGCGCCCAAAACATGGACAACTCACTCATGCACACCGCAAAACTGGAAAGAAAATGTTCCAACACACTTAGTTGAATGAAATTTTCAGGATACGCTGATCATAAATGATGATCATATAATAAAGACAGTTAACATAAATGAAGGACTGATCATATAACCAAAACCAGGACACAAACATGTTATGACTCAAAAATACACCTTCAAGGAAAAAGTCACTCCAGTGAACTCAATACAATAATCTAAAGAGGAAGCAAAAGTGCAATAATTAGAACAAACAAAAATTAGATTTTTTCTATAAAAAGGATAGCTCTTCGGTCATAATACGCCCAAAACATGGATAACTCACTCATGCACACCGCAAAAACTGGAAAGAAAATGTTCAAACACACTTAGTTGAATGAAATTTTCAGGATGCGCTTAAGCAGAAGAAAATGAGTCATGAGATTTCAGGCTGAGTTCAAAATACATACCCCATGGATAAAATCAACTGACGATGTGGCTAAAATTAATAATAACGATAAAAACAATTATTACAGTAAGAGACATGTTATAAAAGAAGATAGCCCCTTTCCATCATTCTAAGTAATGAGTGAAATGCCTTCAGAATTTTCTATGTTTGTAGAGATTAACCTTAAGTTGGATCTCGTTTATGCAATTGAAAGAAGGTAAATTAAACCAATGATGGCACTAAATCAATAGTAAATGGTACACGGATGCCCACGCCATGATGCTAACAAAAAACTACGATACAGGACAGTCAAAGCTAAAACGAAATCATAAGAACAAAATGGCTCAAAGATGAATAATGTATTTATAGATGATCTTTGTAGGAAAACAAGGAACCACATGGTCAAAAGTATCTCCAAGCATCTCTCAAATCTAAAAACAAGTCGATAATATGAGTTGAAACTATACACGAATAACCAAATTATATTAGCGAATAACCAAATTATATTAACTTACGATACTTACTCACACTAAACATCTGCTGAAGAAGAATGTCAATAATCAACATCTTGCATACTCTATTTGGGAAACCAAATGGTGACAGAAGGTCAACCCAGATTCTTATGTTGGCCAACTTATAAATCCGTATACATTGAAACACTATAAAATATTAATATGCTCTAACATCTACATACCAGATACAATCTATACCAGATGGCATTAATTCCTTCAACGGTTTTTCTATTCCGACGCGTACCACCTAAGTCAATTAAAACTTCTCAACAATTTATGATGTGCCCCCTAGTGTGAAAATTGACAGGAAATGGAGTGACGTCAAGAAAGTATGTAAAATTATGAATAACTACTTAAGTTTCTATAGGGTCTAAGAAATATCAAAGAAGCAGGTAGTGCAATTTGCAAGAAACATGAGCTACATCTCAAAAGGATACCAGGAAAAGTTAATGCCCAGACTTCCAAAGCAGATTACGATGCCCTCACATTGCCACATGATTAAATGTTGGGGATCTGAAGACGACAATACTATATGCAAATAGAGTAACCTAATCATGGACTTGTTCCATGTAAATTTGAATTGATACGTATTTGAAAGAAAATATTGACTAATACCATGGCAGCGAGTCAGCGACTCAGTATTTACCAAACCGACGGGATTTGACAGCAAATAGCCTTGACAAGAGCACCAACATTTTGAATGCAGTTCAAATAGCAAACCTTTCAAGACAAGACATGAAAATGGATTTACACTTGTCGGCATTGAGTTTACTACCACCTTCTGCAGCATTTCAAGAAAAAACATGTGTTAGGTTTCTTGCCAAATGAGAGCAGATTTAAGGACATTTCAAGGGACAATTAAATGCTAATAATCAAGGAAAGAATGAGGTGCACTATATCTTCTGCCCATAAGTGAATTAATTTGCAGCAAGTAGCCTTCGAAGCAAACATGCACAACGCACAAGCCGTACTCAGAACGAAGAAGAAACCTTGGAAAGGGGACCAAAGAGAAACCAGTATAAGTCAAGAGAAAAATAAAATATAATTGAATTAGAACTACAATTACAGTTTTCTGTAAAACTCTTCGACCCAACATCTGAGGCCTAATGTGATGATATGGAAAAATATTTATTTAATTTCCTAGTTAAGGCACGTCTTTCCTTCAACTTCTTTACCAGGGACTTATAGATCATGAACTGTAAGGGATTGCAGACATATAAACAAAAAGAACTGTTGCTCAGTACCCCTGCCCTGTTAAAATCCTAGATACTTACTTCTCAAGTCTTACATGATACTTATGCAGGAAAAGAAGTTACTTTATACTGACCATCATGAGTGTGAAGTACACCATTCCAGAAACCAAAACTCCAGCTTCATAAAATAATTTTGGACCTGTGATTCGTTTAATTCTGCTTAAAACAGTATAGCCAGTTTCCAGTCATGGAACAGTACAGTTTAACTTATCATTCAAGGGTGGTAATGTATTTGCCTCATGTATTGAATACATGAAACTATCTTGAAACAATCTAAACGAGATCCATACTTCACTAAATTCAACAACATCATACTCAGTGTAACCATTGCAACTCATTCTCGAAAAGAAAACTGCTATAGTGATAAACAAAATTTGATAACAGGAGAAGACATGAGAGTTGCTGGTGCGCTTGTAGATGGAACACCTATTCTCTCTAACAGTACAGTACTAAACTACCCATCACTCTATTAGAAAGCCTAGATCATCCCCTTGATAAATGCAAGTTAAAGAAGCGGTTGAGGAGGAAACTTAGTCATCAATAAAGAAACTCAAAGAATCCCTGAGCCAATCTTATACATGCCCTATGCAAGCTTCCCGGGTGAAAAAGAGAGTTAGTCAACAGACTATGATGCTAGTTTCATACATAAAGTATATACATAGACGTAAAATTCCATCGTAACAATGGTTTACCCGATAAATAGACAGTTCAGGCCACAACAAAGCTTGTAAAGAACAGAAAACACAGAGCAACATCAAAGGATAAAAACCACTCACAATGAGAGCCAATGTAATACCCCAATTCGGGTCATTACAGCCAGTGACATGCTTCTCAGATCGAAGACAAACTGCCAAAAGAAAAACAATACAGTTAAGCCAACATCCATCCTGAAACCAACAGAACAACCCATAAAAACCAAGTGATAAACTAGAACCCAGTATGTCTCTTCCTATTCCATTAGGCCAGCTCCGTGAAGTCTTTCAGTCCTACAACTGGAAATGAAGAAAATACATCCAGTGGATGAATCAAAAGAAATATGGAACTAGTTAAGTTGAATATAAAAGTAACAAAATCACACCTTGAATAGAAGCAGCCAACCTGAAACCTGCAAACGGAATAGCACAGATGAGAATCCTGAAAAATCGGCAGGAAAAAATTTATGTAACAAATTACACAAATTACAAACGAGGAATTTGCAAACCAAATAACCAAGGTCATTTAGGAAGAACAAAAACCAACTTATCAATCACAAGATAGACCAATTAAAGACGATTAGGTTATACAACAAGACGATTAGGTTTAAAATCTTACCGTGCTGCACATTGTGAAGCCTTATGAAATTAGGCGTGTTAATATAAAAAAAACTAAAATTTCATAGCAAAAGAAAATACACAGTAAGACTGAACTTGGTAGCATAAATATTAATTTGTGCACACTGTGACTTCAAACAACAGCTCACTGAAAACTGAATATTTCACCATTCTAAGATAGTCACCTATAAATGAATTGATGTGAGCAGTGCTTAAAAATTGCAGAATTCATATCCGATGGACTAAAATCTTGGTTGGCCTACATAGCACACTAAAAACAACTTCAAATAACAGTTCATTAAAAACTAAATATCCCACCTTTCTAGGACCTGGATGAACAATAGCAGTATTGACAAGTTTTAAAATCAATTCGACCAGGTTCCCACAGAGCATAGCTATAAATATTGTAGAAAATATAAATATGACTGCACCAACTGAACTAATAAATATTTGAGAGAATTAAGTGTAAAAATCATACCTTGGGGTTTGGCATCAGACCATGGGGTCCCAAAGTTCTTGCTATCTGATTAAGAAAACAATAAATTAATATAAGAGAACAATAAATTAATACAAGAGAGCAGATGTGGTCATTGGCAATCATGGATTTTGTCGCAGTTCAACTAGCAAACCTTTCCAAGATGAGACATAAAAATGGGCAAAGCTATACACTTCACTTGTCAACATTGAGCGTACCACCTTCTGCAGCATTCCAAGTTCATAAACTCAAAACAAAATCATACTATGTTAGGTTTCTGTCAAATGAGAACATATTATTAGTTGGTATAATAAGACTGCAAAATTTCACTTAATTCAACAACAGCATTCTCAGTGTTCTTCCTGATGTGTTTGTAGATGGAACACCTATTCTAACAGCACAATATCAGACTAGCCATCCTTGAAAATAAAACTGTATACAAATTTTACAAGCTCTCAAGACGAGGGCCAAGGGGCATCAACGCATAGACCAATGCCCAAAAATATCAGATACATGCCCTACGCAAGCTTCCTGGGTGAAATAGAAAGTTGGTCAAAAGACAGATTTTATTCATCATCAGTTTTCAGAAATATTTAACCTCACTTAAGAGCATGAGAAGAACACATTGACGACAAAAGATGACTACCAGAATGTTATGTCCACTCTTCAGTCAGAACCACGTATAATTTTTTTACAAGTACAGCTATATCTAAATGCATGTGTCTCTGACAGTCTGGGATACAACAGTGTTTTATGAATAACCCAGTAATACCATCTGTTCTTGAATTTCTATCTTAGGACCACATGTGCATACAAACAAAATAAATACTACCTTTCTAGTTCCGTAAGGAACGTTACACCACTATGAACCATCTGTAAACTGAATCAGATAATAATTTAATTGTATTCCAGATAATTAAACTTTGAAAAATCTAAACCATAAGAAACCAGACCTTGGTATAGAAGGCTAAATACTAACTGAATCCAATCATGCCCTGCAAGATTCGAGATTAGCCCATAAGTAAATTTCACTACTACTTCATTTCAAGATATAATCTTATACAGAATGGAGATACAACTCACAGAACTCCCCTATCACTCTTCAGTATACTGCGCAATTGGATGCATGCCCCAGAGATTATTCCTAGTTCAAACAAATAGTTGGTCAAAACGCCATCATGCTAGTTTAGTTACTCAAGCTAAACGACCAAAAATCACATGAGCCAGACTGTATTTCAACAAGAGGGAATAAATCCTTTACACTAATAATTTCTATCTTCTCACTAGGGATAGGATCATAAAACATAATTCCATCCTTGGCTCATAGGGCCAATGTAAAATCAAAGAAGGTTCATCTAGTTAGCGAAGCGAGGATGGTCTACAAGATAAATAAACGAAAATGAGCTAAAATAAGAAACTGGTAAAGAACACTCATGTAAATATCTGCTTGCAGTCTTGCTAGAAAAAATGAGCTAAAACAAGAAACTTAAAAGAACACAATAAACACATCACCACAAAAGTCTAAAACCACTCACTGCGTCAGCTAGTGATATTCCTTCCCAGACGAAGCCAAATTGCATAAGGAAAAGAAATACACACACAACCATCCTGCAACCAACAGAGAAATCACACATTAAAACCTTAGGGTAAATTGAGGAAACTTATCTTTTTTAGCGAGGGTTTGTCTTTCCTAGCCATCGATTAACCAGTATACCATCATAGATAGTGAAGAAAAAATAATAAGATAGAAACATCATCATCTGGCCTCTGCGCCACCAGAATCTGGATCTAGTTTCCTTGTAAAAATTAAACGCATAGCAAACGTGTACACAAAGTGACAATGATCTATATGCTGAAAACGAGCCAAAACAAGAAATCGAAAAGAACACAAAATGCAGAGCAACACAGAACGCCAAAGTCACTCAGTAATCAGCCAGTGATATGCTTTCCTGAATAAAGCAAAACTGCAGAAGAGAAAAAAACCAATATAGTTAAACCAAAATCCATCCTGCAACCAACAGAACAACCCGGAAATTGAAGTTAAACCTAGAACCCTGTATGCTACCAGTTCTGTGCAGTCCTACAATGCTAACACCTGAAACAGAGGAAATCACACATTATACGGATGAATTGAGGAAAAGGTAACAACAAACCAAAAGGAAAGTAAAAGTTAAAATTTCAGACTTTAGGTAGAGGCTGTCGGCCAAAGCCACGTCAGATACCTGAGAGAGAACATAAAAACCAAGTTACACAAGATCCTTCTACCGCTGTCGAACAATAAGAAAAGTTAGTACTAAGTAAGACGCAGTAAAATAAGCGATGAAATAGGAACCAAACCTTACAAAGAAATTGAAATTGAAGTAAGATGTATATTAAACAGAAAATTTGAGAAAATGTACAACCACCTAAGTACAGAACAGGAATATGATTAGAACTCCCGCTAGCAAAACCCCTGGAAAAGCAATGATCATTCAAGTAGGTATCAAGAGAAAAATAACAATAGGAAACTATTGCACATAGGTTGTTATTATAAAGAGTACCGAACCAAGATTGTTGAGTTTAGTAGACATCTCTAGCCGGATGCAACCCTGCTCGATATTACAGATTTCTGTATATATATTTCAAAAACATGACATATATAGTTATGAGATACAACTCACACAGGCCACCTTTCACTCTTCAGCTTTTTATTGTGAAAGCACCTCAACAGTAGATTGATGATGCTTACAGAGCCTGAGGATAAGCATTAGAATATTAAACCCTACATATAGTGGTTACCACGAAAGAGTTTCGAAAGCTGCAAGTTCAAAAGAGGTGCACGAGGAAACTTAGTCATCAAAACAAATTCAACTCATAGATCAATCCTCAGGGCAATCAGATACATGTCATATGCCACCCTGGTAAAACAAAAAGTAAAGCTCCCTTTCAGAAATGCATCATAGAGAATATCATCATAAAGACAAGCAAAGTTGTTGTTAAATTTAATCCAACTTTTAGCTATTGTAGACAAGTGATCATTTTCATTAAACAAAATAACAAATCGACACCGCAAGGAAGAAGATTTTTGTTAGATACCAAAATAAAACTGAATGACCCCCAAAATTCAAGAAACCACAAAACAAGGATGCCAACACGTTCATGAGCCCCACGTTTGTATTATCCAAGATACACCTGGAGGAAGATTGGAAACAATGGCTGAAGACCCTTCGGGAGACACTGCTCAGGTATAAGAACATGCCCTCCCTGCAATCACAAGTACAGTATATGAATCACAGAAGTACAAAACTTCAAGAATGTCAAACTAAAATGACAGCACCGGGGTGAAAATTCCAAGTATCTCCATATCTATAGGTGCAGAACTTGAGCTTTAAACTGTACCTCTTTTTCTATGTTCCTTGTCTCCAGATGTAGACATAGCATCACACACTAATTTATATAAGATGGCAATACTTCCTTTGGAATGGAACCAACCCTTGATAATGCTTCTCATGCAACCTGTTGGGTAGAAGACAAAATTTCAGTATAAGTAAGATTTCGCAAACCATTTAATTCCAAGCTATATGATTGTACCGCAACAGTAGCGGAATCTGAATCGCTAAGCAAAACAATAAGACTTGATATCATGTCTGGAGCTTCATCAACCAAGTAGAGCTTGTTGTTTTTAAAGAAGTATCCTATCAGATATGATGAACCTCTTCTGATTAAAGCCTGAAGAAATTGTAAACAATAAAAAAAAAAAAAAAACATTAGACTTCAGAAATATTAAGAGCAAGAAGACAATTACAAACAGAGAAGAAAAGCATAGCAAACCCACCTAGTTATCACCAACACCTTTGAAGCTCGGAGATCAAAGACTCAACACCTTCCTCATCAATGACCAAAACAACCGTCTCAGTAGCTTTCTTTGCTAAATTTTGGATTTCCTAATGGGTTTTAAAATGATAAGAAAAGAGCAGTAATTAATTTCTTAAATATGAAGAGTTATCTAGTTGCTTTTGTTAACTTATGTATCTTCATTCACTTAGAACTTTTAATAACATATCCATGAGATCCATAATCCAGGTCCCATAATGAGGTTTCAATCTGTAGTAGACAAAACAGGTGGGAGAAGAACAACAAACTAGGAGCTGACTAGCATAATTAACAGCGGATATCTTACCATGTCATCATCACCCATTGCAGGTAGTAATGCTGGAAGAATGATTCCAAGATGAAAGTTGAGGCCAGATCCAGCAACTTCTGCTACAGCTCCCACAGCATGTGCATTAAAAGCGCTGTAGCAAGAAAAACAGCTTTAAGAATATAGGAATTGCTCAAAACACAATCTGCCAAAATGAAGTCCACAAGAAGCACTTACATAAGAGGAGAATGAACCAACTTCGGAAGTATGTAAGGCAAAACAGCCACTGTCCTGACGCTGAAATTGACAATAAAATAATAATATTAGGAAACGAAGTTAGGGACATTAGCAAATACTAATTTCATGGGCGATCTAAAGCAGCTACAGAAAAAGCTATCCTTGAAGTCTGTCAAGTGGAAATGGTTTGGCACTCTAAATATCACAGCCACTAAACAGGTTGGGTATGAGACAAATTGATAATTCTGGCGATGGGCCCTATACATCCCAGAACCCAACACTTAACAACGTAGCGGACTCAATACACCCCAGCATTAAACAAAGTGATTGACTCTAAACACCCAAGTATTAGATCACATAGATTACCTGATTAAGTTAATACCTGTCGTGGCAACATCACTCGGGTTAATACAGTCAACTTAGTTTTAAAATACAGTAATGTAATATGAAACTCCAAAAACTAGTGCCATATTTATGTGGTCTATCAGAACTTAGTAAGCAGAGATAATTACACAATAGAGTATGAGATAAAATTACAAAAGAAAAGTCTAAATACCCCTAGTTTTATGCTAACTATTACACATATACAATGAATCAACTGAAAAAACTCCAAAAATAAACAAAATTCTTCATTCACAAAGCACAAATCAAGCATTATCTCAGCAAATTAGGATTTCTCAATAACAAAAAATCAATAAAAATGAAACAATCGTTCAAAAATAAACCAATTAATCATAAAAAGTTAAGAACTCAAATCCACCAAAAACCCTAAACTAAACAAAACCCTACATTCTCAAAACACTAATCAGACGTCAAATTAGACAACATGTGACACAAATAATGCAAAACGAACCAATTTTCACAATATATTTCAGCAGATTTGCAACAATATTGAAAGTAAACAAATTTTGTATTCTTAGAGCGGAAAACCCCTGATCTTGTTTGGCCTAAGTTTTTGCCCTAAACCTGAATTGAATCCTTGTAAGCAAGTCTCTCTGCAAAATCTGCAAGGAAAAATATCGCCCACCAAAATGACACATATCACAAAAGAGATTGCAAGAGAAATCAATGGTTAGACAGAAATTGAAACCAAAAAAAAAGTATATATATTATTTTCCTTGTTAAAGATAATTATAGATTACAATAACATTATTACACAGGGAAAATATGAAATACATCAACAGAGAGTAACCGAAAAAAGAAATTTCAAAATAACAAGTGAAAGGGGGGAACTTATATCGATTCATTCTTCAAACTGAAAGGAAGAGCTTGCCGACTTAGATCTTGATCATCAAATTCTTCTAATAAATAGCATCAGATCTTCAACTAGAAAACCCTAAGAACAATCTGGATCGATCTTCAAAACTTAAAAATCAAATACCCTGATTCCTGTTTGCCCTAAACTAGAAAGAGAAAAAAAATGGAGAAAATGAAATAATGAATCATCTATTTATATGGATATCTAGTAAGGTTATTGACAAACAGCTGTTACAAATATAGCCGTTATAGAGAGCTGCTGAAAGAACCTTGTTGGTTGCCCAAATCCATGGACATGTGACTCATAGGAGTGTAATTTTACTCGGTGGCCCAAAGCCCAGCCCTTATCCATGGAGTCCTACGGATATCTATGGCTGGCTACGGACTGACCCAACCTAGACCATTCAAATAAAAGGGTGGATAAAGGCCATGAGTTGAATTTTCTTTCCCGGTCTATTACCCCGTCAATACTATCTGACATAGTTTTTCGTTAATACTATCTATTTACTTGGTCTAATTGCTCATTTCAAATTTTCATCTTTATAAAAAATATAATTTATAAAATCATAACATACTGAATAACCAAACTAGTCATATATTCTTTTGATAAAAAAAAAATATTTTACTAAATACACTGAAAAAATCTATGATTTCCTTTTGTAGATGGTAGATTTTTGACAAAAATAAATTAGTAAATCACCTCTCAGGACTCTTGTCTGGAAATACTTAACTATTAAAATTTTGAAAAAGAATTCTGGATTAGAAGTTTATTCCTACTCTATTTCAGGTGCATGTCCCTCACCCCTTTCTATATATCTTGCCAACATATATGATTAAATTGATGAATTTAATCAATAATCATCACTACATTTTATGTTATCTTCTCCACCACCACATTTTAGATCTTAAGCTCTTTAGAGCCTCCATTCATGGTAGTAGGTGCCCTCACTGCTGCAGTCGCCTTTGCAGCTGCTTTCACTGTCCCGGGAGGTAATTTAAGTGATGTTGAAGGCGGTAACAACGGGCATTCAAGTTTTCTTGCATAAAAACTCATTCATGGTCTTTGTGGCAGCAGACGCATTAGCTCTCTTCTCCTCCATCATATCAGTACTCATGTTCTTATCCATATTAACATCCAGGTATGCGGAAGAGGATTTTCTCAAATCCTTACCGCAGAAACTGATACTAGGCCTTGCAACTCTTTTTATATCTCTGGCCACCTTATTGATAGCATTTGGCGCCGCCGTAATTATTTTTCCTGGAGATCGATTAGCCTGGGCTCCTATTCCAATATTGTTATTTGGTGGTGTTCCTGCTCGCTTGTTTGTGTTTTTGCAGTTTCCATTGTTTGTTGAAATGGTAGTTTCTACATACCGCCCTTGCATATTACGGAAACAGAGGTTTCGTATTAGGAAGCAAAAAGCTAAGAAAGAGAAGGAGAATTGAGCCAAGACCAAATTGATCAGATTGTTTTTAGATAGATTTATTACAGTTATGCTTAAAGTTTGTGTGTTGATGGATGGTAATATGATCTACATTCTTATGCCCGCCAGTATCGTCTCTTAAGTTCAGCAACAATAGCATCTTAACAAAGCAATTTTCTCAGTCAAGGCCCAAATTTTACAGTATGAAAATGAGCCTAATTCTCTTATTTTCCATGATAGAATTTTATCCACATATCTAGTTACTTGTTCCTTTGGGGACATCCAATAAAGCTCAACCAAGCAAGGTACAAGACAGCTCAATCCAAGCAACGGGTCAACCAGAACCACTGACAAACAAAGAGCAATATCAAAACACGAATAGAAGTAATGAGTCACCCCCCTCCATGAAAATATCAGAGACTTTCAAACCCATAACAAAAAGCCGCTCCGTATATTACAAAGACTAACGAGACACTGTAAAACCTATATGGACAAAGAAGCAAACACCAACAAACTTCAATGAGACGTACACAAACTGGTGCAGACACGCCAAACCAATCTGACACCCAATCTATGATCCGATGAACGATCCATGACACAATCCTCAACCCCACCTGCTGATCCAGAAGGAGAGATCCTGGCCACCATCTGTACACCACAGGGGAGTAGAGCCAGTAGCGCCAGTAGCTCTAGAATTTTCTACTAATACCACCATTAAAGCCACAACCCACCAACATCACTGACAACCAGAGTTAGCACCAACTGCAACTTAGCCGACCACAAAGCAGCAGCACCGACCACACCTCACCTGCAGACAAACCACCATCATCACCACCAACAACAGACCCCACCTACCAGCAGCAGCAACTCCACCTGCAGCAGCAGCTTCATCGACATATGCCAACAACCAACCACCACCCTCCACACCACCTTCACCCTCAAACTCCATCAACCACCTTCAGCAACATCGCCAGCAAAAACCACCACCTACTTTTAACAATCTCCCTCCAAACCAAAAAGGGAAACTAACATATAAAATGGAAAACCGAAATCTACAACCAAAAAAGGAAATTATACAGACTCTAATCAACCAGGATCTGCACCATAGAGAATTAGATCTGAGTTTTCAGTTCCGAAACGACCCTAAAAATTGCTCCCTCGTAAGGAGGAACTTTCTCTGTCTATTGCCTCACCAATGCAGTGATTGCCCATTTTGTTTTTACTTAATTCTACAATAGGTAGTTCTATATATGCTGCCCCATTAGTTATTCCTTTTTCTTTGGTTGTGGTCGTCTTATACATCAAATGTGTACAACGACTAACAATGTGGTGAAATGACCAACAAAGTTTACAAGTAATGTTATAACCTGTTGGTCATACTGGCTGTAAACAGCAACAGCAGAGACATGACAGAATTCCTTTAATAAGTTTTTTCTTGCCACACAGCGACATAGACGATATTCAGTCGCAGTTGTACCTGTGCATTTATAGCAGAAAAAAATCTAAAACAATTCCAAAAGATCCAGAACAGAAAAAAGGTTAGTTCTTTCTCATCTAAATGACTTATCAACCGAAATGGTTATCAACTTGTTATATTGGTAAAAGACCCCTTTCAGTTGCATTCTTAAGAACTAAAAACTAATCTCTTTCTTCTTCAGCATGTCATATCCAAAAATCCCAAGTTACATCTAGCCCAGATCTGCAAGTATAGTGCGTACGAATACGCAAATAATCCTAGTTAAGAAATTTGTTGTAGGAACACGTACTACATATAAGTGAAAGAGCTAAGTGAAACTATGAGGCGTGATAACAATTAATGTTACTTAAAAAAAGGGTAATTCTCTAGTGTCTACTGTGTGCTATTGGATTTCAGATGTTATTCTGATAATTGGTCGTAAGATTGTCTTAAAATAACAAACAAACAAAAAGAATTCAGTCAGACTTGGAACACATGGAGCAAAACTGAAAACATAAACATATTTAGGATACTATTTTGCGTATTTTCACATAAATCATTAAAGAAATCAAGACACAAGTGAACAATACATAAAGGTGAGGATCAGTGAATCTGTTCTTACAGTCTTCTTCCACCAGGAATTGGATCACTTTGTTTGCATGACATCAGCTGCAGATGTGATAGCTGATACCAAAGCTGCCATGCCAACTACTTGTGTCAAGCTTCTGGTCTTGATGGCTATAGCTGCCCCAGATACAGCACCAGCAATTGAAGCATTGAGCTGTAGATTGAGAGATTTTCAGCTGGTTCCTTAGTCGGTCAAATGCATATTCGACATGAATAATGACTTCAGTAATCATCAGTGACTCCATAATTATCTCAGGTGATTATCACTCACTCCACTTTCTAAAATTTTGTAGCGTAAACAGTTACGAAATTTCAGCAGGTAATTATTCACAATTGTGCTCTATTTGTGTATTTTATTGCATGGACTTGCACGTCATAGTGTTTGAACATACATCAAGGTTCTAAGTTATTAATTTGCGTGCTTATGTTTCAACTTTTTACCCAGACATGCAATTTACTGCTAAGATTAAGTACGTACCTATAAGAAATACATGCACATATACAGCAGTATGCAATATCAAGAAGCATACCCATATCAGTTACATAGTTCACTTCTGGTTAGATTTCGTAACATACCATAAAGCATCCAAATAGTTCAACAGAGCCTAAAAAAGAAAACTAATGCTCCACAATGCTCCCTAGCAAGAAAGATATATTATTACTGTGTCACTATAAAAATTGCATTCCGCCCTTGCTCTTCAGTTCATGCAACTAAGATGGTTTACACTCCATTGAGTCATAACTGATATAAAATGTGCAATAAGAGAAGAAGCTAAAATTACCATGTCCTTCTTTCTTCGGTATCTTTCAACCCCACACCGTGTACTAGTATATATTCCAGCAAAAAATCCTAGTGGCCAGCCAAAAAACAGCAACATGTATCAGGTAAAGAATGCATTTTCACTTGCATAGCTATTAAGGAAAATACAGAACGATGGAATATGAACGTGATTGATTCCGCAAACAAGTTAAACTCAGATTATGAAAATGCACAGACAGAAAAAGGCCCTAACTTCCAATACTCCACACTTTAGACATCCCAAGATTCACAATGCCTTAAACGAAACCTAATGATTATTTCTTTAACTAATAGATCTTCTCACATAGTGCTTATTAACTAAAGTAACACACTCAGCACTTAGTTTCAACGACAACAACGATAATACCAAACCAGATGCTCATGTTATAGATACATTAAGACTTTCCTTAATCACAGTAACAACATAACATAAAAAGAGCCTAACGAACAAAAACCTAATCCAATTACTACATTACAACGTATAATAAACATCGCACATTAACGAATACAAACGCTTAAACACAGTACTCATACATATGGATTGGATTGAATAAATTACCACATGTGAGACCCATTTTACCAACTGATTTTACCACATAGGAAGCTCTGGAAACACCAGTAAGACCTAAAAAAAAAGACGAATATTACTATGAATTTCAAAATTGACTAATTCAGTGTATGCAATAAGGTCATTTTTTTTCTTACCATTTTTACGAGAATCATATAAACCTATGCACAAACCCCAAATTGCTCCTCCCTAAATCCACAAAAACAAATCCAAATTAATTTTTTTCTTATTAAAAAGAAAAAGAAAAAAAAGAAAGCTTAAACCCTAATCATTAGAAACTTACAGCTCCGAAACGAACGACGGAATCAACTGCGATAGAAGAACAAGGAACATCATCTTTAATATCTCTTTCTTCCTCCATTAATCTGATAGAATCTGATTGATTCTGGTGATGAAAAAATGGGATTGAAGGAAAATGTATTGGAAACAATTTTGGAGAAGAAAAGAAACAGCAATTTTATTGATTGTAAAAGATGATTACAATTGTTTTGAGGCTCAGGTAATTATACCCGATTAGCTTTCTCAATTAACGGCTAATCTAACGACTAATTAAGCTTTAATAAGTCTAACAACTAACTAAACTGACTAAGCAAGGGGTCCAGACGTTGAGAAGAAATTTCTATAATTTCCCCGTCGTATAGGAAGTGAAATCCCGAGCCTTACGTCTCTCGTTTTCGCTTGTGGACCAACCTCAGGAGAGTAGATTTAATCTGTATTGATCGAAAGAAATGTCTTGCAAAGAAAATTTGAATTTCCGGATCTCGCTGCATGCCTCCTGTAAGGATAAACTTGCGGAAGATTCATTTGTGTCTCAGACGAGCAGGTATCGTTCGTTCAGTCTGGAGCATGTGTTGTGATTTTGCTATGACATAGGCCTACTTTCTTTACACAAGTCTCAGTCCGGGTCCTGATTTTATTATTCCATTTTGTATTTTTTTTATTTGAGGTTCCCACTCAAAAACACACTTATTAGAATTAGGTCCAGATCTCATGTCAGTCGTGAAATACCTCATCTTTTGCAACGCTTTCTAAAAAAAAGGGTTTCGTTGGACTAAGAACGGGAAGGAAGAAAGCGAGTAGGTCTGCTAATTCCTCATCCTCAAAACAGTCCTTCCCACGGATATTGTCTCAAAAAAAAGTGATTGTAAGAGTAAAATCTTGATAGAATTCAAAAAAGCAGGTGGGAAATCCAGGGCAATAAAATTTAGAAAAAAACTTTCAAATTCTTAGGATTAAACAAAAGGATTCGCAAATAAAAGTGCTAATGCCACAACCAACCCATAAATTGTTAAAGCTTCCATAAAAATATTGCACCACGTGGACGATCCACACTCGCTACTAGCTATCCAATCAGCCAGACGATTTCCTTTACCCGTGCATCCTCTTCTTGCGATATTGGCAGACCCAATTATAGCACCCTCTCCAGTAGGCAGACCTGGTTCTTAACATTCCCCCTTCCTTAAATCATTCTTGTCCTCAAGAATGGTAGACATTTTGCACAAATTGGAAATCTGGAAACTGCTGCTGCATAGTAGCTAAATCCTCCCAAGTTGCATTTTCCTCCTTTTGCCCTCTCCATTGAACTAGAACTTTCTTACGCACAAATCTCTGCCCACAATCATCTTTCTGAAATACCAGTTTACTTCCCATCACCTTAACTGGTACCCCTTGCTGCTGAGCATCATGTGCATCTCCCAACTCTGGAGGACCCTGCACTGGATGCACTGTTGCTCTTAAATGTTTCTTAAGGCAGCTAACATGAAACACTGGGTGTATTCTGGTAGTTGAGGGCAATAAGAGCTTGTAAGCCACTTGACCCACCCTCTGAATCACTTGATAAGGACCAAAGAACCTAGGCAACAACTTGTGAAATGAATGGCTAGCCAAGGAATGCATCTGATAAGGCATCAGGCGCAAGTAGACCATATCCCCCACTTGGAATTCTCTTTCACTTCTACGCTTATCTGCCTGGGTCTTCATCCTTTGCTGAGCTAATTGTAAATTTGCACGCAAGATATGCAACATCTGATCCCTGGAATTCAATTCTTCCCCCACAGCCTCCAATCTAGCAGTCCCAACCTCATGAGCCAAAATGAGTGGAGGAGGAAAACCATAGACTACTTGAAATTGAGTAAGTTTGGATGCTGAGTGATAGGAGGTATTGTAACTCTACTCATCCCATGCCAACCACTTAGTCCAATTATGTGGAGCATATGAAGTGAAGCATCTGAGATAAGTCTCAATGCATCTGTTCACTACCTCAGTTTGCCCGTCAGTTTGTGGGTGATAGCCTGAACTCATATTCAATTTTGATCCATTTATGCGAAAAAAACTCCTTCCAAAACAAACTCAAAAAGACTGGGTCTCTATCACTGACAATTGAAGTAGGCATCCCATGTAATTTAAACACATTATCTATGAATGCTTGAGCTATCATAGTTGCAGTGTAAGGATGAGCTAAAGCTATGTAATGTGCATATTTTGACAATCTGTCTACTACCACAAATATAATTGTTTTGCTCTTAGATCTTGGGAGTCCTCCAATAAAATCCATGCTTATAGAAGACCAAACCTTGTTAGGAATGGGGAGTGGATGCAACATACCAGGAGGAGCACAGGTTTCATATTTGTGTTGCTGGCAAGTGGCACATTCTGCTACAAAAGCTTTAATATCCTTTTTCATTCCTTCCTAATAGAATGTTCTTTTGACTCTCTAATAAGTCTGAAGAACTCCATTGTGCCCTGCTACTGGGCTAGCATGCAACTCCTCCAAAATCTTTTTCCTCCACTCAGAAGTTGGACTAAGTGTGATTCTTCCTTTATGCCTTATAAGACCATTTTCATAACTAAAATGTGGGGAAGGAAATATACCTGTTGTATGGAAAGACTTGATCATTTCTGTAATATATGGCTCCTTCTCCAGATGTATGCGCAAGTCATCCATCCAATTAGAATAAGGATATGAAATAGCCAGCATCTCCATAGGTGAAGCATGAATTCTAGACAATGCATCAGTAGCATTGTTCTCAATCCCCTTTTTATATTGGATTTCATAATCATATCCCATCAGTTTGTTGACCCACTTCCTCTGGAAGGAAGTATTGGCTTTTTGATCCAAAAAATACTTTAAGCTTTTATGATCAGTCTTGATAACAAAGTGTCTCCCCTGAAGGTAGTGTTCCCATTTCTTGATAGCATGCACAATGGCTATCAACTCTTTCTCATACACTGATAGAGCTGCATTTCTTGCTCCTAAAGCCTGGCTAAAAAAAGCTACTGGCTTATTATCTTGCTGGAGCAATGCCCCAATTTCTGTATCAGAAGCATCACTCTTTATGGTGAATGGTTTAGCAAAATTGGGGAGAGCCAACACTTGAGGGCTAACCATCACTTCCTTAAACTTCACAAATGCTTCTCTTGCTGTTGTAGTCCAGCTAAAATTGTTCTTCTTAGTGAGATCAAAGAGAGGTTGACATATCTTACCATAGTTGGGTATGTACTTTCTGTAATACCCAGTAAGCCCCAAGAATCCTCTCAACTGCCTGAGTGTGGTGGGCAAAGGCCACTCTTGCACAACTCTAAGCTTATCAGGATCTGGAGACACCCCAGTTCTGGAGACTATGTGTCCCAAATATTGAATCTCATTAGCACCAAATTCACATTTGGACTCCTTCAAGAATAATTGATGAGTGAGCAACAAATTAAATGTAAGTCTAAGATGAGAAATATGTTCTTGCCAGTTCTTACTGTAAACTAGGATGTCATCAAAGAATACAAGAAGAAATTTCCTCAAGAAAGGCTTGAACACTTCATTCATCAAAGCTTGAAAGGTTGCAGGAGCATTTGTGAGGCCAAATGGCATTACTAGGAACTCATATAAGCCCTCATGGGTCCTAAATGTTGTCTTATGCACATCAGGAAGTGCCATTCTCACTTGGTGATACCTGATCTCAAATCCAACTTTGAGAACACTCTAGCTCCAAAGAGCTCATCTAATAAATCATCAATGAGAGGTATTGGATAGTTATTTCTGATTGTGATACTATTCAATTCCCTATAGTCCATGCACATTCTCCATGATCCATCCTTCTTTTTAACCAACAACACTGGAGAAGCAAAAGGACTCTGGCTAGGTTTGATAAATCCTGAATTCAACAATTCCTTTACTGCTGCTCAATCTCTGACTTCTGGAGAGGACCATACCTATAGGGCTTCTTGTTAACAGGAAGAGAATTTGGCAGTAGTGGAATGTGGTGGTCACAGTTTCTTGGAGGTGGTAATTCTTTTGGTATGGAGAAGAGTTTCTCAAACTCTTGCACTAAATTCTGGAGTTCCTTAAGCTCATAAGAAGACAAATGAGAATAGTTATCACTATTTTTTCCCTCTGTACTATAAATGATATAGACTAATCTTGAAGTATCAATCATTTTCTCCATTTTCTTTACAGTAGCCACATCAGCATATGGTGTTGGAGTCTCAATTTGTTGTAGAGTATAAGGCTTCCCTTCAACTTTAAATTCCAGAGTTAAGTTTGAGAGCCACTGAACTCCCAATACCATATCACATCCTCCTAAAGGAAGAGCCTGCAAATCAATTCTTCCCTTGTATTCATCCATCTCCAGAGGTATTTCTTTAAACAAACCACCTCCATTGATAGTGCTTCCATCAGCTATCATAACTCTTACTACACGATTACAATGTGGCACCCAATTGAGTTTCTTAATGAGTCTAGAATCCACAAAATTATGTGTACTTCCAGAGTCCAACAACACTTTAACTTCTATTCCTTTAAGTCTCCCTCTAACCTTCATTGTTTTAGAAGTTGGCAACTGCTCAGCACCAAACATAGCACAATCACTAAGTTGGATTGATGACAGTGTTGATGATAAATGGGAAGAGTTAATATCTTTACTAATCACTTCAGTCTTTTCTTCTATTGCCTCCTCTTCCACCAGATCCAGAACTAAAGCTTGTTTTTCTCCATTTCTGGAAGTTCTTTCTTTACAAGTATGACCTCTAAACCACCTTCAATTGCAATAGTAACACAGATTATTAAGAGTTCTGTCTGTAACTGCTGAAGGGGAGATTTTCTTGTATTCTAGTATGGGAAAACTCTTCTGAGGTTCAATGCTCACTGTGTTTTGGGTTTGGTTAGTACTTCTATGTACTGGCCTGGATACAATTGAACTTAATGCCCTAAGCTTGGTGTCTAACTGAGCACCAATAGTGATAGCATCATGCACTGTGTTAGGTTTATGTAGTAGAACATCAAATTTCAATTCATCCTTTAGTCCTCCAATGAAGCAACTCTTGAGAGCTTCTGGAGAAATTCCAGATGTTCTAATAGCAAACTTCCTAAAAGTAGAGACATATTCATGAAAATTACCTGTTTGTTTAAGCTTGAATAAAGAAGATGTGAAGTCCACATATTCTGCTGGTCCAAACTCTTTACATATTTCTTTCACAAATACTTCCCAGGAAGGTATAGCTTGATCATATCCCTGCCAATAAAACCGCTGGAGTACATCTCCTTCCAATTGGAAAGAAGCTGTAATTACCTTCTGAGTTACAAGAATTTCATAAAATCTGAAATACTGTTCCACCTTATAAATCCACAACACTGGATCTTCTCCTTTGTCAAATCGAGGGAGATCTACTCTTGGTTGAGGAAGGTTTCTTCCAGTTGCATTGATATTTTCCCTTTTGTGTTTCGATTCTCAGCTACATCTGAGCTTTCTTCCCCTTTTGTATGGAAATTATTCTCATTACGATTTAGATTGTGGTTATTATTGGCTCTAATCTCTTTCATGATGTTGTTGATATGAGCACTCATGGAAGTGAACTGATCCTTTACATGAACATTCAAGCTACTAATTTGGTTAGAAACATCATCTACTCTGTGTGTGAGTCCATCGACTCTACTGGTAACAGCATTAAGACCTACTGAGAGACCTACAATTCGATCATTAATACTTGAAACCTCATTAGTAAACTCACTGCATTGACCTTCCAGATTCGAGATTCGAGTAGCATGAGTTGTCATCTCTGCTGGTTAGGTATGAATTGTGAATTTGATTTGATCTATCTCCCAAAAATCGACTGGCTCTGATACCAAATGATAGAAGCTGATTGATTCTAGTGATGAAAAAATGGGATTGAAGGAAAATGTATTGGAAACAATTTTGGAGAAGAAAAGAAACAGCAATTTTATTGATTGTAAAAGATGATTACAATTGTGTTGAGGCTCAGGTAATTATACCCGATTAGCTCTCTCAATTAACGGCTAATCTAACGACTAGTTAAGTTTTAATAAGCCTAACAACTAATTAACAGCTAACTAAACTGACTAAGCAAACACAACTAACATTGCACTACGTGGACGATCCACACTCGCTACTAGCTATCCAATTATCCAGACGATTTCCTTTACTCGTGCATCTTCTTCTTGCGATATTGACAGACCCAATTATAGCACCCTCTCCAGTAGGAAGACCTGGTTCTTAACATAATCTGATTTCAGAAAATTTTCTTCTTTGATTTCTCCAATATACACAAGGGTTTAACTTAACTATTAAGGGTGCGTTTGGAACACTGAAAAGTTGTTTCAGTCTTGCTTGGGGACGTCACAGTGTTTTCATCAAACACGCCTCTAGTTAGGGATCATAAATGATCAAAATATATTACACTTTATTTACACCTTAAAATGGATAAATATTAAATGAGTTACTATAATAGCCTTTTGAAAGATTTTATTATAGCCGTTTGGTATTTACTATTTCCTAAAAAGCGTCAAAATTAATTTTAATTTTTACTTATAAGATGTAAAATTCATACAATTTGTTTTCTTCTAACTTTGCACAATATTTCATCTTCAATTAATCTTTTAGTATTATATCCATGGGTGATTTTGTTTTCGGGATGAATCTTCGTCAATTCTATGATACTACAAATTTGTCAGTTGTTTATTCGACTACTGGTGGAAATCGAAAAACCATTGGAAGTGGTAAGAATGGTGATGGCAGTATGGTTCTTGTTAGAAAATCTTACTTCTCAATATTTGATCAAGATATTAGATGATCTTGCAGATCTTGTTCTCGAAAAAAAATTCAATGAAATGTTGATATGTTTCGATTGCATAATCCTGGGGATGAATTACCCAATGCCAATTGTAGTTGCAAATGATACACCTCTTCTAGATGAATTGCCCAATGTCAATTGTAGTTGCAAATGATACACCTCTTCGAGCAATAAGTTAGTTCGAATAACAACATTTAGCAACATTATATTTGCTAAGCTAAAAAGTTTGGAGACAACAATAAACCATTCTTTTCTTCCATGAATCCTTCTGCAACACCATTTCTTATGAGGTCTCAAAGTCGGAGATCATTGTACATTACATTCTCGAAAGGGTTTCTTGCAAACGATATGAGCTCTTCAATTATTTTAGCCGGTACGTAACTAAATCATTTTCTTTGTTGTTGTTTTTGTTCCTTTATGATATGGAAAGTTCATGCTAAAATGTGAACAACAACGTATACATTACCGTGAATGTGTTTGTCTTGTACATGCAGAAACTGGGGTTTTGTGGAAAAGGTGATTATTGAGAATATTACAACTTATCTTGTTAACTGTCGGATGACAGTATATTTTGATTTTGTTTATTAGTTTGTTATAGTTAGTAGTCGAGTCATTTGCTTGTAACAGAATCAGAGTCATTTTTTTTGTAACAGAATCACGTGTAGATTTTGATAGAGTCTTTATAGATGTCCATATAAATACAAGCTCTTTATAATGTTTTGAAAATTACTTTTCAATACAACAAACTCACATTCTCTTACATTATATCAGAGCCATAAGAGAAAATCTTCAACTTTCTTCTACAACTCAAAACCTGCAACAACATTCAACGTAGATGCTGAGAAAAACTCAAAACTCATAATCTTTCGCTATAGACAACACAAATAGAATGTTTATAAATCAGCAATTTCCTCCTTTACAACCAACACCAGCAACACAATCTTAACAACAACAACCACAGTAAATACAACAACCAACACAACATCAACAACCACCATTGCAGACATATCAACTTCAACCACAACCTAACTTCTTTAGTTTTTACAGATTTAGTCATTACCTTTCCAAAATATATCAAATTTTGTCTTTGTAAAATTAGATGCCTCAAATTTCTTGGATTGGAAAGATCGGATCTCTTTCATATTAATTAGTACAAATCTTTTTGGTTATGTGGATGGATCTATACCTCATAAACTCCTCTTGTACTAAATTAACAATGTTCAAACATAAAATCCAGCGTACTTAGAGTGGGTACAAATGGATTCAGTTTGTTGGTTCTTGCATTAATGCAACAATATTACCATCAATTGCTACTGAACTTCTTGGCAAGAAATCAGCTAGGGAAAAATAGCTTCATATTTCTAGGTTCTTCACTGAGAAATTCGTTGCAAGAAAATCAATGTTACCATCTCAGCTTCATTCAATCAAAAGAGGTTCTTCTTAAATCTTTGAATATCTACATCAACTAAAGACTACCTCATATTGTTTTTAGATGATTTTAATAAATTCAGATGGATCTATCCCATGAAAACTAGATCAGATAGTTTACAATGTTTCAAGGTATTCAAATCTTTAATGGAGAATATTCTCAATGTAAATATCAAAAAAATTCAATATGATGAGCATATGAATTAATAAAATGTGTCTTTAGTGAATTTTTACTTGCTTGTAGTAGTGATATAAGAATCTCTTGTCCACATCTGCATCAACAAAATGGTAGTGCAGAAAGAAAACATAGACAAGTAATAGAAGTTGGAAATACCTTGGATTTTAGATATTCTCTTTAAAAGATTTTGGTTTGACTCTTTTTTAACTGCAATATATCTCATCAACAGATCCTTGTAAAGTTATCGATTATAAGAGTCCTTATGAAGCTCTTTTCTTAACAAAGCCTGACTATTCTCTCTTAAAAGTCTTTGGTTGCCATTGTTACCCCAACATTGTTCCATATAGACACAAGACCAAATCGACGATTTTGAGATATTTATTTTTGTTGCTATGATTTTAAGGGACACATATAAGTGTCTCAAATCATAACATTACAGTTATTTGGTTGTTTGTGCTACCCCAACATTGTTCCATATAGACAAGACAAAATAATTCCAAGAAGTGTTGCATGTGTCTTCTTGGGATATAGTATGCATTACAAGGGATACAAGTGCTATGATCCAGGCTCACATAAAACCTACATTAGCACCCATGTAGTTTTTGATAAGACAAAAGTTTTCCTTATGCACCATTCTGATGCACCAGTTGGTATTCATGATAGTTCAAATGACAATGATGTAAATTCTTCAGATACTTCTCTTCAGTTGGTTAGATCCACAGATGCATCTTCTCCAGATACTACACAATATTCAGGTCAGTCTCTTAAGCCTGCTATTATTCCTACTTCAACTATTCATACAAGGTCCAAATCTGGAATTCAGGTACATAAACAATTACCTAAAGATTTAATTGCTCATTCTACAATTAAACATCCCATACCCACTGCTGTTACTACACTAGTCAATTCATTCGAAGTTCCAAAACCATTTAAAGAAGTTTCCCAAAAATCATGTCTGGTTAACACTTATGCAGTTAGAATATGATGCTCTCTACAATAACAATACCTGGGAACTTGTTGATTTTGATCCTTTTATGAATATACTGGGTTGCAAGTGGGTTTTTAAAAATAAAATTAAGGCTGATGGGTCAGTTGAGAGACACAAGAAAGGTTAGTTATTAAAGGTTTCCATCAAGTAGATGGTGTTGACTAGGATGAAACCTTTAGTCCTGTTATTAAAGCCACCACTATTAGAATTGTGCTTAGTTTAACTCTAACAAACAAATGTGCTATGAGGCAATTGGATGTATCTAATGTATTTCTACATGGATATCTTTCAGAAAATGTTTACATGGAGCAGCCCCCTGGATTTGTGGATCCTAGTTATCCTACAAAAGTGTGTCTTCTAAAGAGGTTTGTCTATGGCCTTAAGCAAGCTCCTAGGGCTTGGTTTGACAAAATTAGTAGATTCTTAACTCAGTATGGTTTCGTTAAATCAGTTAATGATAGCTCAATGTTTTTCTACAATAAAGATTCATGTAGAATGGTGTTGCTTCTGTATGTTGGTGATATTATACTAGTTGGCTCTTCTGATGTTTTGCTTAACACATTTGTGGATGCTATGAAATCTGATTTTTCTATGAAGGATCTGGGTCCTCTGCACTATTTCCTAGGCATTGAAGCTAAACATTGTGCTAGTTCAAATACATTACTTTTGACTCAGAACAAATACTCTCTTGAACTGTTAAAGAAGAATGACATGTTAAGATGTAAACCATGTCAATCTCCAGTTGCTCGAGGAAAAAGAGCTTCTATTTTCGATGGTACACCTCTTGTTGATGCTTCACCTTACAAAAGCCTTGTTGGTGGACTAAAGTATCTCACTCTCACAAGACCAGACATCAGTTATGTTGTTAACTACGTCTCACAATTCATGCATTATCCTACATATATTCACTTTCAATTATCCAAAAGGATTCTCAGGTTTGTCAAAGGTACTTTGGGATCAGGTGTTTCTTTTGGAAGTGGTAATTGCTCAGAAATAGTAACTTATTGTGATAGTGATTGGGAAGGATGCCCAGACACTAGGAAATCCACTGATGGATACTGTGTGTTTGTTGGTAGCAATTTAGTCTCATGGTCATCTAAAAAGCATCCCATTATCTTTCGCTCCTCCATTGAAGCTGAATATAAATCCTTGGAAAATGTTGTTGCTGAGGTTAGATGGATCTCATATTTGCTTACAGAACTTCATGTTCATCTTACTCTACCTTACAAATTATATTGTGATAATATGGGTGATGGTATCATTGCTAATAATCTCATTTATCATGCAAAAACAAAACACATTGAGGTGGAATATTACTGTGTCAGGGACTTAGTCACCATTGGTTTTCTTAAAGTTCTTCTTGTACCAACACTACATCAGCTAGCAGATCTTTTTACCAAGGCATTGTCCAAATCATTCACTCATCTCAAGAGCAAACTGATGCACTCTTCCCTTGCTCAGTTTGAAGGGGACTATTAGAGACTATACATGTATCCCCTGTATCAGCAGCTACATTCCAGCTTATCTTGTAACTGTCAGATGACAGAATATATTTTGATTATGTTTATTAGTTTGTTACAGTTAGTAGTCGAGTCATTTGCTTGTAACAGAATCATGTGTAGATTATGATAGAGTCTTTATAGTTGTCTATATAAAGACAATCTCTCTGTAATGTTTTGAAAATTACTTTTCAATACAACAAACTCACATTCTCTTACATGGTATCAGAGCCATAATAGAAATTTTCAACTTTATTCTACAACTCAAAACCTGCAATAGCATTCACAATTAATGGTGAGAAAAACTCAAAACTCACAATCTTCCGTTGCAGACAACACAAACAACAACAACAACACAAACACAATGTTTACAAATCAACAACTTTCTTCTTTACAACCAACACCAACAACACAATCTCAACAACCACCACCAACACAACATCAACAACCACTATTACAGGTATATAAATTTCAACAAAAACCTAACTTCTTTGGTTTTCACAGATTTAGTCCATTACCTTTCCAAAATATATCAAATTTTGTCTCTGTAAAATTAGATGCCTCAAATTTCTTGGTTTGGAAAGATCGGATCTCTTCCATATTAATTAGTAAAAATCTTTTTGGTTATGTGGATGGACTTATACCTCTAGAAAATCCTCTTGTACTAAATCAACAATGTTCAAATAGCAAATTCAGCGTACTTAGAGTGGGTACAAACGGATCAGTTTGTTGATTCTTGCATTAATGCAACAGTATTACCATCAATTTCTACTGAACTTCTTGGCCAGAAATCAGTTAGGGAAAAATGGCTTCATATTTCTAGTATCTTCTTTGAGCAATTCTTTGCAAGTAAATCAATGTTACGATCTCATATTCATTAATCAAGAGAGGTTCTTCTTAAATCTTTGAATATCTACATCAACTAAAGACTATCTCATATTGTTTGTAAATGATTTTAGTAAATTCAGCTGGATCTATCCCATGAAAACTAGATCAGATAGTTTACAATGTTTCAAGGTATTCAAATCTTTAACGGATAATATTCTCAATGTAAACATCAAAAATTTCAAAGTAATGAGCATATGAATTAACAAAAGGTGTTTTCAATGAATTTTACTTGCTTGTGGCATTTATATAAGAATCTCTTGTCCATATATGTATCAATAAATGCTGGAAACCACGGTTTCATCAATTGCAAAAACTGGAGTTTTATTAGATGCAGCAGCAATCCGCCGACTCTCGATGACCGCCGACTTCTGAATACATTTCTTGACATATTTACTATGATATACTTCCCAATCACTTTCCTGTTCTTCCACCATTTGATCATTAGGCAATATATCTTCTTCCAGTAAATTCGAAGACATTTTTGGTTGTTCGTTATCTTCAACTACATCCCAAGATGATTTTTCCTCCTCGCCATGTACAACATATTGATTTTTCATCCCCATAAGTGATATTGATGAATGAGTAAAGTTATTTTTATCGACGCGACTTGTTGAATGTTTCTTTTCAACCTTTGCACAAGATTCAGTTATTAGATCACCTTCTTCTTAGATTCTCATCACCGGTTTCATGATCAGATGATCTTTTGTAACGAATCTTGTCGGACGATCTAAAACTTTCAACTGAATCTACTGATGATCTCCAATCATCCCAATAATCACCCTCACAGATAAATGTTGTAACTGCAACAATAAAAATACTGAAACAGAAGATGTTAGCGTTAAGATAAAATCTCTAAATTGAAACATTGATTTGCACACAAAGGAAAGAGCCACCTGCTCAACAAATTGTCCTTAACACAATAGTATGCGGGTACTCCTCAAGAATGAGAGATGTTATACCCCCTCAGTGGAGATGTGTCCAGGATAGAACTGCCGTTATGATTTGTATAAGCACAATACAAATCACCCACTCAACGAAGTCAGCAACAATAGAAGAAGGAAGGAAATAAACATGCAAAGCAAGAAGAGGGAAAAAGAGCTAGGGATAGTAGCCTGCTCTGGGATGATTTGAAATGAAGAAGTCGATTTTCTTTTATAGGCAGAGAGAAGAGAATAGCAGTAATGGCAATTTAATGAGAATCAATTCCGTGCATGGAACACGGTCATAAATTGTTAAACGGAATTAAAACGGGCAAATTTAAATCAATTCAAATTCAGCCTTTACCGCCAATAATTTTTTTTTTGGAAAATATATCAAAAGAATTTTGTCCAAAAAGATAAGTCTTAGTTGACCCATACTCGAGGCCGGCCCACCCGACCGGATGACGGCGGCGTGCGTGAAATGTGTGGTTGCACCAATTAGCCCATTGCCTAAGTCCTCTCCCTCATACAAAAGTGTGTTGGCCCCAAGGGGCCACTCTTAGATGCAAATTTCTTAGTAATATGACGAGGCAACATCTTTAGTTTCTCTTATGTGTGACTAAATGTTTCATTCACAAATAGTGAAAATGAATTAATGTCCTTAGTAACCCCTTGGTCCTAACTTCCAATTAATCCAAGACCACAAATAAAACACATAAAATCATTTTCTCCAACAATAAATTCATCATATATGGGATCATAAATATGTTCAAATGCCTCGGGTACCCTGGTTAGGAATATTGCATCCCCTCATTCTATTAGTATAAAATTAAGCAGTAAACAAAAACCTAAACAAAAGCAACTGATTATATATACACACGTACGTACCTCTCTTGTTCTTAATACTTATAAGCTCTCTGATCATATCGGTTCTTTCGGTTCCTCGTCACATTGAACAACTTTACAGGCTTCAACAAAAATATTGGTAAAAAAAATAATCAAAAAAAAATATCATGAATCTCATTTTAAGTTAAAGAAAATTACGTTTGAAATAAAAAAAAATCTGACTTCAAAAAACCTTGTTATCTTTTTTTTTCCCCAGAAATTTCTATCTTCTAAAAACCTTGTTAACGATCGATGTTCATCGAAAGAAATTTGGTACGTGGTGAGTCGTTTCAAGCAAATATTTGGTGGTGAGAAATGCAAGTTATATGTGGATGGGGTAATCTTCTGGATTAAGTTTGATCTTTGTTCTCTAATTTGGACCTTTGAGAAAGAGAATGTAATTGATGAAGAATCCTGAATGTAGATTATAACTTAAGATCACCTCTTTAAAAGAGAATCTTTTCTTTGGTCTTTTGAACGGAGCTTTAAAGAAGACATTAAAACGCCAATTGCATGTAAAAAAGGACAGAAATTGTACTAATATGTTTTTGTTTCGAGCAAAACTTGCTTACCCATAACTTATTTTACTAAATCTCATTTCTTATGAGGTATTTGGTCTACAAGCAGCAGAAATATAAGTTTTTTTTTTTAACAAACCCAACAACATTCCTTGAGTTTTCCATCTTGTTTTAATGGCACACTACTTGGAATAGATGTCAGAGATGCCTGTCGGCGTATAAAAAGAATTGAGTTCATCTTAAACAAAAATTTTCCATTGCCGGGATTTGAACCCGGGTCGCCTGGGTGAAAGCCAGGTATCCTAACCGGGCTGGACTACAATGGAATTTTGATAAAATCTAACAACATATTCTTCTATTTTCAGTCATTTATGTCTGTGATGTCCATCCAAATGCTCGGTCTGTCTGGGCTCTATGAAATTACTTACATCAACTTGGATTATTCAATTAAATTTCCCATTAGACTCTGACTAACTGCCGGCTATTATTGTATAGTGATTACTGCTGAGTTTTTCTAATCCAAGTCTTCCATCTATATATAAACGTAGAAAAAACATACAATCCTAACTTACAATGAAACATCCACCTCAGATTAGTACTAGAGTTGCTTAATTTTCTTCTCCCGTTGATATCTTCTTTCTTTCATTACCAACCACCATTTACTATGGCACAAATTCATATCAGCGGTGCAACGGGAATTTTAAACAAGTTGGTGGGTGTTGTTGCTCAAGAAATCTGTTTGGCTTGGCTTTGGCTGGGACGCCTCAAGGACGTCGCATATGATGCTGATGATGTGATGGATGAATTTTCTTATGAAACCATGCCTCTCAGTGTGAAAGAGGGGACCAATTGAAGCACAAGGTACTCGATTTCGTTTCATCTTCCAACAACCCATTTGCCTTTCTTTTTAATAAAATGGCGAGAAAAATCAAAGATATCAACAAAAGTTTAGACGAAATCACCAAAGAGATGCATGTGTTTCAGTTTCAAATTACTGCTATGCAAAGTAGTAATACAACTATTACTTACGGAGAAAGTAGTGATCAGGAGCGGAGCCGGCATACCACATCCCTTTCAAGCGAGTCAGACATAGTAGGAAGGGAAGAAGATAAGAAAAATTTGATAAATATATTAACAAAGGTCACCCCATCATCATCTTTTAGAAATCCCGAAAATATTTTTGTCGTCACGGTAGTGGGGATGGGGGTACTCGGCAAAACAACTCTAGCTCAACTTATATACACAGACGAGTTGATAAAGATGCAGTTTGAGCTAACCATGTGGGTTCATGTTTCTGAAGATTTTGATGTGGAATACGTCTTAATAAATATTATGGAGTCCGCAACTCAAACTAAGTTTGATAAGTTATCAAATCTGGATGTGCTTGTGAAAAACGTCCAAGAAAATTTAAGGGGCAAGAAATATTACTAGTACTTGACGATCTATGGAATGAAGATCATGAGCAATGGGACAGGCTCAAATCTGTATTGCTCGTGGGTGCTCAAGGGAGTAAAATATTAGTTACTACGCGGAAAGACCAAGTTGCATCTATTGTCTCGGGGGGGTATTTCTCCTTATAATTTGAAACATCTGTCTGACGATTTATGTTGGACTATGATCGAGAAGAAAATAACCTTTTCTCACGGTGGAGCAATACTCACTCAAGAAATGACAGATATAGGAAAAGAAATTGCAAGGAAATGCGACGGTTTACCACTTGCAGCGAAATTTCTTGGGAGTTTATTGCATTCGAAAAAGAAAACAAGTGACTGGATATCAATCAGGGATGATGCTATTTGGAATACACAAGAAACTCAGAAAACAATCCTCCCAGCATTAAGATTGAGTTACAATAACCTGCCATCTCATCTGAAACAATGTTTCTCATTTTGCGCAATCTTTCCCAAGAATTGGGAGATTAAAAAAGAAACTTTGGTTCACTTGTGGATGGCTGAAGGATTTCTTAAACCAGCTGAAAACAAAAGATCGATTGAAGACTTTGGAAATGAATATTTCGAAAGTCTTGTGTGGAGCTCCTTTTTCCATTATCCACAGAAGAAGGAATTGGGGGACATAACGACGTGCAAGATGCACGATCTTGTGCATGATCTTGCAGCCGATGTTCTAGGGGACAATGAATTAGTATCTCTCAAGGTAAGCGAGCTGAAAAATGTTTCTGAAGTTCGACGGGTACAATTAAATCTGGATGAAGACGTATCAACAACATTTCTGAAAAGCTTAAGTGATGCAAAGAAGTTGCGGTCAGTTTTCGTTCCTGGAGGTTCTATTAATTTTGACCCTACTATATTCTCAAGAAATAAGCACTTGCGTGTACTACATGTGGGTGGTTCCGGAGAATTTTCCACTCCAAAGTTGCCTCATTTGAGGCTTAAGCTGAGACATCTGAGGTACCTTCACCTTACATCTTTTAATTTTAATGAAGCAGATAATGAACGGTCCATCGATGAACTTTATAATCTGGAGACGTTGGTATTGACTGAAATGATTGGTATTCAAATCTTCTTAGAAACATTCACTCTTTAAGAAAATTAAGGCAACTTGATATCTCGTTCTCCAGAATTGAAGAATTACCAGATTCTGTCGCAAGTCTTTGTGATTTGCAAGGATTGAACCTCAGTGGTTGCAAGTTAAAAAGCTTACCTGACTCTGTCACTGGTTTGAAGTACTTAAGGTTTCTTGATATTTCTTGTAACCCGATCTCATTACCCTCCGGAATTTGGAGTTACTGAATATCAGTGCTTGCTGGAAATTAAAAGCGATACCGGAGTCTGTGACAAGTCTGAATAACTTAAAAATGTTTGATTTCAAATTCTGCGAATCACTAGAAGCATTACCCGAAGATTTTGGAGCATTGAGCCAGTTAAAATACCTTAACCTTTATGGTACTGCGATCAAAGTATTACCTGATTCATGTGCGAACCTCACTAATCTTGAGGTTCTGCATCTCGACTTGTGTGAGGTTCCCAAAGAGGTAACAAATTGGAAAAAACTGAGACAATTTCATTACTCTGGTGAGGGAACACCAATGGGCATTGGAGGACTAGTTTTGCTTCAGTCATTAGCTTACTCGGTTGGGACAGAAGAAGGTAATGGTATTGCAGAGTTAGGGAAACTTGATTTACTTGAGAATCTAAAAATTCATGGGCTTGAGAATGTGCGATGGCTAACAGATGCTAGAACAGCTAATTTGAAAGGGAAGCAAAACCTCCGTGATTTGGAATTGCGTTGGGCTACTAGAAGTTCTCCAACCTCCCACTGGTTTGAGGAAGTTAGATGTAGGTTTCTACGAAAGTGACGTCTTTCCCACATGGAAGTGTATCCCATCTTGTCTGCCTAATTTGGAGTCAGTGGTACTTGCATTCTGCCCATTGCTAAAAAAACTCCCAGCAGCTATTGGCCAGCTCCCAAGTCTTAGGTCTCTTTCCCTTACAGGAATGGTTATCCTGAGTTTGGATATCGAATTTCCATGGTTAACGCAACTTGACCTTAGTTATATGGACAGTCTAAAACAAGTATGTTATTCCAATCCTTGTCTTCAATCACTGAACATCAAATACTGCTCTAGATTGTTCAAAATTCCTCAGTTTCCTTCTCTGACGAAATTGGAATTATGCAACATCGACAACAGGTTGGTAAACTCGATTGAGAGAAGCTATACCTCTCTGACGCACCTTTCCCTAAAGAACGCTGAGTGGTTTAAATTCTTGTCATTAAGCATACTCCAAAACAATCGTAATCTTCAAAATCTATCTATTGAAGGGTGCAATCATTTTCAAGGCTTTCGAGTAAATGATGATAGGAATGACAATGAGGGTGCTCTCTTTGGCACTCAAATCCAACATGATTCTATTCAGACCTTCGTCATGAATGGTTTCCCAGTTCTAAAATCTCTGCCAGATTTACGAGGTTGGACCTCTCTTCAGGACTTAGCCATCTACAAGTGCCCCCAAGTGAAAGAGTATTTAACCTATGATCTGAAATCACTCTCAAATCTTCAACGTTTGAGAGTCGATTTCATTGAAAGAGACGAGCACCGAGGGCGAGGAGATCCATTGTATATTCACGACTTGATTAATCTGCTGCACTAACAGGTAAGGTATTCTCTAGTTTCAAACTCAAAGTAGGGTCGCATTATTCTTTATTGAAGCCTTTGGTGCTTCTGTCAACTTCTACCAACTATTTACAAGGAATTTGACTGATTTCCTGTATTAAATTTTTTCGGCAGGTTTTCCAAGAATAGATCAAATTCATCACCTCACCGATGAAATGCTCAAGGGCAAGACCCCCAATTCTAGTATATGCAATTATCATGTAGTATTTATTATGTAAATGTTCATGTTTTGATATTCGTAATTGATAAGATATGAATATGGAAAATGAGTAACTTCAGGCTTTCTGAGTGAAACTCAAACCTGAATTTGAATATCCTAACACACCACTAAATTTATGCTCATAAAACCTTTGTATTTGTGTCATACCTGTGTTTGTCATTCTTCCAAATTTCTCTTAGTCCGGTTTTAAGTAGCGAAGACCGATGGTCATCGGTGATCAAGTTACGCACGGTTGCTTCTATTCAACACCACTCTGCAGATCCAAATTGCCTCTAGATTGAGATACTCTAACATCATATTTGTTTACATCTGATTCGCGATCTGGATTTAAGTTAACCCCTGACTCGGTGCGAGTCAGATATTAGACCGTTTGTTTTCTGTTTTGAGTCAGATTTGACTCGACCTCTAACTCAGACCTAACCCCTGACTCGGACCCGTTTGAGTCAGATATGAAAATGTCTTTGAATCATGGGACCAAGCCACTGACTCGCATATTTTTGAGTTGGTTGAGTCAGATCTAACTGAAAAAACAAACACATTGAGTCAGTTTCAGATGAGTCAAATCTGACTCAAAGAAAGGGTGGTAGTCTCACTTATGGGGTCAAATCAATACTTTCTAAAAAGAAATATTTGAATATCAATCTCATCGATATCATAAGTATCATACAAAATCCCATCAATCCAACCACTTTTTCAAGAAATACAAAATATCTAAGTCGTACAAGTAAAGAGATCTATTCATTGATAAGAAAAAAAAACATGAACGTTGATTGGATTAATGATAAAATAGAATCCTAGGTCGCGAACAGTGATTTTGTAACACCTGTATTTTTCGTATGACGCTTACTCAAAGACGCGTCATGGCATAGGATGAAGCTTCATCTCAAGCTTATAAAGCTTACATAGGGATGTATCAGGGTGTGGACGCATCAGCCTTGGAATAACTGGCCTTGGTGCTAATCAGTTAGCGGATGAGCTAACCAGTTGGCGTGCCTATCAGCGACAACTAGATGGCAGATTAGCCTAGCAGCTGGCCAACCAGTTAGCGGATGTGCTAACCATTTGGCGTATTTGCATATCAGATGACGGACTAGCCTGACAGCTGGCTAACCAGTTAGCGGATGTGCTAACTAGTTGGCGTATTTGCCTATCATCCCTAACTGGATGACGTTTTCGCCTAAAGTGCAGTAGATGAATCTTTCTTATCCAAAAATATGGAAATGCGATTAAGACATATATAGGGAATGAGCGTTGGTTGGATGTGCACGAGCGGTAATGCACATATATGCGATGTGGCCTCATAAGCGTCAATATGCTTGTAGCTTAGCCGGTGAAGCATGAATTGTGCGAAAGCATCATTCATCCATGATGCTTACTCAAGAATGCTTTACGCATACTAAGTAGCGATAGTTATGTATAGCCAAAGCATATTGTGCGAAAGTTCCTTGGCCTATGCGGACTAGGCTTTGCTATGCCCTTGGCCTTGCTACATCATGTTGGAAATAGTTGGTCACAAATTGTATATGCCTAAGCAAATCCTTTCGAAACGATTGGCCCTTTTCGATGTTGGTTTTTCCTTAATAGGCTTATGTTGCTTGTTCCTTTCGAATTGACCCTATAGGAAGAACTACGGTCATGCTTAATCCCTTCAAGGTACGGGTTGGGTACGTATGCAGCCACAATGCAATGCATTGAGGTGCAGTACCTTGTCGCTCATATCATCTAATTTAGAGTTGATTGTGACATTAGGGTAACTCATATCATTTGGCTCGGCAATGCCATGTCAAGAGATGATTGTTGCTACACTTGATGATGTAATTGCAATTCCATTCGATGGATTGTTCATACTTCCTACAAGTTATACGATATGGAATGGCATATGCCTGGATGTTGCACCCTTGGTAAAAGCAAGATCAGTGCAGGCTCCAACGCATGGTTAAAGCAGAGTTAAGGAATTGGAAACATAGGATTGAAATGGCCTATGCGCTAGTCCACGGCATGACTTAGGCCTGGAAATTGCTCGTAAGCAAGTGATGCATGCCAAAGGCATCACCATTGGCTTTTATGGCCTAGAGCCCTTAGATGAACAAGGGGTGAGTTGGAGGGGTATGGAAACTACGTTTCGAGTATCATGCTTATAAGGAATGCTTAGGAAGGAAAATCTACCTGCATTTTCCTAGAGAGTAGTGTATTTCAAGCCGCGCACCGAGAGCTCTGGCCTTCCCAACGCATAGCGTTCCAGGCGGAATTTCCCGGGACGTGACAAATGGTATCAGAGCAAGTTCCGAGAAAACACTAGGAACTATGAGTTTTGGATTCGTTAGTGAGTATTTTGTAATGTGACTACAAAAATTTTCTTCAAAGGAAATAGGAAAAGTCGGAAGAGTAGGCTAACTGTTGGACAATCAGGACAACTGCCTATGCTAAAAGAAATTATAACTTGCTAGTTACTCCGCTAAGATTTGGATGAGCTTGACCTAGTTCTGTGAGTTTGCCGGAAAACCCGTTGGTGGATGGTATCCCACTACCCTTGTCACTGGGAATGATCACCCCACACACATCAGGGACGGAGTGCGTTGTTAAGCTGGCTAGCTCCCATTCATTAGTGGAAGATCGTCTGGGACGATGGCTTGCATCCGACTGCACTTGCATTAGAGTTTGGTCTTCACAGTACTGCGCTAGATCTTGCTTGTCAATTTGCGATGACTTTTCAACCTTTGTGAACTTTGGGGACTCTTAAATGTATGGTATGGGACGTGCACTTAAGATCTTGTGTTGAGAAAAACATTTCGGCATTCATGAGCAAGTGGCATGGGACACATGTTTAGGGATGATAGACACATTTTAGTGTCTAAATTACACCTTAATTTCTAGTGAG
>JAJJMC010014286.1:0-12106 GCA_023531435.1 Papaver californicum | reverse complement strand
AGAGGTTATTAAGGATAATATGCCGAACATCGATGGGTTTAGGGCACTGATGATGATTCCGACTTAGGGAAAGAGGTTATTAAGAATAATATGCCAGACATCGATGGGTTTAGGGCACCGATGAAGGTTCTGACATAGGGAAGAAGGTTATTGGCTGAATCAAAAGGAATTGATGGTTAATGAGTGAATTTAAGTAAGAATGATAAGTAATGGGTGGTTGATTAATGATGGTTCGTATGGGTGAGATCAAAAATCAGGTGAAATTGATTAATAACGGGATCAATCGAGTAGGATTGAGGGTTATTGGGTGAAATCCAGTAGGATTAAGGGTTATTGGGTTAAATCGAGTGGAATCATACAATGATTGAGCATTGTACAAAATTGTATAATTGATGACTATAGAATGAAATTTAGTGAGGTAAATGGATGAAAACTTGAGAACTTAGTATTAATCCAACAATCTTATTCGGATTTGTTTAATGGAAACATGAAAACTTGTTCAAATCATTGTTTTAATTCACCATGAGTAAATATTTGGATGCACAAATTGTTTTTTCTTTAACATGAGTTGACCAAATTGACTATAATTAAACAAACAACTCATATCATTCCAGTCAACTAAATTGAGTATAATGAAGCAAATTGTGTTTTCAGGATGATATTAAAGACATCAAAGAATATTATGGTTAATCATTTTTATCACAATAGAGTTCGCAATAGTCATTAATATTAGTTTCCCAAATTAAAGCATGATATGCTAATTGAAGAAATGATCAGAATGTTTTCAATAAAAAAAGATTAGATGTTTCCAACTTAAATTCCAACTTAAATTTCCAAGAAATGAAGTGATCGTGAAGATTCCAACTTAAATTTCCCCTGTTAAATCAAAATCCATATCGAAATCAAAAAAGCCCTAATTGAAACATACTGGAAACCTACTTTACAAACCACAAAGAAATTGAAAATCCCTAATTGAAACATACTGCGGCTACGATTCACTCATAATTAAAATTCAAAGTAAAAAACTATGAAGAAAGGGGTACTCATATCTTATTTTTATGAGAAATATAAGAAACTTACTTGATTAAACACCCAGAAGATAGTTTTTTCACGCGAATCAAAACTGAGAGAAGATAGAAGCTGTGAGATCTAATATGTGGGATCTAGGTTAATAGAGAGTTGATTTCGAGTGAATCCGGGACAAAGAGATTAGGTTTAGTGATTTTCTTTAGGAATTAGTAGCGGCGCAGAGGAGAGCACAACCCGGGACAGAGAGAGAAAGAGGGAAAGGAACATGTGCGTCAGATTAGGTTTAGTGATTTAATATAATTAATGTAAATTAATGTAAATTAATATAATTTGAGTAAGATCGATCAAAATTGACTGTATTCAAGTGAGATTGATGAAACATTGAGTGATTTCTAGTGAAATATAACAAAATTGATTGAATTAAAAATATATCAAACTCGTAAACATCATCGAACAAGGGGTTCATTGTCTTTTCACGTGATCCTATTATTTATCAATCTTATTCAATACCGCTCGATCTCACTTAATTTCTCAAGGATTCCATGGGTTTATGGTTCAGGGTATCGATGAAGATTCCGACTTAGGGGAAGAGGTTTTCATCAATTTCACTCGATTTCACTTATATTTATTGAATTGTATTCAATCTCAATCAAACTTTTTCATTTTTTTTATCGATCTAACAAATCTAATGATATCAAACTATGATTTCATCAGTCTCACTAAAATTCACTCAATTTTTTATCAAACCGACTTGAATACACTCAATTTTGATCGACTTGAATACATATCCGTTCAAAATTGAGTGTATTCAAGTCGATTCGATAAACAATTGAGTGAATTTTAGTGAGATTGAAGAAATCATAGTTAATTTTAATTGATCGGAATAGTCGAGTAATATGCATATTACTATCGTAACGTCGGAAATGGATATTTCTATCGTAACGTAACAAATTTTGGAAATTAATATTCATCAATTTTTTTTTTTTTTTGTAATTAGGGTTATTAGTTTGTCATTTGTTTATAAGTTATGATTTGATGAATTGGGTTGAACCCCAACAAATGTTCAATTAAAAGGAATTGAGATGTAGCTTAATTTCTTGTATAAAGTTAAGCTTTACCTAATAACAAAAAATATATGATCATCCCAATTGAAAGGAATTGGGAAGCAAAGCTTGATGTCTCGTAGTTTAGAGTTAATGTTGCGAACATGACGGGTTGAGGGTTCGGGGTTCGGGTTCAGGGTTCATATACACCTTATTATCCTAAGTAACCTTTTCCCCTAACTCGTTAAACTTATCGGACATGCAAAATGGGATATCTCATGTGTGCAAAAACTTAAGAGTCGCAATGGTAACTAGCACACACAATGGTAACTAGCACACAAAATGGTAACTAACACAAAATGGTAACTAACACACAATCCGTATGAGCATCCAATAGCTAATCTGGACCATTAAAATCTTTCCATGATCTGTATGAGGTGGCTTATCCACCGTTAATCGTTTTTTTCAAAACCCTATACAAAAGTTTGTCTCTCATTTTCGCCCTTTGCTTTTCTCTCTCTCTTTCTGTCTCTCTTCCAATTTGAGCCGCCGGTGGAGAAACTAGGGTTCCATATTCGACTGGACCATCACCACCATCACTGCTGAATCAGGATCATTCAACACCATCACGATGAAACTCTATTATCACTTCTCTATCAGATCTCTCACGACATCTCAGTTTCTATTCCTAAATGAATGAAAACCCAAATGAAAACTTAATTGTTATTCTCCGCCTCAATCTCAGTCTCTCATCGTCTTCCTTATACTCAGATTCATCATTGAAATCCTAAGTTTATACATCATAACTAATTCAAAATCAATCATTTCTCCATGCAAACTCTGCACCTGTTTTACATCGATGAAGATTTGAACCCACCAACTCCAGTTGCAATCTCAAAATTCTGCTGGTAATGAAAGAGAAGGATCAAATGATTTTACATCAGATGTTTTATGACCTTGTAGATCTAAATCACGCCTCTTAGTATGTGAGTTGTTGCGTCTTTTGGATCCAAGGATTAAGTTACTAAACAAGACAGTGAAGAGGGAGACATTAGTAGTCTTAGAGATCAAAATCTAAGAAGTAGTTTTTTTTCCTCATTAATTTTGTTATGGAAATCCTAATTTTTCCGTTTAAATTTTGTGTGGATTGTAACTGAAGTATTGTTCTTTGTTATATCATTCGTAGGTTAAAGGATATCTAACTGGAAAGAGAATCAAGTCCAGTTTGGCTGGTGGTGAAAAGGATTTTGGATGAACAGCTCCAACCACTTCGTGAGAAACAAATTTTAAGGTATACAAACATTATTACTTCCTCTGATTTCAATTTCTCAAATTTGGGTTTTTTTATTTTTCACTATTTTTGCTTATTTTATGGTTTAAATATGTGGATTTGGGTATTTTTGATTGATTTTAATTGTTTGTACAGTTAGTAGTCATATGGGTTTTTATGTTTTTCTCATCTTTTTACTTATGGGTTTCCTTGAATGGATGAAAGCTGTGCTTGTATGGGGTTTTCCTGCTATTTTATTTGAACCTTAACCTCTAGATTCTAGTTTATTTTCAGACATCTTAGCTTAACATAGCCCATGGCTTACTTATGCTGAATCGCTAATGCTCGCAAGTCTGGAATGAATGTTACATACCATCGTGATTACCTTGACAAAGACATATTTAGTTATTGTAGCTTGGTATGTCCTCATTAATATGTTACTAATTGTTATACAGACATATTTAGTTACTGTAGCTTGGTATGTCCTCATTAATGTTACGAATTGTTATACAGCCCGACAAGTCGACAGGGACAATCAAGGAACATTTAGCATCTATAGCTCCAACACTAGAACAGCTATGGGAGCTGAAAGATGAAAGGAAGAACGAGTTTGCTGATGTACAATCACAGATTCAAAAGATGTGGCGAAATTGCTGGGAATTCGAAACTTACCAAACAGGCAGAGGCTCCCACAGTTAATTAGGATGACTTGTCTTTGAAGAAGTTGGATGAATTTCATTCTCAACTCCAGGAGCTTCAAAAAGAAAAGGTATTATGCTTGTTTTGACCTGAGTTGAGATTGTAATCTCTCTATTTATTTCATTTGATTTTTTACGTTAGATTGTTGGAGATTATGATTTTGATAGTTTTATGAAAGGAAAATCTTCTGTCCTAATCGGGGACTTTCTGGTGCAATTGTGACAAATGGACGTGTGGGAGATGGAATTTCTGATCCATATATTGAGCGGACGGTGATGACAAGGTGGCCTGAGGATAACAACTTCTTTGAAGCTGTTATAACTGAGTACGATCCTATATATACATGTGTGTTTGACTTTGAAGTGCTTATGATATTGGTCTTAAGCAGATTTTTAACCTGCCTTCTATGAAGCTGTTATAACTGATTACGATCCTATACAGGTATGTTTGACTTTGAACTGCTTTTGATATTGGTCTTAAGCAGATCTTTTTTGCCGTTTAGGTAATGGTTGCAACTGTCCGAAGTGAAGAGATTGCCAATGAAAAGCTCAGTCACTTGACCTCAGATGAGGTACCTATGCAGCTACACTTACAAATCCCTGGATTCTTATAAGCTTACTTTCAAATGATTGCCTTGTATGTGATGCAATGTTATTGATCTGACCAGAATTGGTTGGTACTGGATGAAGCTGTTCAAGCTGGCTTTGTATCAGGCTTAGGAAAAAAACTCAGCTCTATCTTAGATACATATCTTTTTCTGAGTAAGGCCATATCTGTTTTTGAAGTAGTGTTCTTCGTCTTTTGCTTTAAGATTGTGGAGATTGTAAATATTTTTTAAAGAAATGATTAGAGTGTACTTTTTTTTCCTTTTATGTAGAGAGTGTAACTTTTTTAAGAAATGACATAAATTGAATTATGTGATATAATAAAATTTAACTTTGTTTTTAGTTTGGTTTATAATTTATTTGGTATTAATTTTAATTTAAATTATGATTTGGGGTTATGTAAATCAGAATAGTGAAGTAATTTTTTTGCGAGCAAAAAAATTGAGTAGCTTAAATACTCCAGCAACCAACTTTAAGCCAATTAAAATCTGAATTCTAAAATAATTTGGAAGCTTAAAAATTTAAACGATCAACTTGAGTAAAAACTTTGATACCTTCAAAGTTTAAGCAACCAACTTCAGGACAACCAAAAGTAAAAATCGCTTGTAGCAAGCAAAATCATTTGATCGCTTAAAATTTTAACCAAGTAAAATCAGGTTTAGTTGTTCCATTTATCTTCCAACTAGGTAGTTTAATAGCTCCTAAGTCACAAGTTGCTTCTAGAGAGTAAAAAATTTTGTACCTCAAAAGCTTGAGCAACCAACTTCAGGCCAATAAAAATCATAAATCACTTTTACCGAGCAAAATTAGTTGATCGCTTAAAACTTTAACCAAGCAATTTCAGAAATAGTTGCTCCACGTATCTATCAACTAAGTAGTTTAATTGCTTTAGAATTATTGGTATATCTGAAGCGATTGATATTTTACTTGCTATATTGGTTGGTCTAGATGTTAAGCGATCACAATTTTACTTGCTCCATGTTAGTTGGTCTAATGTTAAGCAATGAGAAAAGCACTCGCTTTAGGTAAGTTGGTTTATTACTAGAGCGATTGCATGGTCGCTCAAGGCTTTGAGATACATGGCTTTGGGCAACCAACGGAGCGAGTGCCATTTAGTCGCTATAACGGTTATAGCGACTTAAAAGAGGCTTTAAGCGACTTAAAACGACATGTCGCTTAAACCCGTTTTTCTTGTAGTGTACATAAAGTACATATTGATATACATTGTAGGTATAACATAATTTTGAAGGTGTAGACATGAAGTACATATTAATGTGGTTTTTTATATATGTTTTCCAGGTTTTTATCCTTTTGCATATGCATTAGTTCCTGGCGAAGATAATGATAATTGGCATTGGTTTATGGACAATCTTAAAAAAGTTGTGGACCATCGTCCCATCACCTTTTTGACTGACCGAGGTGAAGGTTGTTGAACGCAATTCCTGAAGTTTTCCCTGATTCTTATCATAGCTATTTTTTTTTCCACTTGAAAAAGAACTTACCCATCAGTAAGGCTGATGAAAAATATATAAAAGTGGTGGATTGTTTCCAAAACGCAACATATGCGCTTTCTCCAGCAAGATATGAAGAATGTCTTCAAGAAATGGTTTATCTAGGAAGGCCTTGGGTTTCTCAATACTTCCGTAACATTCCTAGGGAAAAGTGGTCTAGTACAAACTTCCCAGGCTGTAGGTATGGTCAGACTTATTCAAGCATTGCCGAGTATTTTAATAACTGGATTCGTCGCGAGAAGAAGTTATCTCTTTGTGCTCTGTATAAGTTTCTTGTAACTCTACAAGTATATATGTATTATATGTAAAATATGTTTGTTGTTTTTTAATTTTATTTTGTCGTGTAGGCTACGGGTAATGGAGTTTATGTTTGAACGTCGTGAAGAAAGTATTTTGATGAATATGAAACTCTTAACCTATGTGTGTCAAGACTTGCTTGAACTACACATTCAAATTGGTCGTCCTTGGAAAGTTATTCAGTCATATGCTCACGTCTTTGAAGTTCATTCCTCAAGGTTAGTTTTTTTAGGTAACATGCTCTTTTGAACTGAGATATCCACTAAACTAGTTTTTAGGGAAAATATCAAATATGTATTTTGCAGATTATATTCTTTTTTTGTTTGTGTAGTGCAAATATCAATATATACTGCGTGAAATAATATGCTTGGTTTTCTTATTTGCAGGTCTCATATGGTAGATCTACAGCAAAAGAGGTGTACTTGCCAAAGATGGCGCGTGTATGGTTTTCCATGCTCGCATGCTACTGCAGCTATTGTTGCATCTGGGGGAAAGTTCCTTAATTATATCGACGAATACTTCAAAGTTAGCTGTTATCGCCATCTATATTCAATCGCTATCAGACCTGTTTCTAATCACGACAGGTAAGTTTTTTAAGCAGTAATATTGATTTTTTTATGGTAGTATCATACATGAGAATGGTTTTAAGCAGTACATATAAACCATAAACTAGAACTAGCATAGTACATATTGATATTTAGTGTAACACACATCAACAAAACTGCACAAATATAGTAGTTTTTTCTTATTTATGTTTTTCAATATACCACAAGTCTGATGAGTATACCACAGAAGATACTATTCTGCCACCAATAGTAGTTAGTAATACATTTTTATTTAATTTTAGAGTTATTAGTGATTTTTATTCTCAATACATTTTTATTTATTTATTTTAGTAATCTTGTAGTTTTTATAAAAACACAAAAAAAATGTACATAAACAAAGTAATTTTTTAAAATCATATTAATATGTACTTCAAAGTACATGTCAATACGTACTTGTTTTTAGATTATGAATCTATTGGTTCAGAGTTTCAGAACAAAGTACATATCAATATGTACTTCCTAGCACATATCAATTTGTTCTACCTTTCTATATTACTCTAAAATTAAATAGAAACCTAACAATGCTAATAAATATCATCACATATATATATAAACATATTAACTAAAAACCAATTTGAATATGTAGAAACCAAGTTAAATAAGTAAACACAATAAGAAAGTTAATGAAGTACTACCCACAAAACCCTGCCCATCAAAAACTAAAATGTATCAACTATGCAGTTAAACATGTTTGTTCATTGGGAAGGTTCCCAACTGATTTCAGGATGAGTGGCTGTCAACAACTTGCTTGCTAACTTGATTCTTTTCAGCTGAATCTTCTTCATCAGTTGTTTGTCATCCCCCAAAATTTTCCTATCACAATATATCTTTGATCTCCTTTTTATAAAATGCATCACATACAGAAGGCAGTCTGGCCAGATCCCTTGTTGTGGACAGGCATACTCAGTCAACTGTACGGTGCTCACCATGATTCTGTTATGCTCGTCCAAGAATTGATTGATAGGGTCGAACATGTAATCAGACATTTTCTTGGCATTTTCATAGAATGGTCCTTGAATGCCACAGATGAGTTGTAATGTATGAATTTTTCTGTTTTAAATTCAAATTCCAGCAAGGTCCAATGCTTGTTGCCGTGGCACATTGGTACAAGTATCTTTTCAATGTCATCGTTCATCTTCAAGATTGGCATTATGACATCAGTCACTTCTGCCCCCTTAAAATAGTCTGGCTTTTCGACATGATACTGAAAATTGGAAACATTTAACAGGTTATTTCACAAAAGTATATATCAATATATAATTTTTTCATAACCAATGTTCAAAAGTATAAAAGAAGAAACCAAAACATACCCAAGCAGCTGGATCCAGGTGCAACACCTTAAAGTATTTTCTTTCTTCGACATCATTTGCTTGGTCGTCTTCAGAAGTCAGTTGAAGCTTATATTGAGCATAATTGAAAAGATCTTGCTCTAATTCTCTGTTGAATATTAGATCTTCCATTGTAGACCCGCTGACGCAGATACCACTTTCATTCTCTACTCTCCAAGCAACAGAGCTGCACATTTATAACAAAAACACATATTGAAGTAAGTTTTTTTGATATGTACTGCAAAACTTACTTGATTTAAAATTAAAATGAAGGGTAGAAAGTACTTACATTCTCTTTTTATTCTCAAAGTACGGAAGTAGAATCTCTATTTGTTCTTTTGTCATTTTCTCGTAGAGTGGTGACTTGTGAAGATCCAAAAACTTCATTCTTGGTTGCTGAGCTTTCCAAGCTTTCCAAACTTTGTTGGCTTTCCTGTCCTTATCGTCTTTTTTCTCTTCTCAGTTTTTGGCTTTTTCTTTTCAGAAAACATACTTCCATTATCAAATAATGGATCTGTCTTCTTTCCAGGATTTACACGTGCTACCCTTCTGCTAACTTCTTCTCTAGGTTTGACTGTCTTCTTTGCAAGAACCTTTGGTTTTGCTTTTGCTTTGACAGCAGTCATCCTGGAAAGTTTGGTTGCAATGGGCACGTCGCTTGACGTTTGGGTTGTTCTAACTTCATTTTCCTGCATTTTTGAATCCATATTTTCAGTATTATACTTGAATCATATTTTTTCAAACAATGTCAAGAAAGGTAAATTACCACAAGTAAAAGATATACCTCCTGGTCACTTTCCTTCTCAGGTGTTACATGAATCGGATCCTTCTCTGGTGTTATTTGGGTTGACTAAGCTGTAGCTTGTTGAACTTCTACACATCGCAAATCATTTTCAAATAAATTATCAAAATGTTTGCGAATGTCAATCCCAAACAGAGTATGGCTTGAAAAACTACCATTTTCTTGGATGAGAGATGCATATTCTTCATCATAAACATCCCTGCTTGAAATGGCTAAGTCTAAAAATTCTTCGAATGTGAATTTTTCAATGTCTTTAATCTTAGCCATCGCAGTAAACAAAGGGATTCTCATGCCGACGAAGCTGTCGATCAGAGTTTCAACGTCTTGTTCTTCTGGGTTCTGTGACATCCCTTTCATTATTTCAAGACTCTGGTCAATTGCTTCAACCACATTCTTCATTGCTTGTTGTTCAAGTCCAACTAAATCATTCTGCAACCACAGAGTTTTATTTATGATAGGTAAATACATACTGATATTTACAGTTATATGACAATAATAAAACACATTTGTAACCAAGTACATACTAATATGTACATCTATATCACAATAATAAAACACATCTGTAATCAAGTACATATTGATATGTACAGTTATATGACAATAATAAAACACATTTATAATCAAGTACATACTGATATGTACAACTATATTCATAAACAGATTTTGAATAAAGAGTAAAACTAGCCAGCATTACTTACCTCTGAGTTATTTTTCTCCTGCATCTTTTTGATCTCTTCCTCCAGGTCAGATTTAGCCCATGTTTTGATAACATCAACATCAACACCACAGAACTTGCGCACTGAAGGTGGTGTTGACAATGCAACATTAAATGGCATCATTTTGACGGTGGTGTCACTCACATCATTTTGTTCATCTTCTGTTGGAATCTGAACAGTTGGCACTTCTTTTCCAAAATCTACTCCACCTTTTGTTATGTTTTCACAAAGACGATCTGTTGGAGTAGTAGGAGATGGTAATTCTCCAGTTGGGTCAGTGCTTAAATGAGTGGGACTCTCATCAAATGAGTCTCGAAACTCTCCTCCATTTTAAGGCTGCATGGGAGAAGCTTTCATATAAATGTCATTCAACATTTGTAGAAGCTTTGACGCATCAAGCGGTCCATCCTCATGCTTCATAGTGTTAGCTTCATCCTATTTCTCAAATATTGTCTTTCTCAAATCTTCATATCTTCATTTCCAGTTATCTTCTCCGACTTCTTTTGCTGCAGTTTCTTCTTTATCTTCTTTTTTTTCATCTTCAACGCTTCTTGTTATTCTAGTTAGAATTTACTTTTCTTCATTGGTGTATTGAACCTTGTCATTGAACTGTAACAAAACATATGTACTCAGAAATATGTTCTATAAAAACAAATTTTTTCATGAGGTACATATCAATATATACTGTAGGATAAAAAACATCATACATTAAATACATATCATTATATACTGTATGATAACACAGCATCATAAATTTAGTAAATAAGTACATATTTTTCTTACCTCATATTTCAGTTTTATCAATGTCTTTTTGGAGTTCAGCACATAACTTTGACAGATTCCATTTTGCAGCTCTCGGAACAAACATTTTTTTTCTGGAATCGTCTGTATTTCTCCGGTTCCAGCAAATATGTATGCCCTGCATACCAAATCTGTTTTGGAAATTTTTTTTCACAAAAACAAAGTTAAAAGTAAATCATGATTTCATTGAGGAAACTACTAAAAAAAATTAGTACGTGTTCTTACCAAAAAATAATTCATACACCCTGTTGTACTCTCGACTGCGTTGAGATTGTCATTTAATGAATTTTCAAGGTAAGAATGTATCAAATCAGGCCATGACACATTCTTCGCAGCTTCTAGATCCTCCACAAGACCTACGTACTTTTTAGTCAAGGTATGTGTATCTTTTGTTGTGAAAAACAAAGTGATACACATGACAAGGAATTAAGCCTTACCAGGTCTTCAGCATCTCTCACTTCTTGACTTTTTTTTCTCAATCCCTTATTCACTTCCTTCTTCACTTTCTTATTCTTCATCACTTCCAATTTCTTTATTTTCTTCATCACTTTCTTCTTCTTCAAAATTCTTCTCAGTTGCTTTCTTTTTTCTTAGAAGTTTCGAGACTTCTTCATGTATCCTCACTCTATTAGTTTTGTCTTTGGTGCATCAGCAAAGAACCTCTAGAAGAAAGCATTGTTTCTATATCCACCTCTAGATGTCAGCATTATATCTTCATGTTGTCTTTTTCCTGCTCTTGGCATTCCAAAGATAACACCTACTTCTTCAGGAGTGGATGTTAGAATATGTGAAACTCCATGCCTTTTAAACTCAAATCTGAGCTCATCTGCAACTTTATTTCTCTTATAACACTTTATAAGATTGGTCACAGCAGTTTCATTCTTCATCCAGTGATATGCACCCATATTTGTGTACCAGAACATCAGGAAAAGGTTCCCATATGATTGTTCACTGATTATCCGCAACTGAGTTTCACTCAACTCAAGCTATTCTGCCTTGATTGCTTTAACAAGCGAGAAAATCCCCATGAAACCACTTATGTATATCTTCCTAGCAGGTGCAGGTTTTGTGGTTTTCTTCACACCAACTGTATAATGAACACACTGTCAATATCCCTACAATATATCAATACGTACTATAATATAAAACAAAGTATATATTTTTGATATGTTGATATGTATCTGTTATATCATGAACAATGTATACATGGATATGTACTGATCCAATTCAAGATTAGAATAAAGTACATATCCATATATACTTTGTTCATGCTATAGATATAAAAGCATATATATAGATGTATATTGTTCTACACTAAAGCATTCAGAGCTTGCATACAAGATAGTATATATTGATATGTACTTATCCAATTCAATATCTAGAACAAGGTACATATCAAT
>JAJJMC010014276.1:0-10183 GCA_023531435.1 Papaver californicum | reverse complement strand
ACGATTCACTTTCAAGATGCCTTGATGGTGAAATGGTAGACACGCGAGACTCAAAATCTCGTGCTGAAGAGCGTGGAGGTTCGAGTCCTCTTCAAGGCATAATATTGAGAATGCTCATTGAATGAGCAATTCAATAAGAGATCTCGGATCGAATCGATATTGATAGACCGAGTCTCTGTTGATACGAAGTAGTCCGGCGATCCCTACGAGCCGAGTCCGCGCTGTTGGAATTGGAATAAGTTCGGCAGCGGATCACTAAATTTTGGAGATCTTCTCTATCTAATGAATGGGGAGTCCACTTTGAAATCGTCCGCACTGCACCACCCCCCGAGTAGATGCTTCAACAGGAATCACACAGGGGTAAATTGATACAATAGAAACCTCTGATAAAATGCCCGCCCGTAACCCAGCAGATAAAGTACATTACATAGTCCGTTTTAGGGATTGGCGACTTACCCATTCAGTGATTTTGGCACTGGACGTTCCCAAAATGGGTACTATCAGGTCGGGTGAATTCGATAATAGACGTCTGTTGGCATTCCAGCCTTCCTTCCCCTTTCAGGGCAAGAAAATCCAGTACCTCTTGGTCGTGTGAATATCTGAATAGGACGAACCGAACCGGCCCCGTGGATATCTTTGCTTCGGAACAAAACAATTAGAATTAGGCTCGGTCAACTGGAATGTGTATTAGCCATATAGGAGATCTTTCAATTGAGAAGATCCATCGACTTGAGACGAAGAGAAAGGTCTATCTATTTTAGTTAGTTATTCAGTTAAACCAATGAAATGATTCATTATTGGAGCAGATAGCAAGAACCATTTCATCGGACATGCGTATTTTTTCTTTTCCAATGGATTTACATGTTTCATTAATGGAAATTTTTTGATGTAGTGAGTAATAGGCTCTGGTTGTTCGCCGTTCAACAATTCTTTTTTAGGCAGTTCATACCATTCATACGTAGTGTTTTGATCTAAGATTTCAATTCTTCTATCTTTCAGCAGTAGCATATTGTTCCATGTAGCTAAGGTCAAAAATATGGAAGAAACAAGTCTTTCCACGACTCTACCACCCGGTCAATTCTGTTCCACTTAATCCCTCTTTCATGGCCACATATCTTTCCGGCTAAGGAATGGGAAATCTTTCTCCTCTTCTCTTACATGAATCAAATGTTTCATTTCATCCGGGAAAAGCCACCTCTTTCTCAACAATTTCTTTGTCATTTGATCCAATAGCGTTCCATTAGATAGGAACAGATTTGATAAATACTGATAACTCTCGGATGGAGTATTAGAACGGAAAGATCCATTAGAGAATAAACTATTGGTTCTAAGCCATCTCTGGCGATGAATCAACAATTCGAAGTGCTTTTCTTGCGTATTCTTGATGAACCAGCGTTTATATATAGATGTAGGAGGCTTTGTTTGGGAAGTAAGAAGCCCCTTTGACATCTCTTGATCTGCAAAGAATTCTCGACGTGAAAACACAGAGATAAAGGGCTGATCTTTGAATAGGAAAAAGAATGGATCTGCAGGGTCCCAAATGTATTGGCTTATTCGAAAAAAACCTTGTTCTTTGGAGGATCTATCTCGTGTCTGGTACTGCATGGTTCCACTCTGCAAGAACTCCGAATCATTCTCTTGAAGCTCAGCCTCTTTATGATAAATGATACGCTTGCCCCGAAATGACCTGGCCCAATAGGGAAATCCCAATTCATTGGACCTTTCGATACAATCAAATAGATTGCCACAAGGGCGCCATATTCTAGGAGCCCAAACTATGTGATTGAATAAATCCTCCTCTATCTGTTCCGGGTCGAGGGCTCCTTCTTCAAACTCCGACTCGTTTTTTTCATATAGAAATCTCTGATCAACAAAAGAACAAGATCCATTTTGCATCATATCTAAGGGATTTCTTGGTTCGGACCGAAGAAGCAATGTCACTCGATCATTATCAAACTGACTGCAATCTTTTTCTGTCCGTGAGGATCCCACCAGAGCGCCTTCTACTTCTAATAGGCCATGAACTAGATCAGAATCATTCTCAACGAATCCATAAGAAGTGATCCCATTTTTTTCATCGGGTCCGGGTAGAGACCAAAGATCTTGAGCGACCGATCCGGCAGAACAACTCAAAAGATAAAGAAGTATCGTTAATTTCTTCATGCTCGTTCCAAGCTCGAAGTACCATTTGTACAAAAAAGAATCCCCTTCCTTACATGATTTCTTCTTCATATAGATAGATATAGGATCTATGGGGCAATTACTTAGAAGTATATTTTGTGCCACAGCCCTTCCTATCTGATAGAAAAGGATCCCATGATCCTGAACCGATCTTACCTGGGATCGCAAATCCCAAGTTTGTCTATGAAGAGCGGATCTAATTGTATTAGTGTCTAGAATGGATTTCTTCTGTGTAATACTAATGGATAGGGCCTCATTGGTAAGTGCTACAAGATCTCGTGCATTGGAGCCCATGGTTATGGCCCCGAATCCATTAGTATGGAACATTTTCTTTTCCAAGTGAAATCCCCTAGTATATGAAAGAGTGAAAAAGTGCTTTCGTTGTTGTGGAATAAGAAGCCTCCGTATCTTAATGCATGTATTTAATTTATTCGGAGCTATTAGAGCGGGATCTACTTTTTGGGGAATATGAGTCGAAGCAATAACAAGGAGATTTCTAGTGGAGCATCTTTCACAATCCCTGGAGAGATAGTTCACTAATAGACCGAGGGATAAGTAATTCGACTCATTCACATACAGATCATGAATGTTTGGAATCCATATTATGCAAGGAGACATTGCTTTTGCTAATTCGAATTGAAGGGTGATATCAAATCGGTCTTTTTTCGGCGTCATATACATAGTTAGCGCATTCGTCATAGTTAGCAGCTCTGTATCAAGGTCATCATCGATATCGTCACTAGCATCAATCTCGATATTGTCACTACCATCAATATCATCAATAAGATAACCTTTAGGCTTGTCATCCAGGAACTTGTTCGGAAATACCGTAATGAAAGGAACATAAGAGTTTGTCGCTAGGTATTTGACCAAATAGGATCGTCCAGTTCCTATAGAACCTATCACTAAAATACCCCTAGACGGGGATAGGGCTAAGCGGAGCGAAAAGGGTTTTCCATGAGATGGGAAATGAAAACTATTAGCCCCACACGAGGTTTGTGAATAAGTGATTGTCTGATAATGAGCAAGGAATATCCGTCTTTCTGCTAAACAGGATCTATTGAACTCATAATTCATTAGATCTTTTTTATGAATGTCAACTAAGTATCGTAAGTAAATTGATCCCGGTTGTTCAACCATTTGATAACCAGAGTCATTCTTTGATAAATGATCACTATGAGTCAGACTCAATAGAATTTGATCAATCCTTTTTTTTGTCGTTAAGGTGGAGAACTGAACCAAGAATTCTCTTTCTTCATCATCAATCGAATCACTGTTCGCGACCCAGGATTCTATTTTATCATCAATCCAATCAACGTTCACGTTTTTTCTTTTTCTTATCAATGAATAGATCTCTTTACTTGTACGACTTAGATATCTCGTATTTCTCGAAAAAGTGATTCGATTGATGGGATTTGGTATGATACTTATGATATCGATGAGATTGATATTCAAATATTTCTTCTTAGAACGTATTGATTTGACCCCATAAGTGGGACCACCACCCAATAGCATGTTGCCACCAGAAGCAGAACCCCGTATTTCTTCTAGAGAATCTCCTAATTGTTCCAGAGCAACTAGAAAGAGATTCTTTAACCAGAAAGAGTTCAGTTCAGATGTAGGATACCTATCCAGAAGTTTTCGCAACTCAATCATGTATGATGGAATCATCAAAGATTTGATCTTTTCGAACTCTGTCTGTAACTCACTAGAGGCCCGGGAAACAAAGAGAAGATGTGTACGAACGAGATATCCAGCAACAAGAAGAAGGAAAAGGATTGAATAGAGGAACTCCCGAGCATTTGGTGATCTCAGATGTATCCATATCAATGGAACGGGTGACTCATTATTTCGATGAATCATTTCTTCGGACAGAAGAAGATTATGTAAACACTTACTCGAAATCTCACTTATCGGATTCCATTGTGGAAGAATCGCCCACAATTTTTTCTGAGGAATTGGCCATGATGTATCTGATCCATGCATAATATCATGAAAAACGGATACAAATTTTTGACTGCTACTTAGTATCGGCAATAGGTCTGAAAAAGTATCTAAAAGGGTGAAATTTAGATATTTGCACCCTGCCGAAGTAAGGAACCATGGCATATATGTTTGTAACAGATTCCATTTTGAGAGATTTGAAAAAGCACTATCTCGTTGAAGGGTTCTATACATCTGCCATTTCTCAACGCATTTCTTTAGACAAAGACTCTGTTTTTTCCTCTTTTCGGATGGTAAATATTTCTCAGAACATGGAGTGTGAATCAAACCCATGTTTGAATTGAAATTGAGATACTGATGCAAGTTCTTCCCTTCTGAATCAGAGAGATTCATATCTGAAAGAGGTTGACAATAAGTTCTTTCAAAATTGACTATTTGTCCCTCTGTTAGAGGTGTTCCAGAAATGTCTGGGATCGAGTAAATAGCTCTACGAACGAATGGATCGGATCGAATTGGAAAATGGAAAGATTTGTACAAGTTATACCTTTCGTCACCACTTTGTGGAAAATCGTTAGGTATGAATATGTTAGATACCTGTGACTCGATTGATGAAATAGTATCTCTCTCCAAAAAAACATGTTTTTTTGGACCGACGCACAAAGAAAAAATGTTGTTGCGAATGAACAAGATATTGAGGAATTGTCCATACGTAAGATCATAATTATTGATACGGGCCTTTTCCACATAAAAAGGGAATCTTTTGTTACAATCGAACCAGAAGTGATGTGGATTATTCAAGAATCGAAGTCGATTTGCTTTATAAAAAGAAGAGATCAATGAACTTCTATGAAATGGTTTCACGGGATTCAGCCAATTGTCTCGATCGTGGGATATCATTGAGAAATAGGAATCGGTGTTATCAAAGTCTTTCCTGCGATTATTTCTAGTATGAAATGAGTCAATCATCCACTTTGGTATCTTATTGAATAAAAACGGTGATATTGTTCCTCCATTGATCAAGAATTTCGATTTTTGGGAAGTATCACGATTATCCAATAAGAAGGGTTTCAATTTATTCAAATGAACGATTTGAACACCTATTGATTCTAACAACTGATTGCAGAGTTGATCATTCGGCCCTTTCAATTCATAGATGTGGATCTCGGACCTATGAATGGGGATATTCCCGATACTCACAAAGAAAAAAGGAAGTGACTTAGACAAAAAGAGAAGTGACTTGGACAAAAAGAGAAGTGACTTGGACAAATCTTGTTTGTCGATAACCTCGGACCAATCAATCGAATATTGATTAATACGTAATCGACCGAACACTACTTGAAAACGGCTCTTCTGCTCAGAAACGAAATGTTCCAAATGTTCCTGGAAATTATTGCTCCCGTTGGGCCATTTGTATCTATATGCATTAGGATCCCGATTCATGGATCTCTCGGTTCGAGAAATAAGAGGATCGAACCATTTCTTCTGACTCTTTTTCAAATTCGATAAATGTTGGTTGATCGTATATTTCATTATAGTTCTATGATTCAGAGTATCATTTCCTATTTGATCCCTTTGAATTCCATAAAAGAATCGATTCGATACATTTCTTATGTACCCATAGGTGCTATATTGGATTTGAATCAGATTTCGGATCAATCTATATTGATTGACTGCCTCCATTATGTTGTTGCTAGCAAATACCACTCTTTTTGGTTTTGGATCTTCCAAGTCATTCCCGCAGGAGATCCGGACCGATTTTTTTCTGATCCTTCGATAAAAAGATTCATTCTCTTCATAAAAAATAGGAGGTAGAACCAAGAAAGATTTCTTTTTCGATTCATCCCTGGAGTTGAATACCTCATTCAATAATTTTTTTTTATCCAACCCGTAGGAATCAATAGAAAAGGAAAATCCCTTATGATACACCAGATCCGGCTCGGTTATTGATAGAGTGAATAGATCTGCCATTTCTTGAAATCTCTCTTCTGATTCAAAATCGCGGTGTAACGTGTACCCCCCCCTGTTTCGGTCATGGAATAGATGAAAGAAAGAAAAAAATGGATTTTGGTTCAAGAATGAAATCTTATTGGAACTGGCCATATCCGGTTCATCCTTCGGAACCATATCACATCCCGGATCTGATGAAATAGGATGAATTGAGACGGTATTTTGTAAATACGTAATTATCTTGAATATATCAACCATTTCTTTATTTTCCGATCGTCTGGAAGGGACAAAAGAAACATCTTGTTCTTTCTTCAACAATTTATGATCTCTAGTGGACCTCTCAGTAGGATTCGAACCCAGATGAAGTTCTGACCATCTGTCAGAGAAAAAGGAACGAATTGATTTTGTAGAATTCCCAAGAATTGCTTCGATTTCTTCCGGAAGCAGATGATTATTCATCTGCTTCTCACGTTCCGTGAATAGCCGGGACATTGAGGAATATCCAGAAAGGCATTTCGGGAATCGGTCTGATTTTCTCTCTGTTCGTTCCGTTTGAAGAAAGGAAGGATCCCAAAGAATCGATCTTTCTTTTAGTTGTTGAATCTCTCTTTGATTGATCAATGTGTGATATTCCGAATCCTCATTACTAATCGAATCGAAAGGGTCTCTGGATTGATCAGAAGATCCTTTCAATTGGCTAGAATTCGTTACTTGAACGAAAATAGATCTTGTGGAATCATATTGAATATTTGACGATACATTCCGTACCTTGCTAAAAAACCGATCCTTGCTTACCAACCACACATTGTCTAACCAAATCCAACTCTCTCTCGATACGTTCCTCAAAAAATCCGACTCGTGCAGATTCTTCCCCCAACTAACGAAGATATCTTGGCGGAATTGCCACATATGAAATTGAGCACAATTTTGCAAAGAAATACCCCACTTGTTTCTCGAGAAGAGATGGGAAACATGTTCAATCTCATTTGATTGAATAGTTGACTCAGCTCCTTGTTGTTTGAAGAAACCCTCCACTTCAATTGGTCTTTTTTCACGAAAAGCAGACATGAGATAACAAATCCAGTGTTTCACTAAGATTTCGAATAGCTGGCCCGAATTCAAGTTGATTATGTTTCGCTTCTTCCTCAGAGAAAGACGATCAAACAATTCCCAATCATGGTCCTTGCGGATCGGATCATCCGTATAGGATACAAAAAGAAACTCCAGATATTTGATATCTTTCTCTTTAAATGAGATCTCAATTCCAGCTACGGTTTCCTTAGATATCTTACAACTAGAATTCCACCTTTTTCCGATCCGGTTCCTCCACCACCGCGAACCCCAGTTAGAGTCAGGCATGATACACTTTTTCGTTATTGGGAGAACCCAAGTACTCTCTTTCGGATCCATGAAACAACTCTCAGAGATCTTTTTCCCTTTTGGAAGATAGAGGAGCGAAACAATCAACCTATTAATATTGGAAGACCAAAAAGATTCTTCCGATGTATCATTTCTGGGTCCAATGGAATTCATAGGTATAGGAAGAAGCCCCATCAAATAGAGATTTTTTCTTTCGACCATATTTCGATTGTTAATACGATATATAAGGACCGCTACTACAAGCAGTACTACACCTTTGATCGTGAAATATCGATTGCTTGTTGAACCCTGTGAATCGCGTGAAAGGAGGATACTCCAAATTCGGGGGTCAAAGAGTTTCATAAAACGTTCTTGGTGGAAAAAAATGTGAGTGAAAGATCCCACTGAATCGAATTTGGTCCATGAATCTAAGAAATAGTGAGAATTCTTGATCTCTCTCAATATCTCTCTCAATTCGAAGATCCAGGATTTGAATTGATGTCGTTTCATTGATTCCTGTTTCATTGATTCCTCCTAAAGATTTCATTTCAATTGGAATTTGGTTATTCACGATGTACGATGATCCCTGTTAAGCATCCATGGCTGAATGGTTAAAGCGCCCAACTCATAATTGGCAAATTCGTAGGTTCAATTCCTGCTGGATGCACGCCAATGGGAACGTTCAATAAGTCTATTGGAATTGGCTCTGTATCAATGGAATCTCATCATCCATACATAACGAATTGGTATGGTATATTCATACCATAACATATGAACAGTAAGAACTAGAATTCTTATCAATACTGGAACTCATAGGGAAGAAAATGGATTTATGGATGGAATCAAATATGCAGTATTTACAGACAAAAGTATTCGGTTATTGGGGAACAATCAATATACTTCTAATGTCGAATCAGGATCAACTAGGACAGAAATAAAGCATTGGGTCGAACTCTTCTTTGGTGTCAAGGTAATAGCTATGAATAGTCATCGACTCCCGGGAAAGGGTAGAAGAATGGGACCTATGGGACATACAATGCATTACAAACGTATGATCATTACGCTTCAACCGGGTTATTCTATTCCACCTCTTAGAAAGAAAAGAACTTAAAAAAAAATACTTAATAACACGGCGATACATTTATACAAAACTTCTACTCCGAGCACACGCAATGGGGCCGTAGACAGTCAAGTGAAATCCAATTCACGAAATAATTTGATCTCTGGACAGCGTCATTGTGGTAAAGGTCGTAATGCCAGAGGCATCATTACCGCAAGGCATAGAGGGGGAGGTCATAAGCGTCTATACCGTAAAATAGATTTTCGACGGAATGAAAAAGACATATCTGGTAGAATCGTAACCATAGAATACGACCCCAACCGAAATGCATACATTTGTCTCATACACTATGGGGATGGTGAGAAGAGATATATTTTACATCCCAGAGGGGCTATAATTGGAGATACCATTGTTTCTGGTACAGAAGTTCCTATCTCAATGGGAAATGCCCTACCTTTGAGTGCGGTTTGAACCATTGATTTACGTAATTGGAAGTAACCAATTAGGTTTACGACGAAACCTAGAAATCAATCACTGATCCAATTTGAGTACCTCTACGGGATAGACCTCAACAGAAAACTGAAGAGTAACGGCAGCAAGTGATTGAGTTCAGTAGTTCCTCATATAAAATTATTGACTCTAGAGATATGGTAATATGGAGAAGACAAAATTGTTTGAAGCACCGACAGAACCGGAAGCGCCCCTTGTTTCAAAGAGAGGAGGACGGGTTATTCACATTTCATTTGATGGTCAGAGGCGAATTGAAAGCTAAGCAGTGGTAATTCTACCCCCGGGGAAAAATAGAGATGTCTCCTACGTTACCCGTAATATGTGGAAATATCGACGTAATTTCATAGAGTCATTCGGTCTGAATGCTACATGAAGAACATAAGCCAGATGATGGAACGGGGAGACCTAGGATGTAGAAGATCATAACATGAGTGATTCGGCAGATTTGGATTCCAATATATCCACTCATGTGGTACTTCATCATACGATTCATATAAGATCCATCTGTCTAGATATCATTATATACATCCAGAAAGCCGTATGCTTTGGAAGAAGCTTGTACAGTTTGGGAAGGGGTTTTGATTGATCAAAAAGAAGAATCTACTTCAACCGATATGCCCTTAGGCACGGCCATACATAACATAGAAATCACACTTGGAAAGGGTGGACAATTAGCTAGAGCAGCGGGTGCTGTAGCGAAACTGATTGCAAAAGAGGGTAAATCGGCCACATTAAAATTACCGTCTGGGGAGGTCCGTTTGATATCCAAAAACTGCTCAGCAACAGTCGGACAAGTGGGTAATGTTGGGGTGAACCAGAAAAGTTTGGGTAGAGCCGGATCTAAGCGTTGGCTAGGTAAGCGTCCTGTAGTAAGAGGGGTAGTTATGAACCCTGTAGACCATCCCCATGGGGGTGGTGAAGGAAGGGCCCCAATTGGTAGAAAACAACCCACAACCCCTTGGGGTTATCCTGCGCTTGGAAGAAGAAGTAGAAAAAGGAATAAATATAGTGATAGTTTGATTCTTCGTCGACGTACTAAATAGGAGAGAAAATCGAGAATATGTTTCTTCGTCTTTACAAAAGAAAAAAAGATAGGAGTAATTAGCTGTGACACGTTCACTAAAAAAAAATCCTTTTGTTGCTAATCATTTATTAGCAAAAATTGAAAAGCTCAACATCAGG
>JAJJMC010014270.1:0-29110 GCA_023531435.1 Papaver californicum | reverse complement strand
TTATTAGTGTAAAGGGCAGTATATATGGACATTTTATCATTAAAAAATTAGAGAGTATCCCCTATATAACTGTGAGTATCCCCCAATTTGTGAGAGTATTCCCCAATTGAGAGTTCTTAAAATTAGAAGATTTTTTTTTAATGAGTAGAGAAGAAAATGGACTTTTGGAAGGAAAAAAAAAGGTGAAAACTAGGGTTTGAGAAATGAGTGATTCCAATGCTCAAAATGAAGAACCCTGCGCTCAAAATACTCTAGTAAACTACTAATATTGTACGAATGGTCGAATTTCTGGTTAAAACCGTCGAATTATTGTGGGAAAGCAAAGACACAGGGCAAGAGTCGTCATGGTCGTGAAGTTATTACCATGACGATTCTTCAAAGGTCGTCATGGTCTTAACATCCAACAATGACGACTCTTACCTGCAACTTTAGCATGTTTAGTATGTAGTCCAAAAACCCGTTTTTAGAGTAAATTTATTACTCGCTGGTCCAACTCACGTGTGAGTTATGAGAGATATTTTGGAAATATTCATAGTTTACCCTTTCTCTAACGTACATATAAAACGAGTTGAAATCAAATCTTCCCAAATTTTATTTCCTTTCTTCAACTCAGATACGTCTTTCGCGCTCTCTCTGCTTTGCTGGTGTTCTTCAGTTTTAGGGTTTCGATCTCAAATCTCCAGGTTTTTTTCTAGTTAATTTTCTTCTCTGTTATTTGATTTATTTTATACTTTGTTCTGTTTTTTGTTTTTTTAAACTAAAATCATGATAATCAAATCGATTTTACGATTTTGTTGTTTTTCTTACACTGAAATCATGATGATTATCTTTTTCTATGCCTGCTTTGATCTCGTTTTTGTTCGTGTTTTAGTGTTTCTGTTGATTTTTGAAACTGATTTTTGTAATTGTTCTATTTCGTTCATTAGATCGCGATATTCTGTTTGTTTACATGTATTTTGATAACAGGTATGATTTGGTTTTCTTTTATTTTTTCAGGAATTCATGATTTTTGTTTTTTTTTTTGGTTTTTCTTTGAATGATTCTTCAATACATATTAATATGTACTGTTTTTCTAAGCTTTTTGATATGTATTGTTGTTATATATATATATATATATTGTATGGTATACCATTTTTGAAACAGTAAATAATTGTTTTTATTACATATAATATGCTTTTATTTGTTTGTTTTGTGTGAATCTATAATATTTGTTATACTCCTAAACCAGTACATATTATGTTGTACCGTAGATTTGGTGTTCCTATCATATGAAAATATATGTTTGATTTTTATTTGGATCACATTTCTATAGGTTCAACATGTCAGGTGTTGGTTCTAATCCAAATACCTTTTGCTACTCACATGTATACCACAAGCAACACCATATTGCATATTTGGTTACATTATCTTCGACTTTGGAAGATTTAAAGTTTACTATTTGCAATGCGTGGAGCTGGTTGACTCCATCAAGTATTGTTGTTAATTATGTTGAAAATGGAGTGAAAGTCCCTATCCTTGATGATGTATCGCTTCAAAGGCTTGCTGCATTATATTTTACAAAGAATTCAAATTTCTTTGTGTTGCATGTGGATGTTGTTTTATATGGTGCATCTAGTTCTTCGAGAAGTGATGATTTTGACAACAGTTCTGAGTTGTTTGTGAGTGCTATGAATAATTATTTGAAAGATTGTAAAGAGGTTACAAGTGTTCTTTTTTCCGATGGTTGGGAGAATATTTTTAAAGAAAAAAGCCATCTCTTCCATGGTGGTGTTGAAGCTGTTCGGTTAGCATGTGATAAATATTGTTTGAGGAATGGATATAAGGTTAAAAAAATTGAAGAATGACCTTGAGAGATTTACGGTGAGATGCAACAATGACTGCTGCTCTTGGATGCTTCATGCGGTTGCCATGAATGGGTCATTGGATGTGTTTAAGATAAAGGATTACGTGGGGAGGCACACTTATGGTGATGGGTATAGGTTGAGGAGTCCAATAATTTCGAGGAAGCTTGTAAATCATTTAGTTCATGAGCGTGTCAAGCACAACCCTCTCATAAAGCCGCAAAAGATTATGGATTATATTAAAGTTGTGTGTGGGGGGGGGGGGGGGGATCAACATCAAGTATCACCACGCATATCATGCATTAGACTTATCGTATCAAAGGATTTTTGGTGACGATGTAAAGTCATACACTGATCTTGCTTGGTGGGTCACTGCTTTTGCGGAAACCAACCCAGGGTCTTATATTGATTTTGACTTCAACGATGCAACAAAGAGATTCAACATACTTTTTATTTTCTTTGGAGCTTGTAAAAAGGGTTATAAACTTTATCGTCCAATGATCTTTTGTGATGCGACATTTCTTACAGGGAGGTTTAAAGGAGGTCTAATGGCTGCGACATGTCTTAACGAAAATCAAGGTAAATTTTTTATATGGTACGTATTTGATATGTAACTTTTTTTTATGTACCAGTACAAAGAGAAACGTAGTCTATCTTCTGGTACATAATAATATATACTGTAGGATCATACACATCATACATAAAGTACATATTGATATACATTGTAGGTATAACATAATTTGAAGGTGCAGACATGAAGTACATATTGATATGGGATTATATTTTTTTCCATGTTTTTATCCTTTTGCATATGCATTAGTTCCTGGCGAAGATAATGATAATTGGCATTGGTTTATGGACAATCTTAAAAAATTTGTGGACCATCGTCTCATCACCTTTTTTACTGACCGAGGTGAAGGTTTATTGAATGCAATTCCTGAAGTTTTCCCTGATTCTTATCATAGCTATTGTTTTTTCCACTTGAAAAAGAAATTACCCATCAGTAAGTCTGATGAAAAATATAAAGAAGTGATGGACTGTTTACAAAAAGCAACATATGCGCTTTCTCCAGCAAGATATGAAGAAGGTCTTCAAGAATTGGTTTATCTAGGAATACCTTGGGTTGCTGAATATTGCCGTAACATTCCTAGGGAAAAGTGCTCTAGTGCATACTTCCCAGGATGTAGGTATGGTCAGACTTCTTCAAGCATTGCCGAGTCTTTTAATATCTGGATTCGCCGCGAGAAGAAGTTACCTCCTTGCGCTCTCTCTGACACAATCAAGTTTTTATAAGTTTCTTGTAACACTACAAGTATATATGTACTATATGTATAATATGTTTGTTGTTTTTTAATTTTATTTGTCGTGTAGGCTACGGGTAATGGAGTTGATGTCTGAACGTCGTGAAGAAAGTCTTTTGATGGATCCGGAACTCTTAATCCCTTTATATCAAGCCTTGCTTGAACTACACATTAAATTGGTCGTCCTTGGAAAATTAGTCAGTCATATGCTCACGTCTTTGAAGTTCATTCCCCAAGGTTAGTTTTTTAGGTAACATGCTCTTTTGATGTGAGATATCCACTAAACTAGTTTCTTAGGGGTACTGCAGAAAACATATCAAATATGTATTGTGCAGATTATCTTCTTGGGTTTGTGTAGGGAAAATATCAATATGTATTGTGCAGATTATATTCTTTTTTGTTTGTGTAGGGCAAATATCAATACATACTGCGTAAATAATATGCTTGGTTTCTTGTGTGCAGGTCTCATATGGTAGATCTACAGCAAAAGAGTTGTACTTTCCAAAGATGGCACGTGTATGGTTTTCCATGCTCGCATGCTACTTCATCTATTGCTGCATATGGGGGAAAGTTCCTTGATTATATCGACGAATACTTCAAAGTTAGCTGTTATCGCCAGCTATATTCAATCGCTATTAGACCTGTTCCTAATCACGACATGTTGATTTTTTTATGGTAGTATCATACATGAGAATGGTTTTAAGAAGTACATATAAACCATAAACTAGAACTAGCATAGTACATATTGATATTTAGTGTAACATACATCAACAAAAATTGCGCAAGTATAGTAGATTTTTCTTATTTATGTTTTTCAATATACCACATGCCTAATGAGTATACCGCAGAAGATACTATTCTGCCACCAATAGTAGTTAGGGCTCCTCCAGAAAGAAGAAAAAAGAACCACATCAAGAGTGCATGGGAGAGGAGCAAAAATCCTGTTACATGTTCAAATTGTAAATTGAAAGCTCATCACAACAAGGCTACATGCAATGTTATCCGTTATTACCAATATACCGATGAGAATTAATTTCATTACAGTTTTTTAGTGCATTTGGGATTTAAATTCTTTTAGAAGATACTTGTCGCATTTTTTTAGGTTTCTTTTTTTAGAACTTGTTTGTGTGGCAGCTGAATTATGTTCTTAATGACAGAACGAGAATTTGATGATATAAATCTTATATTTTGCTCCATCTTTAAAGATGTATGAACATGTGGTTGAATGTCATTCACTATATACGGGGGTCGACATGTAATTTTTTAATCCCAATACATTTTTCTTTTTTTAGTAATCTTGTAGTTTTTATAAAAACACAAAAAAATGCACATAAACAAAGTAATTTTTTAAATTCATATCAACATGTACTTCATAGTATATTTTAATATGTACTTGTTTAGAATATGAATCTATTGGTTCAGAGTTTCAGAACAAAGTACATATCGGTATGTACTTCCTAGTACATATCAATATGTTCTGCCTTTCTATATAACTCTAAAAATAAATAGAAACCTAACAATGCTAATAAAGATCATCACACACACACACACACATATATATATATATAATAATATCCTGATATAAGTGTATAAATCCTTATCAGTTCAATAACTAAAAACCAAGTTCAATAAGTAAACATAATAAGAAAGCTAATGCAATACATATCCATATCTACTCTGCAGGTAAAAATTTATTTTCATTTGGAGGGGTCCCAACTGATTTCAGGCGGAGTGGCTGTCAACAACCTGCATGCTAACTTGATTCTTTTCTTCTGAATCTTCTTCATCAATTGTTCGTCATCTCCCAAACTTTTTCCATCACGATCAATCTTTGATCTCCTCTTGATAAAATGCATTATATATAAAAGGAAGTCTGGCCACATCCCTTGTTATGGACACCCATAGTCAGTCAAACTTAATTTGCTCACCATCTTTCTCTGATTATCAGCCAAGAACTGATTGATTGGATTGAACAAGTATTCAGACATTTTTTTGGCATTGTCATACAAATAATCCCTGAACGCCACAGATGAGTTTTAATTGATGAATTTCTGGGTTTCAAACTCAAACTCGAGCAGTGTCCAATGTTTGTTTCCATGGCACATGGGTACAAGGATCTTCTCGATGTCGTTGCTCATTGTCAAGATTGGCATAATAATAACAGTCAATTCTGCTCCCTGTTGATGTAATTTTAAAGTGGTAAATAAAGATTCGTTACTTAGACTTGTGAAGATTGATTTTAAATTTAATTTCTAAACTAAAAGTATGAAAACTCAAATATTTTTTATAAAGTAGGGAGAAAAACTGAGACTAGGATTCCACTATTTTCCAATTTCAAAGTGATTAAGTTTAATCATGCAATTAAAACATTTTAATTTGATTCTAAATCATTGCAAAAATAGATTTTCAAAACAACAACTGTATAAAAAAACGTGGAGCATCTAGGGACCTAAGCCGAGGCATGCACCATCTAACGGAATCACAATTACTTAACAAAAATCTTTTAAATCAATTTTTAATCAAGGCAATTAATCATAAATTAATTACATAAATTAATTAAATAATTACCACATATTTGTTGGAAAAGTAGCTTCCTCCGTAGCCTCAGAGATGAAGTTTATCTCCTCATTGTAATGGAAAAACCCTCAAAAATCGATTTCATAACTCAAAAATTGTTTACAATGAGAATAGAAATGCTCACAGTCAATTAGATACGTTTAAAAGTGTAGCTGTGAACACTCCTAACTGTTACATAAGGTGTTTTAAAGAGAGTGGAGAAAAAAACGGTTTCTTTGGTGTATCTGAAAAAGAACGGACTGTTGTTCTAATGAACGACAGTTCTTCTCTATAATATGTTCTTCTTCTTCGTTGGTGTGGCAGCAGAAACTTCTTCTCTCTGTTCACTTTTTTTCACGCTGTTCTTGGTTGTTCTAAGCTTCACAAACTTTTCTCCTCCCCCCTGGACCTCTATGGACTCTTATATATATAGTACAACCACAAAACAACCCCAAATTACGTCCATAACTTCCTTAAATTCTTGGCAAAATTCTTCCCGTGAAAAGCAATTTTCTTTCCTGATTTCGATTGAGTTCGATTCTTGGACGCTACTAAGAGAAGAAATCGATATCATTTTCTTTTTAATTCCTTCCCAAACAACTCAGTTTCCTAAATTTAGGATATTTCCATAAAAAAAAGAGTTTCCAAATTAAGCTTGAGTTTCCTGTTCACGTGAAGTATGAGAACTGTTTCCCGCCAACTTTTTCATTTGAAATTTGGGGTGTGGTTACCCTTAACCAAAGTGTGGGTGCATTAATCCAAGTTGAGGGTGCCATTAACATTTCTCCAAAAATACCTAAAAAGAAATAAAAAATAATAATAAATACAAAAACGAGTACCAACAATATAAATAATTGCGATTAAATCAGACACAAAAATGTGTCTATCACCTGTAAAGTCTCTGGTTTGTCGACATGATACTGAAAATTGGAAACGTTTAATAGGTTATTTCACAAAGTATACATCAATATGTACTTTTTTCATATCTAATGTTCAAAAGTATAAAAGAAGAAAAGAACACATACCCAAACAGCTGGATCCAGGTGCAACACCTTTAAGTATTTTCTTTCTTCCTCAGGATTTTCTTGGTCCTCTTTAGACGCCACTTGAAGCTTATACTGAGCGTAGTTGAGAAGATCTTGCTCTAATGCTCTGTTGAAGATCAAATCTTCCATTGTAGCCCTGTTGACGGAGATACCACCTCCATCCTCTACTGTCCAAGCAACTGAGCTGCACATTTATAACAAAAACACATATTGAAGTAAGTTTTTTTGATGTACTGCAAAACTTACTTGATTTAAAAGTAAAATGAAAGGTAGAAAGTACTTATATTCTCTTTCTTTTCTCAAAGTATGTAAGTAGAATCACTATTTGTTCATCTGTCATCTTCTCATAGAGTTGTGACTTATCAAGATCCATGAACTTCATACGAGGTTTTTGAGCTTTACGAACTTTATTGTTCTTTCCTGTCTTTTTTTGTTGCTCAGTTTTCGACTTTTTCTTTTCATAAAACTTACTTCCACTATCAAATAATGGATCTGTTTTCTTTGTTGGATTCACACGAGTTACTCGCCTACAAACTTGTTCTCTAGTTTGTACTGACTTCTTTGCAACAACCTTTGGTTTTGCTTTCGCTTTGGCAGCAGTCATCTTGGCAAGTTTGGTTTCTAGTGGAATGTCGCTTGACGTTTGGATTGTAACTTCATATTCTTGCGTTTTTGAATTCAGATTTTCAGTACTATATTTGAATCATATTTTTTCAAACAAAGACAAGAAAGGTAAATTACCACAAGTAGAAGAAACCTCTGGGTCATTTTCCTGCTCAGGTGTGACTTGATTTTCATTCTTCTCAGGTATAAGTTGGTTCGGCTCAGTTGTAACTTGTCGAACTTCTACACATCGCAAATCATTTCCGAATAAATTATCAAAATGTTTTCGAATGTCAATCCCAAACAAAGTATGGATTGAAACACTAACATTATCTTGGCTGAGAGATGCATATTCTTCATCATAAACTCCTTTGCTGGAAATGGATAAGTCCAAAAATTATTTAAATGTGAACTTTTTAATGTCTTCCATCTTAGCCATCTCAGTAAACAAAGGTACTTTCATGTACATGAAGTTGTCGACCAAGGTTTCAACGTCTTGTTCATCAAGGTTCTGCGATATCCCATTAATAGTTTCAATACTAGTCTATAACTTCATCACATTTTTCAATGCTTCTTGTTGAAGTCCAGGTAAATCATCCAGCAACCATAGAGTTTTTTTCATGATAGTTAAATACATATTGATATGTACAGTTATATGACAATAATAAAACACATTTGTAATCAAGTACATATTGATATTTACAGTTATATTGATAAACACGTTTGTAATAAAGAGTGAAACTAGCCAGCATTACTTACCTGTGTGTTACTTTTCTCTTGCATCTCTTTGACCTCTTTCTCTAAGTCATATTTAACCCATGTTTTAATAATAGAAACATAAACACCACAAAACTTGTGCGCCGAAGGTGGTTTTAACAATGCAACATTAAATGGTACCCTTTTGACGGTAGTGTCACTCAAAACATTTTGTTCATCTTCTGTTGGAATCTGAACAGTTGGCACTTCTTCTCCCAAAACTACTTCATCTTCTGTTATATTTTCACAAAGAGGATCTGTTGGAGTAGTATGAGATGGGAATTCTCATGTTAGGTCAGTACCCAAATGAGTGGGACTCCCATCAATTAAGTCTCGAAACTCTTCTTCATTTTCAGGCTGCAAGGGAGAAGCTTTCATGTATATGTCATTCAACATTTTCGGAAGCTTTGATGCATCAAGCGGTCCATCCTCATCCTGCTTGGTGTTCGCTTCACCCCATTTTTCAAAGATTGTCTTTGTCAAATCTTCATATCTTGCTTTCCAATTATCTTCCTCCACTGTCTTCCATGCAGTTTCTTCTTTATCTACTACCTTTTCATCTTCACTATCCTCTTCTGCAAGTCTTCTTGTGATTCTATTCAGAATTTGCTTTTTTTGATTGGTGTACGGAACCTTGAAAATTTCATTGAACTGTACCAAAACAACAAAATATGTACTCAGAAATATGTACTATAAAAACAAGTTTTTTCATGAGGTACATATCAATATATACTGTATGATAACAAACATCATACATTCAATATATATCATTATATATTGTAGGATAACAAACATCACAAATGCAGTAAATAAGTACATATTTTTCTTAGCTCATATTCAATTGTATCAATGTCTTTTTGGAGTGCAACACATAAGTTTGTCAGATTCCTTTTGACAACTCTCGGAACAAACTTTTTTTCAAGAATCGTCTTTATTTCCTCTGGTTCCAGCAAATATGTATGCTATGCATACTAAATCTGTTTTGGAAAAAAAAATCACCAAAACAAAGTTAAAATTAAATCATGATTTTCATTGAGTAAACTACTAAAAAGATTTTTAATATGTATTCTTACCAATAAATAGTTTAGACATCCGGAAGTATTATCGACTACATTTACATTGTCATTTAGTGATTTTTCTAGGTATAATGTATCAAATCTGGCCATGACACATTCTTTGCATCCTCGAGATCCTCCACAAGAACAATATACTTTTCAGTCAACGCATTTGCATCTTTTGTTGTGAAAAACAACGTGATACACATGAATAGGCATATAAGCCTTACAAGGTATTCATCATCTCTCACTTCTTTACTTTTTTCCTCACTCCCTTCTTAAATATCTCCTTCACTTTCTTCTTGTTCATTTTCTTCATCACTCCCACTTTCTTCAGGTTCTTCATTACTTTGCTTCTTTTTTTTTCTCCAGATTCTTCAACTTTTTCATTTGCTTTATTCTTAGTTGCTGGTTTTTTTCTTAAAAATTTCAAGATTTTTTCATGTATCCTCACTCTATTTAACTTTTTAGTTTTTTCTACATCACCAAAGAACCTTTGGAAGAAAATATTGTTTCGATATCCACCCCTTGATGTCAGCATCATATCTTCATGTTGTCTTTTCCCTGCTCTTGGCATTCCAAAGATAACACCTATTTCTTCAGGATTGGATATCAGAATATGTAAAACTCCATGCCTTTTGAACTCAAATGTGAGCTCATTCGTAACTTTACTTCTCTTATAACACTGTATTAGATTGGTCACCGCAGTTTCATTCTTCATACATTGATCTACACCAAGATTTGTGTACCAGAAAATCAAAAAAAGGTTCCCATATGATTGCTCACCAATGAACAGCAACTGAGTTTCACTCAACTCAAGCTTTTCAACCTTGATTGCTTTAACAAGTGAGAAAATCCCCATGAAACCACTTCTGTAGATCTTCCTAGCAGGTGCAGGTGCTTTTTTTCTTCTTTGTGGTTTTCTTCAAACCACATATATAATGAACACACTGTCAATAACCCTACAATATATCAATATGTACTATAATATAGAACAAAGTATATATTTTGATATGTTGATATCTATCTGCTATATCATGAACAAATGATACATTGATATGTACTGATCCAATTCAAGATTAGAACAAAGTACATATCAATATATACTATCCTGTACGCAAGATCTAGATGCTATAATATAGAATATTATATATCGATATATATGATTTATGTCTATAGCTAGAACAAAGTATATATTGATATGTATTGATCCAATTCAAGCTCTAGAACAAAGTACATAACAATATATACTTATCCTGCAATCAAGATCTAGATGCTATAACATGAAAATAAGTATATACTGATATGTACTGATCCAATTCAAGAATTAAAACTAAAAACCAAGTACATATCAATATATAACCTATGTTTTTCATGCTAGATTTATGTGCTATAACTATATATATATTGATATGTACCGATGATGTATGCTAGATCTAACTCATATAACATGAACAAAGTATGTTATATATTGATATGCACCGATGATTAGAATCAATACCTTTTTTACAAGAAACAACAACACCATTCTTCTTCTTCTTTGATGTTGATAGAGAATTAATAACAAGAGCTTTCGTAAGAAGAGCTTTCTTCTTCTTCTTTGTAGATGGAGAATCAACAACAACAGTTTGCTTCTTCTTCTTCAATATTGTTGGAGAATCAACAACATTAGTGTTCTTTTTCTTTTTTGATTTTGGTGGTAGAGAATCTACAGGAGAAGCGTTCTTCTTCTTCTTCGATGGTGGAGATTGAGGAGTATCTTGTTATTCAATTACTGTTTCTTTTATTCTTCTATTGGTTTTCCTTTTGGTACCCATTTTAGTTTACTGATGATAGTTTTCACTCAGTGGTTGCAGACGGCGAAGGTTAGGTTCAATTTGCAGTAAACTGTAGAATGTTCAAGAAATCTATGTTTCAAACTATGCTGGGTTTTTCGATTCAGTTTACCGATTTTGATTTTGTTGTTTTCGTTGGGTTTTTCGATTTGGTTTCAGGTGGTTTCCAAAATCTTGCCCTAGATTTTCAGTTTTGAATGAATTAAAGAAGGTAGCTAAACTGAAATTTCGGTTCATAACAAACTGAGAAGAAGAGAAGTGGAGGAAGTGGAGTACATGGGGTTTACATGTGATGGCCATTAAAGTAATTTTAACTTTTGAAAAAGATTTTGGACCTATGAATAATTGAAATCTTTCGATGGACTATAAAATAATTAGGTCCGATTTTTCTGGACCAACCAACAAATTACCCTTGGAATTACCAGTGGAAACCGGATTTCTTTGCCTTATGCCTGGAGCAACATCTGCCTCGTGGTAACCAACTGGGAATAGCCCAGGTGGCAAGATGAAGAGGTCTCATTCTTGAGATCACAAGTTCGCAGTCCCCGCAGCTGACCGTTTTCAACAACAACAAAAAAACTTGCCTCATGGCCAGTGGCAGTGTGGCACTTGCAATTTCTGAGAATGGCACGTGCAATTTTGTTTAGAGAGGAGTGGCACCAATCCGGTGCCCCATACAGTCTACCGATACCGTTGTTTTACAAAGGATTTATGAAATCGAAACAAGTTACCATAGTTGTATGCATGTAATGCACATAGCATGATTAAGGCTGAAGGTTCAAGTCCCCAGAGCTTCTTAATTTTCAAGACGTCCCAATTTTGTAGAAATCAGGTGATGCAAAAGTCGACCTGCTACAATTACACCGCAAAATTCGTTCGACCAGTTTGAATGTCAAATTATTTTTTACAGCAGCTTACCATATTCATATTCTGTATTGTTTTTCATTTTTATAAGAGATGATTTTTTCTATTACAAATAAAACCCTTTCACAAAAGAAGGGTTACAACTTATATCTTACAATTGAGGCATTCCTGTCTCTACAACAAGAAATGAGAATCTTAATGACTACAATGAACAGTAAAATCTGAAAGAGAAAACTAAAAGTGTCTCCGATTGTCAGAGAGGGGATAAAAAACTAGGCTTCTGTTGGTGGAAAACAGAGACGAATTTTCACATACCCAAACTCTCCAGCAGCTGGAGAAGAACAAATGGCATAAATTATGTGGCAACTTTGTACTTTTGCTGATTCTACAATTTAGTACTAGGAATAAAATCCATCAGACGCAAGGGAATTGAATAACAGACTCTAATCAGGAAGAGAATTCAGCATGGACGCAAGGCACCAATCTCTATTTGAAGGCACATACATGTATCTGATAGAAAAAAACAATGGTTTTGGCTAGGTAGAAGCAATTTGGACGAGCCAGGTGACCATTAGAAAGTTACATTTAGAATCTGTTCTCTGCTTCCTAGACAGTTTCTTCTTACTATGCAAACGGAGCCCCTGGAGCCTCCACCAGTAATCATTGCTTTAAACAGAGTTCCATTTTCAGATTTAGACATTATACAGTGTTGCATCTCCTGCATCAATTTTACTAGCTTATCCATTCCACTAGAACCATATCCACAAGCACTATAACTGTAGTGACACTGTAAATATAGAAGGGAATAAGAAAAATGTTAGTCCACAAATCCAAATGAGTAGTGGTGGCACTCTTTAAAAACATGATTTGGAACTACAAAAAGTTTAACAGCATCGAGCTTGGAGCTTAAAACTGCATCGGTACCTGGTACACGAGTTTTCCAAGAGCGGAAAATTGATCATTAGATAATACAACTGTTAGTAGTGGTTTAAAGCCTAAAATTAAATGAATACGAATTGGGAATTTGGTCAAACATGTATGGAAGAAGTTTTGATGGTGATGCTCTGAGATGCCAAGGGAAGATCTACTCTTCTTCTTATTCAGATTAGAGTTAAACTTTGCACCTTCAAATACTGTGAATTCTTTTTATAGATTAGAATGCTGCTCCTTAAATAATGGATTTGGGGGTAAAAGAAGAAAACTTTGAACATATTTCCCAATAAAAGTCACTATAAGGGGAACTCCATGGTAAAAACATTCATAACATAAGGAGTATCTATATATATATATATGTGGACCCTAAACTATTAGTGGAGCTAAAACTGACCGTGGTATAATTAAAAAGTTAATCCATCTGGTCTCTTATAGTCCGTAAATTTTAAAAAATATATATTAAAAAAAACTCATCCGGCCCTTCATTGACCGGATGAAAGGCTACTCCAAGGAAATTTCAAAATTTTAAATTAGCAACGCTAATAATAGTTGTTAATTTGTTCAATATTGTTGCAATTCGAACCTACTGTGGCAATAAATTAGTAACAGATATATCCGTTGCTAATGCCATCAATTCAAAAATGAAGAAAGTCCCGTCCGGTCATTTAGAGTCCGTATGGATAAAAAAATGTATTGTTTCATCCGGTTATTGAGTGACCGGATGGAGAAACAAATTTTTTAAAAGATATATACAAACGGACATTGAATGTCCGGATGAATATCCGGTCAGCCTATGACTGGATGGATACCCGGTCAGCCTATGACTGAATGGACTACTCCAGAACTACCCCCTTGAATTTGAGGGGTATTATCTAGACTTCACAAAGATATGGATGATAAATTCACCCATAGTAGCTATTTTTGGTCCATAAGATGTGGACTATCTCAAAGATATGGATGATTTTTTCTTCCATAGGAGTTGCCCTAATACCTAGAGAAAGTCTGAAGCTCGTCAAAGCTTCTGCCAACAAGATACTCAATTACAAGAAAAGGTAAAACCGTTTTTCCCAAGAGTCATTTGTAACAATTAACCTTGTGTTTTTGGGGAAAAACGAATTGAAGGCTATTTTAGGAAAGTGGATGAGCAGGTGACAATTCGTCAATCCTTAGAATATTTGTGCTTTCGAAGCACTTTGTTTAGATTCGAGAGATCAATCTGTACAATCCTGGCCTCAACCAAGCAATAGTCATTCCAGTCTTGCTTCAGTCACAAAATGAGAAGGAGAAGGGTTGGTCTTAGGGAGGGAAGCGAGAGAAGAATAAGGTCAGAGTATCATACTCTGTAGGATTTAGTCGGTGTGAATAGCTATGAAAAAGTCTTCTGAGAAGAAGGTTGAATGATCAAGGTTAATTAACTTGAATTGCTCTGTTCTAGAGTAAACTTGTTGTCGTGTTTCATACTTGAAACTTGTTTTATTGTCGTGTGTTAAGAACTTGTCCCCTCTTGTTCAATAGATTGAACATCTATTTATATCATATCTACTGTAACCACTCGACCTCTTTTCTGGAAGAAAATGTCGACGGTTGAGTAATAGTGAAATGGTGAAAGTGAAGAAGGTGTTGACAAATGCTTTCCACTTCAATTGCGGTTGAATAGTTGGTTACTCAACTCACATCTCCTCTACTCAACTGATATTGATCTTTCCAGAACTTCTCTTTAGTGGGTGCGAACTGTTGCACCATATGTCATAGACCGCCAGACCAAAATCCTAATTAATATCCCCCCATTTGTGACATTTGATATCTCGTGTATATTGTAGTATTAAACATTACTGACGTTAAGTCAATTGAGACCTGCTCAATGGGTCTCTTGACTGAAGACCCATCTTTCTTGACTAGACGATGAGTCTGTCTTGCTTGTCTTGACAAGTGAGTCTAGCAGAATAAAATAAATATGTCTTTCTTGACTAGCTGATGAGTCTAGCACGCTAGAATAAAATAATATGTATTTATTTACGAATATGGAACAATGTATCAATTTTGCACTGATAAGAGTATGCAGCTGAGCATAAAAATTACAGTGAAGCCTCACACAAAATATATGTGAGAAGCCTAGTGCAGTTTTAGGATTTTGAGATTTGTGGAAACCCTGATATATTAAGATTAGATATTCCCGTGAGTATAAGAGGAGGTTAGCTTGTTCTCTCGTGAATAAGAAGAGGGGACCAAACTTTGGTAACTTTGGTCTTCACACAAAAAAAAAAGTAAATAGAAGAAAGACGTCAAGTCTACTCTTACGTGAAAATAGAAGAGGGACGCAACTTATCCTCTCATGTGAAAAATAGAAGAAGATGAGACTAGTTTTGGTCCTCACATTTGAGGAGAAGAGGAGTGTCAAGCTCTACTCTTGAAGCAGGAGTCTCATGTTTTACTCTTTGCATTCGTCCTTGCATGTTGAGGGTAAAATAATAATTTTGTCAAAAATTTGACAAGAAACACAAGTATTGTGAACTTGGTTCCGTTTTTGAAGTCTTGTCTTGAAAATAGTCGTACATGCTTAGTTGCTTGACTAGCATACACATTAGAAGCAAGAGAGGTAGCGGTGTCTCCTTCTCTTTAAAAATTAGGTTTGAAAAAGTTTGGCCAGAAGACTAGAAGTTTATGTTTTACTTTTGTGCTCAGCCTCATGTGTTGAGGGCAAAAGAGTAAATTTCAAAATTTTAGATTGGAGCATGATGTCCACGCTTGGTATCTCTAGTAAGCGTGCAAGCTTGACTTTAAAGATGCAGAACACGTGAACAATAGAGCCTAGAGAGCTAGACGTGTGTAAAAATTAGGGTTTGAGATTTTTGACACGGTCTTTGCAACACTGTTTTCAAACCTTAATTAATTAAATTTAAAGAATGCTTTTGTCACACTTTTGCAACCCTGTTACTAATTCATCTTCAAACCCTAACTAGGGTTTGGAATACTTTCGGTCACGTTTTTGCAACATTTACAAATGTTACGATTTTTATTTTCAAACCCCCGTTAGGGTTAGAGAATTTTGAAACCTTTTTTGACACGTTTATAGGTGTTGCGAAGCGCTTTAAAACTCTTTTCAAATTCTTTTACTCGTTTTGCATTCGTTGTTTCTTTAAGCAAATGATCAATGCAACTGAGTATGATTCTTAGCTAGTAGAAGCTACAAAGTCATATTTTATTTAATTAAGCACATTTATTGTACTTTAATTAATTAAATATATATTATTTTAATAGGTTAATATTTCTCAATTTGAACATAAATATTAACGTAAGTAATTTTGGGGATTCAACTGTGGAATTTAACACCCAAAAAATAATACTCAAATTGCTTTATACTAGTGTGCAATACATCTAGGAGCCTAAGAGATTTTATGTAAAATCATAGAACATCTGGGAAACTTGTCGTGTGTGCCAGTGTTGTTCTAATGATTTTGCGTGGTGATGAATATTGATTAAATTCATCAATTTAAAATCATACATGTTGGCTAGACATATAGAGAGAGGTCGGAGATATGCGCCTGAGATAGAGTAGGGATAAGCGTCTATCCGAGAATTCTTTTCCAGGATTTTAACAATTCAGTATTTCTCAGAAAAAGTCTTAAGAGGTAATTTACTAATTTATCCTTATCAAAAACCCACCATCTACACCTTGAGATGGAAATTTGCATAGATTGGATGTCTTGCTACGCTTTAACTACATAACTACGCTTGTGATCAATAGTTGTTGGTCATCACGGTCACGGTAAGTTTCCAGGAATGTTTCCCCAACTATAGATTCAGGAAGCCTTTTTTCATACAAAGCTTCATATCTGCAGTAAAAGATGTAATTACTTTTAAAAAAATATTTTATATTAGTATGCTAAAGATATTGTTATCGTATTAGTGTTAGTTGGTCATCAAAGGCTATATTTTCTTTCTACTATAATTTTAATTAGTTACCTTTTCCTAATTGCTTTCTCTTATTTTGTCTTTATTGTATTTGATATCACTTGTATAAATATGGATTTTGCCTAATTGAATGATATACCAATTGAGAAAAATCGTCCTTTTGATACCAGTTTTAACATGATATCAGAGTCGGGTTAGATCCAATCAGCTTCGCTGCAAATCTAGTTTCTTTGTCAAGGTTTTTAATTTCTCGCGTTTTTTTATTTTGTCCTTTATTTAAAATCATAGTTTTGCGTAAATAAATGTGTTTTTGCTTGGATTATTGGTTACTGTGATTCACGTGTCAAGTTGTCAAAGTTTGTTAAAAGTAACAAGAGTACTAGCATTTGTTCTTCTTAATCATGTCACCATTGTTAAGTTTGATGGAAATATGCCTAGTCATTGGTCATTTCTTATGCGGAGTTTTCTTAAACGGAGGGGTTTGTGTGGAAATATACTACCAGTAATGAAAAATTATTCTGACAGCAAAGACACAAAATTTGATGATTTTGATTTTAGTTTTCGGTGTTTGACATTCAGTTTCTTACATGTTTCACATTCAATGTTCAGAGATCTGTGTTCGGAGAGTTCACTGTTACGTGTTCAGAGATCCATGTTCAGAGAGTTTAGTTTTTTAGAGTTTCCATGTTCAAATTTCAGTTCAGCGTGTATAGGCCGCAATCCGTATGCCATAATCCGCGTGTAATAGTTAACGTGCCGCATCTATGTGCTACAATCCGCGAGTTATGTTCATAGATCAAAGATTCCGCGTTCAGAGATTTCGTATCCATACTCAAACTATTTTTAATTTGAAGGGTGGGGGGTGGGGGAGGGGGGTTAAAGATATTATTAGTTTTAATTAGTTTCCTTTCCCTAGTTATTATCTCTTTAATGTATTTGATATCACTTGTATAACACATGGCTTTTGCCTAATTCAATGATCTACCGATTAAGAGAAACCATCATTCTGATACCAGTTTTAATAGTTACAAACTTATGAACGGCATAAAAGAGTTTGTAACTACTAGTTAATTTTCTAACAACTATACAAGATTAGATCTACGATGTGAGTACTGACGAGCACAACAAACAATCCATTAGCATAAGTAAATAAAGTAATGTAGGGTGAGTAAATAAATAACGCCAAAGATATACGTGGTTCACTAAATGCCTACGTCCACGGGGTGTTGAATATGAGTTTAACTATGAGTTCAATCAGGTTAGAACTATTTGAGTCAGTTCGATTTGAATAAGTAAGATAAAGAAAGTGATTGAAAATTCTAGGTATGTTCTTTCTCTCTCTATCTCTCCTCGACAAATCATTCTAAATATGTTCTTAATTTCTTTTTCTATCCCTTATCTCTCTGACATAAGTCGAAGCTATGATGAAGAAGACGCCATGATTTATAAAGAATTCAGAAACAACCCCCGATTACTCAACTTTTTCTCTAATCTAAGACGACAGAGAATGAGAGGAGGTTGTGTCCGAGTGAGTAAGACTTGTTTTATCGACAAGTAAAGTAAGCTCCCGATATTTTATTTTTTTCCTCCTTTTTTTTCTATCCTATTGGAGCTGGCGAAACTGGTTAATACAACCATTTACCTACCTCTAGTATTATTCGAGGTGGATGATGTGATTTTGTATAGTGGTAAAAAGAGGTTCGATTCTCGAACTTGTGAAGGTAATGATTTTAGAAAATATTAAACTTAATCTAAACTAATAAAAATCAAGAAAATACACTAGAGATGATTTTTAGAAAATATGGAGAAAACTAGGAATCAAGATTCAGTTATTTCTAACAATTCATGTGATTAATCATGTAATTCTTTTTAACAATTTAATTCAAGTTTGCCAAAAATATGTTTCCTAAAAGAATAATTGTAAATCCTAAGCATGAGACATCAAGAGTAATTAACTAAGCATGACCCATCAAAAGAGAAAACAACTATTTAATAAAAACCATTTTTTTCTAATTTAAATCCATGCAAATAATAATAAAAGAATTATAAATAATTATTAGAAAATAATTAAATCACATAAAATTGAGAAAAATACCTTATCCATCATCCCAGTAAATAAACTTACCCCATGGTGAAGAAAACTTGCTCAAAAGTTGATTTCATTGCTCAAAATATTGATTACAAGGTTAAAGAATAGTGCAACAGCTGAACAGATACGTATATAAGTGTCACAGAACAGGGTTCAGCTGTTACAGAGAGCTTTAAGCAACAGAAACGTTCAAAACTTAACGCAACAGGAGCAGAGCTGTAACAGTGGAACAGCAACAGTTATAAGTGTGGCTGAGTCGTCTTCTTCAGCGATGGTGAGTGAAGAACAGCGCCGGCGATGCACCAGCAGGTCACCGGCGGCGCCGGAACTTCACCGGATTTTCTCTGAATCGCTCTCTAGGCTTCTGTACTTGATTTTCTTGGCTTCACTTCGTATTTATAGACTTCACAAACCCTAGAGAGAGTTCTAAACCTAATAGAACTCTCTCGAATCACTCCGAATACGGCAATCCCAATCCAAACAGGAACCGAGTCCTGATTCCGGCCAGAATTGGGTTTACAGGGCTGATTTCACGGGATAATGGGTCATCTTCAATTGCCGAAAACAACCCAAAAATCGCAACCAATCCTTTTCCCGTTGAAACAGGAACTCCCGATGAGTTGGATCGGCCGATCCTGGGTTAACTCGCTGGCTCGCTGGGTTGACTCGCTGGCTCGCTGGGTTGACCCGATCCAGCTCAGCCCGATCCAAGGGTGCCCCAATCCAAAGTGTGGGTGCCTTGATCCATTTTCCCGGGTGCCTCTAACACTTTTTGAGCCAATTTTTCCACAAATCTTTATTCTTCTAATGTACCTACAAAAGCATAAAAACACGTAATAGACACAAAATCGAATACTAACTCACTAGAAATTAAGGTGCAATTTAGACACTAAAATGTGTCTATCAGTGGACCTTTCAAATCAACATTATGACTACTTACATGTCGTTTGTTTGTATATGACTCATCTGACTTGGGATCTGAATATAACTTGGCCCAAGTCAGATGCCAGATGCCCGTTTTTTCAATTTTTTAATATTTGAATTGCTCATACATTTTGATTCAGTTAAAATTTAGTACCTAATTCATTAACGTCAAAGAAAATTTTCATTAACCAAAAGAAGAATTCAAAATAATCGATTCACCAGGAAAATAAATAAATAAATGATATTACAATGGTGTTAGAAATTAACTGTAGCAAAAATAAAGTGAAAACCCTCTCATAATTACACTGCTTTTCTTGAAATAAATAATATTACTAAAATAAAAAAATAAAAGATTAACAAAAAATATTAATCAAGACTAATAAAAATTAATAAAATAAAAACGAATCTAGGGTTTCAAGAATCCACCACTACCATACATGAAAAAGTATTAAAATAATTTTCTATAAAATTCTACACAATATTGCACAAGACGATTTAGGGCATGAATATACGTCTTGGAAGTCAATTGAAATTCTCAAAACATCAATAGTTTCTTCATTTAAAATGTTGGTCTCTAAAATGGAAATATTTAAATCAATATCTCAAACATAAGGAGACATGAAGAAAAACTATTATCATTATAAACAAGAAGATAACGAATTTTTGTCCAATTTTCTTGGGCTTTTCTTTAGTTCACAGATCTGGCAATGGAGTAGCTGATGCGTTAGCCAAACAAGCAAAATTTAATGTTTGTTATCTTAATTGGGATACCAATCCCCCTCTTAAATATGTATTAAACTTAGACTTCAAATAGATAAATCTAATTTTAGGAGAGATAGTTTATCCAACTCTATATTAGATGGCTTTTTTTTGTATCGGTTTTGGCCAACTCTTCATGTTGATCCTTTTTAATGAATTCCTAATTTACAAAAAAGTAAAATAAATAGAATCTAAAGAATTACTCTCTCCGTTTCAACAAAAGTGTTACTATCATTTTTTTTATTTTAACCTAAAAATAGATCAAAATAAAAAAATGATAATAATATTTTTATTAAAACGAAGGTAATATTATTTAAAATAATCTAACGTATATCATAGTACTTCTTCTTTAACCTTAGTTGAGAGATTAGTTAACCATTATAAAAAGAAAAATAAATAAAGAATAGAACTAAAAATGAAAAAGCTAAAAAAGACTAAAAATCTAAACTCTATTGCTCGGCTGTTCGGACCAACTCCCCTTCTCTAGTTTTCTTGTATCTTATTCTTCCTGATTCTCTTCCCTTATTGGATTGGATTTTTAACAAAATATTTTTGTCAAATGGAACATGAGGCAAAAATGTTAAGGTGGAGTTAGCGTCTTTCTCCCAGCTTCATGGGAACATTGAAAGTCAAAGTTCAATGGCGTCATCATGGTGTCTCCATATCTAGCCATTAAAAGATATGCTAGATTCCCAATATAAGCTTGTTTTACTTGGGCAGGACTTTGGTTTCCAAAACCGATATGTTAGCTTGGTTGCCTACATCACTGCAACATACACACCCACATGACATGCCACCGTAATTCGCCACATTTCATGTGAAATTTTATATTCTACTTATGATTGGATGGGCATCCATGTCTTTTTTTTTAAAACAAGAAAAACATATATTGGATCAAATTTACATCACGGTTGACACCGGTGAATCCAGACCAATTATTCAATGGGAACATATATTATTCTTAAAGATCATAACTAAAAATACAACAATAGAAAATTTTACACACTAATATAAAATTAAGTCAAAATAAATGTTCATCCAGGTATAAGATAGAGAAAATAAACAGATAAATGAATAAAATCGATAAAATAGGGATTAAAATGTATATCTCTTTTAATTTTAGGTATATTGGATATGAAATATTGAAAATACACTAGTTATTTTTAAAATTACATAAATAATATATGGAAAACTATGAATATTTCTTTAATTTCAAACGTTTGTGGGGGGCAATGTATATTTTTAAAACTAAAATATTAGAAAATATATGGGTGTTTATATAATTTTAAAAATATTATGGGGGCATGTAACCCCACAGACCCTCCTTTGGATCCGCCCCTGACGGTTGAGGTGAGGAATTAACAGACTAGGTGGATAAGACCACCATTCCCCACATAAGTTAAACTTACGAAAACATTTTGCTAAAGCAGCAGCTACTTTATTATAACTTTTATAAACAAAAAACAGTAGACCAGGTAGGATTAATATTACATTTGTTTACACATTGTCTAAGCCAAGGAGGAAGATGAGACTGCCAAGGAGGAAGATGAGACTGATGTTGAAGATAAGAATTGATATTAAGATTGTCAGTTTCAAAGATAACCCGAGTCCAACCATTGATAGTTGCTAATTGCATAACTTCTAACAAAGCCCATGTTTGATCTTGATGAACATTTTGAGATAGCTTTAAACATCTTTTTCCCACCACATAGAGTACTGCATGATCTCTTATTATGATACCAATATCAACCAGAAGAGAATTATGATTAAAAGAAGTATCAATATTGATTTTAAAAAAGCATGGTGGAGGAGGTATCCAAGTATGATGACACATAGCTCTAGTTCTAATGGCACTTATTGTAGTATTATTAGAAGAGACAAGGTGATGATATGCAATGTAAGAACTATCATGATGAATAATTGTATTAAGGTTTGGAGTAATATTACTGAATATAACTCTACATCTAAGTGTCTGGATGTTATGAATGATGCATAGGATGACATGGATAAAATCAGAAGTTGTGAAAATATTCCGATGAGAGTTTTTTGACTGCCAAGTTTGAACCCCTGAAAGAACAGTTGAATGCTAAAGTATCATAGTATGAATTTGAGGGAAGTAATATCTCCAAATAGCTTGCACAAAAAGACAATGAATAAATATATGATCCATGTCTTCAAGATGATGAGTATCGTAGAGAACACATTGTCTACAATCAGGATCAACATAATGGAATATTTTTTCTTTAGTTGGGATAGCATTATGAAAACTTTTCCACAAAAAAATCTAAACTTTATAAGGAATCTTCATTTTCCATAATCTTAACCAAAATTAAGAAGATAAACCAAGGGAGAAGTTGTTAGTTTGATGTTGTTTACAGAGAATTTTATATATGGATGAAGTGGTAAAAGATCCAACAACAGTAAAAGGACAAATAACAGTGTTAGGTTGATCTAATTGAATATGAATAGTTAGGATAAAATTCACCTGATTTGCTGTAAAAACCCGGAGAAGAGGTATATTCCATTGTGTCGTATTGGTGTCGATCAATTGAGAAACCCACTGATAGTTACTGAGATGAAGTTCATTTTATTTTTAAAGAGGAGCAGTCATCGAAGGAATCTAATTCGAAGTCCAGATATTTATTTGAGTTCCATTTCATACTTGCCACTTAGCACGGGTAAGAAATATCTTGAGACCAAGACTAATGCTTTGCCAAATCCAACTAGAGTTTACATTATATGGAGGAAGATGAAACTGTAAATCATAGCATGAAAAATATTTCCCTTCCAAGACTTTAGCCCACTGGGCATCTTGATTATGAAGAAATTGCCAAGCAAGTTTAGCAAGAAAATCTGAGTTGTAATGTTGTAATTGTTTAAGACCTAAACCACCTAGCCTTTTTGGTAAGCAGAGATTCTTCCAAGAAGTCATATGGTGAGAATGATGGTTGATGTAGTTATGCGGCCAATATTGTCTTTGAATCTTGTCCATATGTTGGGTAGTTGAATATGGAAGTTTGTAAACTTGCATTTGATACATACCCATGGGAACATTATTGAGTTGAGTTGTTTTCCCTGCTTGATTAATGAGTTTACTTTCCCGAACTTGTAGTTTAACTTGCATATTATCTAAAATACCTTTAGAATTCTTGTGTCTTGATTTTTACAACAAGAGAGGGATACCTAAATATTTTTCTCCAAGACCCATTAATTTCATACCTAAAATATCAGAGATATTAGATTGATGAGCTGTGGAAGTATGTTTGCCAAAAAAGAGAGAGTATATTTCTACGTATTGATTACTTGACCTGAAGCCTGACCAAACATGTAAATTAACTGTTACAAATGTCTTATATATGAGTAGAATTAGCTTGAAGAAATAAGAGACAATCGTTAGCAAAAAATAGGTGGTTGACTAAAGGGTTGTGTTTTGCAATTTTAATTCCTTGAAGGAGGTCAGAGTTAACTTGATGTTATAACAATCTAGAAAAGTCTTCCATATAGTGAATAAAAATAAGTAAGGGGACAAGGGGTCCCCTTGACGAATACCACGAGTTGGAGAAAAGGAAGAACTACGAATGTCATTAATAAGAATTGAAGTATTAGTAATTGAAATGCATTGTTCTATCAAATCAATCCAATTATGGTGAAAACCAAGTTTTTGAAGAATTGAAATAAAAAAAGTCCATCATACTCTATCGAAGGCCTTCGACATGTCTAATTTCATACCAACCAAAGTATTTTCATTTTTCTTAGATTTCATACTGTGAATCAATTCATGGCATATAATAATATTATCTTGGATATGCCTGCCAGGAACATAAGCTATTTGGGTGGGATAAATGACTTCAGACAAAATCGGTTTCAATCCGTTGGTAAATTTTTTTGAAATTATTTTATAACTAACATCAAAAAGACTTACGGGTCTGCAATCAGTTGGTGTTTGAGGTGAGGTATTTTAGGTATTAAAACTTGGTAGGTATTATTTATAACTTTAAGCATATGTTTATGGGTAAAAAAATGTTGTACCATGGAACTCACCTTACAACCTATAGTGTTCCAACATTGTTGATAGAAAGCAGCTTGGAATCCATCATTTCCCGGATAAGCTCAAGGTCTGATCTGAAATACAATCTTTAATTTCATGAGCATCTGCCAAACGAATTAGATTTTTATTTTCTTCTTAATAAATAGAAAGAGTAAAATATTGAAAATATCATTACTAATAGGGGAATAAGAAGTAGTTGAAATAGTATGGAAATGAGTTAGTAAAATATCTTTAATTTCAGGCATAGATTCAAACCAAATACCAAGAGGACCTTTAATAGCATTTATATGAGATCTTGTTTTATTGAAGTTTGCCTTTGAGTGAAAGTATGAAGTATTCTTATCAGTTTCAAGAAAATTATCTCCAGACTGTTGAATGAAATAATCTTTCTGAATTGATGGCCATTGTTGAAGGGAGGAACTCAATCTTTGAACTTCAGGGTGAGTTGGAGGCATGTTGTTACTATAGAAATTCAGAAGTTGAGATTGAATATTATTGTCACGGACCGGAAAATTCCGCCTCCGGCGCATTGCGCTGGGCAGGTCAGAACTCGCCGATGCGTGATTTAAAAGAGAGTGACCAGACCTTATAGCTTAACTTCTCGCTGGAAAGTGCAGGTAAATTTTTGTTTTCCAAGCATGTCTTGTCAGCATTATACTTGAAACGTAGTTCCCACATCGTTCAAGCTACGTTTATACCCTTCTAGTATATTTTCCCTTTCAAACATGCTTTGCAAGCATGGTACTCATACCGTAGTCTCCATATCGTTCCAACTCACCGTTGACCTACAAAGGGTGCAAGGCCATTAAAGCCTATGGTGAATGCCTTTGACTAGCATAGCATTCCAACTTAACCTCAATATACTAAGGGTTGAAGACTATACAAGCTAAGGGGGATGCCTTTGGAAAGCATCACATAATTTCGATCATTGTCCAGGCCTAACTCATGCCTTGGACCAACACCTAGGCTATTTCAAGCATAAGTTTTCGCTTCATCAATTCTGCTTCGACCATGCGCTGGAGCCTGCACTTATCTTGTTCTTGCCAAGGGTGAAATATCCATGCACATGCCATTCCATGTCGTGATGGTTCCAAGGAAGTATAAACAATCCATTAAATGGAATTGCAACTACCCGATCAAGTGTGGCAACAATCATCTCTTGCTTAGCATTGCCAAGCCAGATGATATGAGTTACCATAATATCGCAATCATCTCCCAAATTAGATGATATGAGCGACAAGGTGCTGCATCTCAATGCATTGCATTGCGGCTGCCTACGTACCCAACCCCTACCTTGATGGGATCAAGCATGACCGTAGTTCATCAAAGGGTCAATTCGAAAGGGACAAGCAACTTAAGCTTATTAACGCAAAGCCAACACCGATTCCAACTTTGTTGCAAGGCCAAAGGCCAAGCAAATCCTAGTCCGTATAGGCCGAAGGACTTTCGCAAGGTATGCACTAGCTTGTGCATAACTATCGTTATTTATTATGCAAATATGCATTCACAAGTACGCAGCACGATTGAATGATGCTTTCGCATAATTCAAAGCTTTGCAGGCTAAGCTATATGCATATTAATGCTTTAGCATCAAGTATACTCCAACATATTGTGCATTACCGCTCATGCACATTCACGCTTCATCGGTTAAGCTATCAGCATATTGATGCTTATGCATCAAGTATGCTCCAACGCATTGGCCACTTCGCATATCTATATGTGCATTACCGCTTATGCACATTCCAACAAAGCTCCCTCCTTATATATGTTTTATTTGCATTTCTACAAACAAATATTAGAAAGGTAGGGGTCATCCATCGACTGCAAGGCCGCAAATGAAGATTTCTTGCCAAAGCCAGGCGAAGCATTCTCGGGTAAGCTACAGTTAAACACGTTGATGAGCATCAAGTATGCTCCATCGTATAGGCTACATCGCATTTATATGTGCATTACCGCTCATGCACATTCCAACAAAGCTCCCTCCCTATATATGTTTTATTTGCATTTCCACAAATAAATATTTAAAAGGTAGGGGCCATCCATCGACTGCAAGGCCGAAAATGAAGATTTCTTGCCAAAGCCGAGCATTCTTGGCTCGGTGATGCATTCTCGATAATGCATCACGGCATAATAGTGCCTTAGCACTATGATGCATTTGTCGAATAACGACATTGGCTCGGTGAGGCATTGAATCATGCATCACGGCATAATAGTGCCTTAGCACTATGATGCTCTCAGTTACGCAACTTTGGCTCGGTGATACATTGGGTCATGCATCACGGCATAATAGTACCTTAGCACTATGATGCTCTCACTTACGTAACTTCGGCTCGGTGATGCATTGGGTCATGCGTCACGGCATAATAATTCCTTAGCACTATGATGCTCCAACTTATGCAACTTCAGCTTAGTGATGCATTGGATCGTGCATCACTGCATAATAGTGCCTTAGCACTATGATGCCTCCTCGAATACGCATCACGCGTAATAGGGCCTTAACACTATAATTCGAGGTCGTCACGGCATCCACACCCTAATGCATATCTCGGTAAGCTTTATAAGCTTAGGATGAAGCTTCAACCCAGGCCATGACGTATCCATGAGTAATACCATTGCGAAAATTGCGGGTGTTACAATTATGCAGTTGAGATTCAATGTTTCCAAAAGATACTCTTTTCCATTGTTGAAGTTGAGATCTTGTATATTTAAGCTTACAAGAGATTGATAAGATGGAGAGCCTAGAAATTGATGTTGCCATCTTTGATATATAATGTCAGTACAAGAGCTAAATCGAAACCAGCATTTGTAGAGCTTAAATGGTGAATGTTTCCCATTATGAGGTAAAATATGCAAGAAGATGGGACTATGATCAGATGCCATATGAACTAGGTGTTCTAAATGAGCTTGTGTGTTATTTTTAATCCAAATATTTTTAACTAATGCTCTATCAAGCCTAGCATAAGTGTGATTGTCACCAAACCTATGATTTGACCATGTAGCAGCAGAACCAGTATATCCTAGATCAATGAGACTTAATTGATGAACAAAGTTTCTAACATGTCAACATGATGAGGATGAGAAGTATGGTTACTGGAGGTCTCTTAATCTTGCATAATAAAGTTTAAATCACCAAAAATAACCCAAGGGATATCAACTTCAATATGCATATCAAGAAGCTACTACCACTGGGAATTATTGTCAATAACATTATGAGCACCATACCTACAGGTAAGTAAAATATCAGGTTTATTATCATATATATGAATGATGGCATGAATAGTGTTAGATGTAGTGTGCATGAGTTCAAAATCAGTTTCATTTTTCCAAGCAATATCAATTCCACCAGATAAACCTATTGAGGGATAAAACCAAAATTTGGTAATGGGTATGAGTCAGGTAAAGTCTCGTATTAGGAGCTTGAGTTTTTTTTTCAGATAAAAAGAAGATGTCGGGGTCATATTGAGTCAAGCAGAATTTGAGATAATCTCTAGTGTGAGGGTTTCCTATGCCTTGACATTTCCCAGAAAAGATCTTCATATGAGGAAAAACATTAAAAAGAATAAGATAAATGCAAATATAGTAAAAGGAAATGAAAATTAACAAATGAAAGATATGATAAGTTGAGAAGAAAACTTGTTGCCATGCATCAGTGTGGACCTGAGCATTTGAAGCTTTTGCTACAACAATGTCCCAAACAGAATTATGAGCAATGACAGAGTTATCATCTTGAGTAGAGGCAGATTTGGTAGTTTGAGAAGCAGTCTTATCATTATCATCCTCAGCAGAAAATAAATGGGTTTCATTCGTAATAACCATGGTATTTGGACGGCGATATTTCTTTTTTGTTCCACTAGAACTAGCTCCATCTTTGTTAAAATCAGAAATATGTTGAGTTGGATGGTTATAAAAGGAAATTGTATCAGTATCTATGTCAATTTCTAAGAAGAGACAAATGCGCATACCATCAAAAGGTTTGGGTTGGTCTTGAGTAATGAATTGTCTAAATCTGGACCTGCGCTGGGAACCATGTTGAAGGAAAAGTTGAGATTCTTATTGAGGATTTCTTTAAGGAGGTAGAATTGGTTCAGCAAAACCAAATCCTCTAACAATCTCTTCCATTTCTTGTCTTTTATGAGTCATATCAACACAATCATTTTTCTCATGATTAGCAACTTTACAATCAGGGAAAAGTCAATAAGGTTGTTTCTCATAGAAAAATCATATCCATCTAGTAACTCCAGCAGCACTTGCAGCAGTAATACCAGTAATAAGGGGGGTGTTGAAATTTATGAGGACTAAGGCTCTGTGTTTAGAAGAGGTAAGAGGATTAATACCATCAGGATCAATAATTCTAACTTCTCCAACAATATTACCAAACATTCTTAAAATTTCAGCATATGTAAATTCAGGTAGTAGATATTTGTATTCAATCCAGTAAGGGGAGACTGAAAAATCCAGTAGTTTATAATCTATAGTTAGATTCCAGTCTTTCAAAACAATCAGATGACCATCAAAATTCCAGGCTCCACCAAACAAGATTGTTTTTTTTTCATCTGAATTTTAAAATTTGATTACAAATATATTAGGA
>JAJJMC010014259.1:0-16193 GCA_023531435.1 Papaver californicum | reverse complement strand
TTCTGTTTTATTATTTGCAATTTCGTGTTTCTCTGAGAGTATTGGTGGGTCCTAGCATCGACGTGTTAATTAGCGCTGGAATGACATTTAGTGTGTTGAGATCATGCCCCAGTATGAATAATATGTTATTGTCTTAGAGTTATGTGTGTGATCCCCCTGTCTCCGTCGCCTAAGCAAGCGTGGAACGCAGGATCCATGGGAACTTGTAAATATTTTAGTTAGTAGTAACCGTTGAAAATAAATGGGGAGTATCTCGACACACTAGGTTTCATCTTGGTACTGACCTTCAGACAGATATGGGACACATCGTTCGCCTCGGTCAACATTTGCGATCTTCTACAGTCTCGTTCATCTTCTAAGTCTTTTCATGTGATGGGTGGTTAGACAATTGTCTGAGTAGAACTCTGTTGTCTTAGATATGAATTTTAGTATGCTTGAGTTAACACTCGTGTACAGTGATCGGATCCATAAAGGGTAATGGTCCTTATAGCCGAATATCTGAGTAGCCAACTAACTAGCTTGTTTAGTGTCTATCCTGAATCATTCACGTGTTGCTAAAATCTAGATCCAGGTTTTGTGGGTATACCTCTTGTAAACCCTCACGAGACAAAACTCGTCCACTAGGGACACCTAGGGGTTTAACGGCTTACTGCATATGCTAAATGTAGTCGCGATTCCTGCGAAAGTGAGTTAGGATTTTTACTTTATTTTTAGAGTAGTTTGCTCGAGGACTAGCAAAATAGTAAGTTTGGGGGTATTTGATAGACACATTTTAGTGTCTAGATTGCACTTTAGTTTATATTAAGTTAGTATTCGATTTTACAAATATTACGTGTTTTTATGCTATTGTAGGTACATTTGAAGAATAAAGATTTGTGGAAAAATTGGCTCAAAAAGTGATAAAGGCACTCAAGGACAAGTGTTATTTGGCACACTAGAAGTGGATAAGGGGTACCCTCGAGTCAACTCGGTTAAATCGGGTCAACCCCGAGTCAAATCGGTCAACCCGAGTTGACCGAGTCAACTCAGCACGGGATCGGGACGGAAACCACTGTATTCAACTGCACACTTTGATTCGTGATAAAACTTGGATATTCTTGGCTCAAATTGATACAAAAGATAGATGGGACCAATACAAGATTAAACACGTGAAGAAACAGCAATTTTAGCCGGAAAAATAGCCCCAAATCCGAATTTGGCCGAGTTATACTTTGATTCGGATTTGGGAGGATTTGGATGTGTTTTAAAGAGTTCTATTAGGTTTAGAAGACTCACAAGGATCCCTAGAGCCTATATATACCAAGAGAAGCCAAGAAGAACGGGGAGAATAGCTTAGAATTGAAGTTTCGGAGTCGCCGGAATTGTGGCCGGAATACTCACGATCCGGCCAACTGCTGCTGCACCTGTCACCGCCGGTAACCGTGTTCTTCATCCCATCGCTGCCGAAGAAGAAGACACAGCAACACTTTTAAGTGTTGCTGTTCCGTTGCCTTAGCTTTCAAATTTCTTCCTTCCTTTTCTTTGCCTTAGCCTTTTGCAACGGCTGAACCTTGTTCTGTAACACTTATAAACGCGTCTGTTCAGCTGTTGCACTATTATTTCACCTTGTAATCAACTTTTTGAGCAATGAAAAGATCTTTTGAGCAAGTTTTCTTCTCCATGGGCTAAGTTTATTTACTGGGATGATGGAGGAGGTTTATCTCTCAATTTTATGTGGTAAGTCTATTTTTAATTAATTATTTATAATTCTTTTATTATTATTTGCATGGATTTAAATTAGAAAAAAATGGTTTTTATTAAATAGTTGTGTTCTCTTTTGATGGGTCATGCTTAGTTAATTACTCTTGATGTCCCATGCTTAGGATTTACAATTATTCTTTTAGGAAACATATTATTGGCAATATTTGAGCTTAATTTATTTAAAAGAATTACCCGATTAATCACATAAATTGTTAGAAATAACTGATTCCTGATTCCTGGTTTTCCCCATATTTTCTAAAAATCATCTCTAGTTTATTTTTCTGATTCTTATTAGTTTAGGTTAAGTATAATATTTTCTAAAATCATTACCTTCACAAGTTCGAGAAACGAACCTCTTTTTTTACCACTATATAAAACCACATCAATATGCTGAGAAACTCTTACCATTTAGTATGTAATTGTAAACAAAAAATATTTTTTTTTAATTTGCATCCTGAGCTATGATTTATTGTGGAATTGAAAGCAAAAGATAGTTAGTTTTAATATCAAAAATACATATATCTCAAATTATTAAAATAGCAATTAAGAATTACCTTCTTGTTTTTTTCCCTATTAAGCAGTCTTTTTTTCTATTTGTACGCATTGTTGAATCATGCGATTGTCCATAGATTTATTTTTGTTATATATTTGTCAAACTACTAGCAAATAATTCACAACTCCTGTTTTGAGTCATAGCACAACATATACATATTATGAGTACATACGAAGAATAATAGAACCTAATCAAGAGAGGAAACAAATAAATCAATTATAATTATATTCATGTAGAGTCATAGAAGCCGTGGTGAGTCATGGCTACAATTTGCTTTCATACTTATGTCTCTGTCAAACTATATAGAACTATCATGTTTTTCATTATGTTTTGCTTCAAGGGATTGAAATACATGGCGTGTTTGGTGCAAGTAGTTTGTGTAATACAAACGAAGGAACAATACCATATACTTGCAAAGAGTAATGTTAAATTTGATTGTAGTTTGCATTGGTTTGTGTGTTTTAAAATTGATATGCCGGTAGTTTTGCTTTATTTACAGTATATTGTTTAATATTTTGCATTTGATTAGGTCAATAGAATAACTACTGATATAAATAACTCCCTTTGCGTAAAGACAATATACGCTTTATCAAATTGCACCACAGAAAATTATATGTTTTTGAAAGAAAAAAAATAACAACCTTTTATGTCAGACATGGCTTTATTGTTAGTCGATACTGGACCTCACCTTTTCAATATTACTTCATTTATAATTGTATTACTTTTGCAAAATCGTTAACCACGAACATGTATAGACGCGGAACTAACTGGGGCAAGCACTACAAGTGCAGTCCTAAACAGACGACGACACTGGAAAAAACACATTACCGCACAATCTTTCTGGTAACCACCTTAAGTATCTATAAGTGTATGGCCGGGAGCGACATCCGTAAGAAAAAGATTCCCAACATAACACAAACCTAAGGCTACTATGCGGAACGGGAACCTGTACAAAACTTAAGTACCACTTTACCGAGAGAATTCGAATCCACACTGTTTAGTAAGATCCTGGCCAGGGTTTGACTTACAGAACACTTGATTCATTAAAGGTTACACAAGGTAAGACCTCCTTGTGACTTAACATTCAAACACTTATCTTACCCCTGCGACAGTAAATTTATGCTCATATAATGCAAGGTACAAAAACACACACACATATATATACATAAAGGGGAAAATTATATGTAGCCAATTTATTTATTTTTTGTATATTAAAAACCCATCATTAAGATTCTATATATAAGAAACCCATATTTATTTATTATAAGATATGATGACAAAAGTGACATTTACCTAATTAAAAAAGTTAAATTTATTTATAAAAAATAAGTCGTGAAAAAAGGGACAAATCATAATCCATAAAAATACTTCATAAAATAACTCCTTTGACCTCCTTAAATATAATTCCTAAAATAACTCCTCCGTAATAAAAAACAACTCCCCTAAGAAAACTCCTAAAGTTATTCGTTAAAAAACTCTAATTATCAAGATCTAGAAAAATTCAGGTTTCCATTGGTCGTTGAAAATCTAGTTTTTTACTTTTATTTGTTAAAAATTTCACTATAATTTCTTGTAAAAAGTAACTATCACTACTTCCAGGGTGAAAAATAAAATTATCATCCATTTTTAAGATGAAAGATCAAATCCTCACTCACTTTATTTCATGTGAGAAATCTAAGCATCACCTATTTTTCATGTGAAAAATCAAATTGTCATCAATTTCCAAAGGTGAAAGATCAAACTTTCACCGTAGTCATTCAACTCAGCTGAAATTTCACTGTTAAGTTACAACAATAACTTACAAATTATAGTTTGTTAACATGAGATTTAAAAGTTTTGCCGAAATATTTTTTTTTCAAGCCGGAACTTCTGGTGGCATAGATGTAACTTCATACTTATGAAATAAGTGCAGCAGGTAACAATCTAATTTTTATATCGCAACTGTATTCCAAATGGAAGTTTCAAATTTCCGGTCTTTCAATTGTACGAAGAGATTCCCAAATGAAAATGTTATTCATATATTATATGAATAGTATCCAACACAACTAGTCTACTACATCTTCGGTAGGAAAAAACATTAAATCACACTGATCCAAACAGAGTTAGAGTGTCCCTAGAGTTCTGACTAATCATGAACATCATCCAATGTATGGGATAATATTGTTTTTCACAAAATTTTCTCTCTTTTAACATCCCATAAGAAAATGAGATCATTAATCATGAATACTGTTTAAGCCAAAAATTCCTTTTGCTAAACAACCAATCAAACTCTTGGATACAAGTTAAATAAATGTAAACGAATAACAAAGAAACATCTTTTTAAGTAATAAAGAATCATCTTTTTCATAAATTGTTTAAGCTCAATACAATAAATCATCTAGGTTTTGTAATTTCTGGGTTTATAATCTTTACACTTTTCCATTCAATACAGAAATGCAAACATTATACAATTACTTCACATAGGTTTGTACCTAAAAATTTCTTCTCCTCCCTCTCTCAGGTTTTTTCTTCCTAATTTTTCCGTCCTCCTATTCGTTGTTTGATCTTCTCTATTTATAGATCTATTTTTCTGATCGCTCTTTATACCACGTGTCGTTTTCTTCAGCTTAGTCATCGATTCTGGATCAATTCTTCTCTGGGTCGATCCATCTTGTTTCGATGTATCTATCGTCCTTGTACTTTATCTTTATTTGGTGCGATCGTATAGATGACAGATCGTTCTTAACAGCTTCTTGGTTCGATACTTTATATGTCCGACACGTGTTTCCTTATCCCTTAAGACTTCTGTGGTCTCGATCATAGAGTATTTATTATAATCTGCTTTCTCGATCATTAAGATAATATAATAATAATTACCTTCTACTTTCTCGATCTTTAAAAGAATAGAGTAATTATTATCTTTTACTTTCTCGATCATAAAATAATATAGTATTAATAACTTTTTGCTTTCCCGAACAGCTATCAATCAATGCTGTTTGTTTTATTCGTTGGTGTTCAGCTTTCTCGATCTTATGTGTCACTCATGCAGCTCTTCGCTCAGGAAACATCTCATGTCTTTTCGATATTCGATATCTTTGATAGTGATCCTGTGTTTCTCACCTTTTTTAATCTAGATGCTTCTTTACTTGATCCTCTTCCACGTGTCGTGCTTCTTTAATTTACTAACAATTTGCCCCCTTCTTCTCTTTTTTACAAAATCATCCAACGGTCGATCCGAGATTTTGAAAAATAGAGAAGGACTTGTCAGTTTCTTTTCCGCACGTTCTCCGAGTTTTCCGCTGGCTCTGTATTTATTACTTTTATACTCATGATTATGTCAGTTACACTTTTTCTTTTTTATGAAATCAAATCTTTTCCGATTATCTCGTTCTCCCATCTTGTGGCGGTTACTATTCTCCTCCTTTAAATATCCTGTAATTTTCTGCTGTCTTTTTCTCTTTTAGTTATTGCACCTTGTTTTCCTTAATCTTTTCAAATCTTCCTACTACTCAGGAGTTCTGTTCTTGTTAATTGGTTTCTTCTCCACTTCAATTTGACCATTGTTAATTTCTTTTCTTCATGTAAGTAACTTTACTTTTCTTGATTCGAAATTTTCTTTTTATGGCTGTGGGTCTATCGATGTAGTGAAAAGATTGTGATTCTCAGGTTATGCATGAATAAAAAGGCTCTTTTTTACACTGTAATTATTAATAGGTAATTTCTTCATATGTTAATCTTTTCTTTCTTTCGTTTCTTTTTGCCCAGATCTTCAATATGTCTCCAAGGAAATCTGATACTACCAGCAACCAGGGTGGAAATAGGAGATCAAGTAGGACTTCTTCATCTCAATATGCTGTTTCCCGTCGAGATTCATCTATTGCTACTCCTTCTCCTGCTGTACCTCGCACCGTACGGGATTCTTCTCCCGATATTCCTAATGTTGCCCCCAAAAGTAAACGGTCAATGTCATCTTATAGCTATCGATCCATGGATATTGAAGAATTTAAAAGAAGACATAACCTTCAAGGGTTTAAAGTTTCTTTTGCGGATAGTACTTCCGATATGATGACCTATGATTCGATGAGAAAATTTCAATATACCCATCATAGATTATTAATTTCTGTTGGTGCGTTGGAAGCTGGTCTTCATCTTCCTCTGTATGAGAAAAACAACCCTTTCTAATTCACAGTTCTTGCTACTCGCAGTAGGGCTCCACATACTCAACTTCGTTCCATCACACAGTATAATGGTAATTGGTGGCGGATTCTCGATGAATGTACCCTTCGCAGTGAGGGTCGTACCCGTCTTACTTGCTATGTTCCCGATCCCTCAGAACGTGTTAATTATACGCCTGAGAATTTCCAGAATACTTATGGTGATGGTATTACTGTTAAGAATTTTGTTAAATGGAGTGTTAGTCCTGTTCGCAAATGCTCCCAAGGGTTTCCTCTTCTTCGAGAAGTTGATGACCCCAGAATCAAGGTAGCCCCATTCACTAATGCTGATTTTCCTTCGAATGAGAGAATTCGTCGAGAACATGATTATAGGTGGTATCGCACTCCTATTCTGATCGAGGGACCTTGGGTATATGGTGATCTCCCTACTAGTGAAATTCAACATCTTCGCAATTGTTTCCCGAACTATTGCCCCTGGAAATTGAACTTTGATGATTATAAATTTGACTTCAAGGTTCGGAATTCTTAGTTGATACCATTTCTTTTAGTTATAGTGTATCGATCTTTAATGCCTTCTTTAAATGTTTTTATTTATTATTATTTTTTTTTTTTTGATTTCAGGTCGATCCTTCTTTGGACATCGGAATCCCTCTTCCTCCACCTGATCGTGGTATTAAAATCGTAGAGAATAGACAGATCGTCGAGGATGAACAAACGATCGAACCCGTAGTTGATGGTAGAGGAAAGCGAAAATTAGTTCTCGCAACAGAGAAGAAGCAAAAGAGGCCCAGAACTCTTGAACTCTCAACCGAGGTTATAGGAGAGATGGTTCCCAGTTCGAATAGGGGAGAAGGAAGCTCGATGGTTGCTCTTCCATTGGATCAATTTGATCCTATCGATGTTATTCCAGTTTCCTCGATGCCAGCAGAAATTGTGGTATCGGAACGATCCAATCCTATGGTTGCACCTTCTTCTGGTACTTCATCCAATTTTTATAACGTTGTTTCTCCACTTCCATTTAATTTCGTGCTTGATTCCCCTGTACCTGATAATGGTGCATTGGAAACTTTTTCTGGCCTTCCTCAAGAAGAGGGAGATGATATTGTTATTGATGATCTTATTGATGTAGTGAATGAAGTATCTCATTCTGAAGAAAAGAATACATCGGAGAAAGATAATGCCGAGATACTTCCAATTGGTGGTATGGGAAACATGAATGTTGAGGCCGATACCGCCATTGTTGATGAAGTTAACATTACTGATCGTACTGAAGATGAAAACCCTCCTTCCAGTTCGATCCCTCCTTCCAGTTCGATCCCTCCTTCCAGTTCGATCCCTCGTGAAGTCGAAGGGACTTCTGAAGTAATTGTAGAATCGATCGCCCCTTCTGAAATTTTGGTTCGATCTCCTTCTGTTGCTGTTGAGGTCGATACTTCAATTCCAAGTGCCGATCCTTCTACTCTGAAGTCTATTTCCGATCGAATTTCCAGTGAAGGTTTCAATTTAATTGGGGACGAAGAAGAAGCATATAAATGGTTTCTTTCTCAAGAGCTTTGGAATATTTCATCTAATCCTGATATTATCAAATCTGATTCTGGCTTCATGTCTCGATTCAAGGATTCACTAAGTGCGATCCCCATGGACGAAGCTTTGGATGCATGGTCCAAGAGTGATGTTTTTGAGCAGAGATTTCCTGTAAAGCCTCCTCCAACCTTCAATGAAGTTTTGACTCTGTCTGATAGTTCATTATATTCACTTCCACAACAGGCTTTAGCCCAGCTTCAATATGGTAATGACTGTCTGTTCAGTGGTTATAAATTTTATAAAGCTCGAGCTACCATGATGAGATTGATATTCAGGAAAGAATCAGCGGAGATGAAGGAAAAGAATGTCTCCTTACAACAGGTGAATGATGAGTTACAACAGCAAAATACTCTTCTTCAACAACAACTTCAACAACTTCAACATCAACATAATGATCAATATCAGCAACAACATGATCGTCTCCGAACTATTGAAGATCACAATCAAGATCTTCAGAATCAAAATCAAGGTTTATTTTTCATTCCTTTTCAATTACTATTTTATTTACTTGATTTATATGAAACTTTTAAATTTTATACTAGGTCCAGTGGAAAATATGGAGACATTATTTAGGATCGAACGTAGAATGGTACAATTGAATAACCATGCAAGGGAAGTTTTCAAAGAGATGAATGTGGTTAGAGATAAACTGACTCAACTGAACGATAGTTCTGATTTAGCCATTTGGAGGCGTAATAAAGCAGAATCAAAATATCGAGAAGTTGTAAAATTGCTAACTCACAAAGAATTAGAGTTTAAATCTGTTGTCAGAGGTACATTTTTGGTTTATCTGATTTTATAGCTCTTGATATCATAAAATTTGTCTGATGTTTTCTTGTATTTTCAGAACTGGAGACAAAGTTAAATGAGGCTAAGAATCGTGCAACACAAGCAGAAACTGAGCTTAACTCAGCAAAGGATTCAGTGAAAAAGATTACTCAAGAGTTAAAGACTTCTGAATATAATGTGACTCTTAGCGCCACAAAAATTGAGAGTTTACATGCTCGACTATCTACTGAACTTTCTAAAATTAATGCTCGTGATCGAGAGATTGATTCATTAACTGCACAATTAAGTGAAGAGAAAAATCAATCATCACATCTTAGTACTCAAGTAGCAATAGATCAGCAAAAGATCGAAGAGCTTCACAAAGAAATCAACTTTGGGCGTGATTTTGTGCAATGGGTCAGGCAAGAGGCTAAAGCGAAGATTGCGATGTCCTTCAATACTGCTTTAGATCGTGCAAAATCCGATCCTTCAGTGCTTAATAAGCGCGCTCCTGTGCCTGCAGTTCCTCCTCCACCATCTCGATCCGGTCTTCCTGATATTTGATTATATTCTTTGTAGTTTCATTTTCTGTTAACTCCTCCATCTTGTACTTTGTGTGTTTTTTCAAAGATTTTCTTTTGTAACTTTTAGACTTGCCTTTTATGCTGTTCCCTGCACAAGAAAATATGATTAAGTAATCTTTTTGGCTATCATATGATTTTCTAAGTCCCATGAATTGAAGTACTTTTTACCTCAAATCATGTTGTTCGAGATCCCACACATACGAAACAAACCCGGGCCAGGGGTAAGATACAGGGTTGGTCCCGAACTGTACTCTGAAAATTGATAAACCAATAATTAGGAACCCCTTCTTGATAAGAATTTCATTGTTAATAAAATTCTCTAAGGATAATGTTCACCTTTTGTGTATGATTATGTCGTCAATCGCAACGATATCCAGAATATGATGTTTCTGGATTGATTTTGAGCGCTCAGAGTATACGAAATTCCGAGATTAATGGAATTTTGATTATCATGGTAATCTCCAAGATTTGATATTCCTGGGTTCAAAGTATATGACATCCCGGGATTAATGGAATTATAAAATTCTCCATGGTACGATGCTCCTGGAGTGATTATAAAAGAAATTAATGAATTAATTGTTTATGTACCTGCTTTTTGCGGTGTTATTCACAGATAGTAAAGCTTTAAATATTGTGCATTCCACGGATGCTTTAAAATTTCTCCTTGCAAATTCTGAAGATAGTACGACCCTTGTCCTGCCGGTGCTTGAATCACATATGGTCCATCCCATGTTGGTGCGAATTTTCCTGCTCTTTTGTCCCTTTGATGTTCTGTTATTTGTCGGAGGACATATTGACCTTGGACAAAATTTCGGGATTTTACACGCTTATGGTATTCTCGAGCTAATCCCCTTTGATAATTCTCCATTTTTTGGAGTGCCACTTCTCTTCTTTCTTCCAAGTCATCCAATTTTTGTAACATGAGATCTGAATTTAGGTTTTTCTCCCATGCTTCTGTTCTGGTTGTAGGCAAAATAACCTCTGTTGGTATTACTGCTTCTGTTCCATAAGCAAGAAGATATGGTGATTCTCCAGTTGAAGCTTTTCTCGTGGTTCTATATGCCCATAATGTATTATGTAATTGTTCGCACCATCTATTATAATGTCCATCCAATGTTTTCTTCAGATTTGTTGCAATTGTTTTATTTGTGGATTCTGCTTGCCCATTACTTTGTGGGTAAAAAGGTGTAGATTTATGTTTTTGAATATTATATGTTTCAAATAACATATCGATATTCTTCCCCTGGAATTGTTTTCCATTATCAGAAACTATCGCTGCTGGAATCCCAAACCTACAGATGATATTCTCGAATAAAAATGTAAAAATATCAGTGTCTCTGATTCGCGCTAGTGCTTTTGCTTCTACCCACTTGGTGAAATAATCGGTGGCCACAATTAAGTATTTTCTTTTCTTTGTGCCTTCAGCTAATGGTCCAACTATATCGACTCCCCATTTTGCGAATGGCCATGGGCTAAGTATTGAATTTAATTCCGTAGCTGGTGCTTTGATTTTCTTACCAAATCGTTGACATTCTTCGCACCTTCGAACCATTTCTTCCGAATCTTTCAACATGGAAATCCAATAATAACCCTGCATTTTGGCTTTTAATGCTAGCGATCGTCTTCCGCTATGGTTTCCTGCATCTCCGTAATGTATTTCTTTGAGAATTCGTAATCCTTCTTTCCGTGATAAACATCGAAATAATGGTCCAAGAAAAGAGTGTCGATAAAGAATTCCATCTCTAAGTTGGTAGCTGTTTGATTTAAGTTGAATTTTCCTTGCTTCTTTAGAATCCGTTGGTAATTCTTTAGTTTGTAAATATTGATGTATCGGGACTCTCCAATCTGGCTCACTTGGTTGATCATTTTCTTGTTGCGATGGAGATGTGGCATTTTGTATGGCTGAGTCATCGATACCGTCTTTTTCTATGTTATTTAATACTTGTGCTCTTATGGATGGCTCATATATTCTCCCGATTTTTAGTGCTTTAGTATTTGGATCATTTATCATGATGAGATATATGCCAGTGCGTCCGCATGTCGATTCTTTTCACGAGACAGATGTCGAAAAATAATATTTGGAATACAAACTGTTAAACTTTGTACAAGATTTTTGTATCGTTCCAAGTCCTCATCGACCGTTTGATATTTTAACTCGATCTGTCTAATCACCAGCTGCGAGTCACTGGTGAGTCTTACATCACTTATTCCTAATTCAATAATGAGTTTGAGAGCATGGACCACTGCTTCATATTCTACTATGTTATTCGTATGTTCTTCGAACTCAAGTCGAAATGAGTGTACCATACGTTCTCCCTTTGGCGCTGTAATCATGATACCTATTCCTGCTCCTTCTTTATTTCGCGACCCATCAACAAAAACCTCCCATCGTTGTGAACTATTTGAATCTAGTATCTCTACTGGTTCTTCTTCTTCACACCCCGGTAGTCCTTGAATTTCATACTCTTCCTCGATTGGAAAATCTGCCAAAAAATCAGCTAGAACTTGGGATTTCTGCGCAGTTTGTAACTCATAAACAATGTTGTATTGTTCTAGCTGAGCGTTCCATTTTGCTATTCTTCCTACCTTCCCTGTATTCTTTAAAACTGATTCCAATGGAGCTTTGGTTAAAATACGAACATAATGAGTGAGAAAATAAGTGCGTAACTTCTGAGTAGCAAATACCACTGACAAAATTAATTGTTCAATCTTTGTATAATTTCTTTCTGCTGAATTCAAAGTCTTGCTGATGTAGTATACAGGTTTCTCGATTTTCTCATTCGTTCGCACCATTACTCCACTAATGGCATTTTCTGTTGCTGCTATGTACAAAGTTAACATTTCTTCTGGTTCTGGTTTTTGTAATGCTGGTAAGGTGGCAAGATGTAGTTTTATACTTTGAAATGCTTGCTCACAACGATCGTTCCATTCAAATTTATTTTTCTTCTTAAGTACATCAAAAAAGGGTTTACATCGTTCTGATGACCTTGCAATAAATCTACTTAGTGCAGCCAAACACCCATTTAACTTCTGTACACTCTTTATACAGTTTGGTGATGGCATATCCGTTATTGCTTGTATTTTTGCTGGATCAACTTGAATTCCATCTTTTGTAACCAGGTATCCTAAAAATCTCCATGATGTAACACCAAAAATACACTTTTCTGGATTTATTTTCATCTTATACTTTCGTAGTGCACCAAAAATTTCAGTCAGGTTTCGCAAATGATCACCAGATAACTTGCTTTTCACTAACATGTCATCCACATAAACTTCCAAAAATTTTCCGATCCATGGTTTGAATATTGCGTCCACTAAACGTTGATATGTTGCTCCTGCATTTCGTAACCCAAATGGCATTCTGGTGTAACAATACAATCCTCGTGGAGTGAAGAACGATGTGTGTTCCTGATCCGCTTCTGCTAACGCTATCTGATTATATCCAGATTGTCCATCCATGAATGATAACATCTCATGTCCATCAACAGCATCTACTAGTTGGTCGATGTTTGGGAGCGGGTAACTATCTTTTGGACATGCCTTATTTAGATTGGTAAAATCTATACAAATTCTTACTCCACCGTTCTTCTTCGGGACAATTACCATATTAGAAATCCATGTAGGTATCTTACTTCTCGAATGAATCCTGCACTTAAAAGTTTTGCTAATTCTTTTTCCACTTGTTCATGATATTCTGGTGCGACTTTTCGTATCCGTTGGCGAAAAGGAATTGCATCAGGATGTATGTTTAATTCATGCTGGACGATGCTGGGATCGATCCCCGGCATGTCTTCTATTCTCCAAGCGAACACATCCATATATTCACAAAGCAATTTGACTATCTGTTGTTCCACATCTGATTTTATTAACGTCCCAATTCGCACTTGCTTGGGGCATTCTATGGTGCCGATGTTTATAATTTTTGTTTGTTCTACTGGGGTGAAAACTGGTTTTGGAATCCCAATTGGAGTTGGGGTTCCCTTTAATTGCTACTTAGCCCCTTTTTGCGGCTGATTTTCCAAATTTTCTTGATTTTTGCTATTCTCTCCTTTGTCACTTTCTATTTTATTTTTTGCATTTTTTTCTAGGTATTGATTTATTTCCTCTTCCTTTGCTTTAATTCTTGATTCTTTTTTCTTTTTACATTGTAAATGCTCCCGTTCTTCATTTATTCTTGTCTCCGTCATTACACAAAGTTTAGCATCTTCTTGATCACCCTTTATCTCCATCTCTCCTCGCGGTGTTAGAAATCGTAGATACTGATGATAAGTTGATACTACACCTTTTAATTGATGAACCCATCGTCTTCCTATTATAACATTGTACGGGGATGGTGCATCCACAACACTAAATCTTGTCAGAATGTTGATCGGTCCGGCCGATACTTCAAGATCAATTTCTCCCTTTGGCTTGGACGATATCCCATTAAATCCATAAATGACAAATCGTGAAGTGATGAGTTGATCTTGTTTAAAACCCATTTTACAAAATGTATTGTAGAACATCACATTTAATGAACTGCCCCCATCCAAGAGTATTTTCTTGACATTCCAACCAGATATCAATAACGTCAACACAAGAGGGTCATCATGCATTTCAATTTCTTGATTTACTTCTTGTGCAGAAAATGTTAATGGATGTGCCATCCAATCCTCCCATAACTCTACTTGCCTTCCTTGAACTCTAAAGGCCTCGTGGTTCCGAATTCTCTTGCACAACTTCTTGTTGATTGCTATATTCAAATCTGTATCACACTTTTCCACACATGAAATCATATTAATTGTCTGTTTGTTATATGGAATATGTATTGCTTTGCCTTCATCATATTTTTTTGATGGTTCAATTTTTTGAACGAATTCCTTTAATTCTCCAGCATCGACCATTCTTTGTACCAATATTATAAAATTTCTACAGTTGTCTGTTGTATGTCCTTTGTAGTTATGGTATTCACAATAGTCTTTGGAGTGTTGTGTATGTTCCGGTTGATTTCCCTTAGTTATTGGCCATTGAAAACCTGGTCGATTCTTCAAAATGTTGAATAACCTGAAATATGAAACATTAAGCTTGGTAAAAGTTCTTTCTCGAAATTGTTGAGCAAAATTTTTTCCATTCCCTCGTCGAGGATGTTTTGATTCTTTTGATTCAACTTTTGGAGGATATTTCCTTTTCTGTTCTGGTAATTCTTCAACTGAATTTGTTCTCCTTGTGTTTCCTTGATTTTCAGAATTAATTCTCGATCCTTGATCCTGTATATCTTGGAGTCTTGCACATGTTTCTATTATTTCTCTCAATTTGCCTTCAGTTTTTGGATTGTTTCGATGGATTTCAACGAAGAGCTGACTCTTCCGATCTACAATCCCCCATTTGTAATGGTTTATAGATGTCATAGGGTCTAAATCACCTATTGCTTGACATATTGAATGCCACCTAGTTGTATATGATCGGATCGATTCTTCTGGCCATGACATTAAAGAATAAAGTCTGTCCTCCCCTGAATCAATTGGTCTGTTATACATGTATGCCTCTAAAAATTTTCTGGCCAGTTGTGCATAATTATTGATAGAATTTTCCGGTAATCTGTCGTACCATAATAATGCTGTCCCTGTTAAACTTGACGGAAAACATCTGCACATGATCGCTTCATGACCGTCCCATCGCGTCATTACTCGGTTATAATACTTTAAGTGCGATGTTGGATCCTTGGTTCCATCGTAACATTCGAACGCTGGAATATTATATTCTCTTGGTAATGATACGCGCGTTAAATGTTGCGCTAACGGTGTTCGCTTTGCTTCTTTCAATACCTCTTTTATCCTTCCCCCCTCTTTATTTTTTAATCCTTTAATTTCCTCCTTCATTTGTTCCATCGCTTCCAAACATGTTTCCCATTGGGTTCGTTGGAAGTTATTTTCCTGTTGTCTTCTGACCCGAGATGTCGATCCTGCTAACACTATTCTTTGATCTGGATTCCGCTGTTCATTTCTTGATATTTGTCTACTCGACATCGGCTCCTGATTTCGTACTCCAGTCACAGTTGGTCTTTGTTCTCGCTGAATTACATCTTTTAAAACTTGATTTTCGGTTGCTAGTAACTCAATTTGATGGTTGCTTGCTCTTTGCTCCTTTCTTATTTCCTTTATTTCTTCTAATAGGTCCTGTATTTGTCGTGTCTTTCTTCGAGAACTCTCATGATCTGAAGAGAAATTCTGAACCACAGTATTTGACATCAATTCTTGACTTGGGGTATGATTTCCCTCAATATTTTGTTGTTGTCCTGAATCACTTCCTTCTTCTAGTCTATTTTCCAAGCCTTCATTACTATTTTGATTCCCAGAATTCGCGTCTTGAGACATATTTTCTAGAATTTGCTGCTTCTTCACTATCTTGTGCCTTCTCGATCGTTTTCCTTCCTCGATATCTAAAAATTTCTCAGAAAATTAGTCAAATGAACTCTTATCTATTAAATCATAAGAGATTCTAATTATTATTTTAACTGTAAATTTTCCCTATCACATATCCAGTTTTTCCTTCTTCAAAAAATTTTTGTTTCATATTTTTATCTATTTTGTTCCTCACAAGGTATTTTTCACGTTAATAAAACATACTTATGTAAATAAGCCTTATTTTTAAATTTTCCCATATTTTCTTACAAAAGAAAAAAAAAAATTTTCTTCCCTAGATAATTCATAAAAAAAAAAAAATCCCTTTTTTATTTATCAGGTAGGATAAATCCTTTTTTCAATCCCTGTTTCTAGCGCCAAATTGTTTAAGCCAAAAATTCCTTTTGCTAAACAACCAATCAAACTCTTG
>JAJJMC010014258.1:0-35477 GCA_023531435.1 Papaver californicum | reverse complement strand
ATTGTCAATTCCCAACCGTAAATTATCCTGGTTAGTTCAATTTTTTTTGTTGATGATTAGTTACGGTTGGGTCCTATGCTAAAACCCAACCGTAAAACTGTTACGATTGATTCTTCCATGAATATACGGTTACGTTAGATTAGGATGAACACCTAACAGTAATTGTTAGTTACAGTTGGGTATGATGCTGAAAACCCAACCGTAAAACTGTTACGATTTGGTTTTCCGCCATGAAATTACGGTTACGGTTTGGTTAGGATCAACACCTAACCGTAAATGGCGTTTGCGGTTGGGTTCGACATGAAAACCCAACCGTAAAATTCCCTGAATCACAAAAAAACATAATTTTTTACGTAATTTCATCAAATTTGAGCCATAAAAATACCAAGAGTTTAAGTTAGAGGTATACCTGACTACTCTGGTTGAGTGAATCAAAATCTAGGGTTTTTTGAAAAAACCTAAAAAATTCTCTTTCATTTCTTCTACTTTTTCTTCCCACCAAACCAGAAAAAAGAAAATTTTGATTTGATTTGATTAAGTAAGATTATTTTAGATTAATTATTATTAGCCTAATCTATTAGCTAATTAGTTTTACTAATATTAACTAATCAGGGGTAGTTTAGCCATTATTAAGATATCATGGATAAGGGTTTTTTGAAATTCCTACCTAATGTCCCTATTTTGTCTTCACATGGGAAGCCCCTCTATCAACTTGGCAGCCCCTATGTAAGCTTTCTTAATGTGTGTTCATATATCAGTGAATTATTAGAAAGTATGCTTAATAAGATGAGAATTGTAGGTTTATTTCATGTTTGGTTTCTTACTGTAGCCGAGAATTTTAGGTTACATGTAAAATTTGTATGAGACTATAAAGACGGTATAAATGGTTGTCCAAGTAACCAATGCGTGTACTGAAAGAACTTGTTGTGCATGCATTATTTGCCTAACCTTTTATCGTTCAATCATGAATAGATTTTTCAATTTATTTACAAGTTTATGGCCAAGATTCTCAAAAATGGAACAATTGAGGACGATTTTAAAGAACAGGTACATCCATTAAATATTTTTGCTTCCATGGACTCAACCAATTAAAAATATGAGAAAAACAGAGCTTTAGAATGCGCTGAAACTGGGTTCACCTCATTATACTTATCTGCTTCAAATGTGGCTATTGCGGGTCGGCGACACCAATATCCAAAGAAAACCAAATAAATTGACAACCAAAATATGGCAACTCCAACCATAATGCAAACACCACCTTTGTAAGTAATTCCTCACATTGTTGAATATTGATTATACATTTAACAACCAACCATAACTGAAATAAGAGGAAAATATGGGAACCTCAAGGTTCAACAAAATTACCTACTCGAATATAAACTTTTAACAATTAACCAAACCCCGTGTAATTACGGCACGGGTCACAACCTAGTCTATCTCATAAAAAAATGGTCTCATCCCAATCCGACCGTCCAAAACCTTATTTTTTTCAGCGATCAACGGATGTTATTTTTCATTTTGTGTCATACATAAATTGTGGCTGAGAATTCATCGACGTTTTTCGCCCTAATCAGACGGCCACAATATCTTTTTCTATTTTATAACCAACCACATTACTCCACTCATTAACTCCTCCCTCCGTCCCTCCTCCGTTTCACAAACTTCATCCCCCCCCCCCCCCCCTCACTCTCAGTCATAACACAAGGACTCCTCTTCCATTACTTGCTCATATTTCCCTTACCTCATCTCCTTCTGTCCTATGAAATCATCCGTGTCCGAACATCTTGACCCATTCAAACACTCTTGAATATTTGACACAATAAACTCAACACATCAGTGCTAGATTTTGATGCGGATAATTACAGTATCTAATAATGTAAACCAAATTGTTGAGTGACTTCTTTTATCAGTTGCTCCATGAAATATTGTACTCATTTGAGGTATCTCAAATTAAGTTTATATCTTTCTCCCGATTTGGGCTTTAATTTTCGATATAAAAAGGTAAACCTTAGATTTCATATTTCCAATGCTTTTTATAGCCATTAATTGTTAATTGTTGTTATTTTTCATTCATAAGCAGGGAAATTAGGGTTTGCGAATTGTTGTTGTTTTTAGGGTTTTTTTCCTGTCATGACTAGAGTCACTAAATCATTCTGATTACTGCTTTTTTTTCCGATGGGTTTCAGGGTGAGAAAATTGTCAGCTTCGTAAATTTCAGTTTCAAATCGAAATCTGATAAACAAACAGAGGAAATAGTTAGAGAAACCCTAATTTGATTTATTGATTTTCTTTTGTTTTTGGTAGGAACTGGAAGGACTTAATTGACGAATGAGTGGAATCAAATACACATGGTGGTGGAGCTTCTGCAACACATGGTAATTTTGTGAGGAGTAAAAAATCATTGTCATGACTCATATGAGTTATTGTTAGTCGAAATATTTCCTCGATTTCAGGATTAGAGAAGCCTCTTTAATAGTTTTATCCTTAAGATTGAATGATTGATTATATTGATCGAAAAAAAATATAATGGATGTGAAGTGAAAAACATAATAGATCACTTTTATTGCAAATGCATTGGTCTTTTCCTTGACCAACCCATGCAGTGCATTATCAAACCAAGTAAGAAAAAAAATAATCCCAGGTATATGTTCATAATCCAGAATCATTTCAAGTTTATATTTGCATGCTTACCTGGCTCCAATCTTTTAAGAAAATCAGAGTCGGGAAATAAAGCTTTCTTTCAGATTGATGCAAAGGTTTGGTATATTTTCTTTAAAAAATGTTATTGACGCATGCCATTTCCTTTCCGTGTCATTAATTTTTAGATACATCTTCACCTGATTATTAGATACATCTTTCTGAAGCGGCTAAGGATATAATCGAAGTTTTATCGTCAAAGGTAATCTTTTCGAGTTTAAAATGTAGTGTTAATCAGTATGTTCTTTTGTGACAGATTATATTTGTAAACCAAGGGGTCAAAGTTGCAAAGTAAACCTCAAGTGAGCTCTTTCTCTCTGTATGTCTAAAAAGTATTTTAGAAGATTACCCAATGGATTTAAGAATCTTTTATCCCCTTTTTTGTTGAGTTTTACAATGAAGAATTTTATACTAGGTAAATAATACAATTCTTTTAGATGAAATGGTTTTATGTACAATCTTATTTCAAAAACTTGAGATGTGGTTTAAATGTGACTCAGGTATGGCTTGGTTGTTTTTGTTTGTGGAGATTGGTCTGTGCCATTGCCGAAGATAGTTAACATCAATCCAAAGAAGGCTAGCTTGTTTGCTGATACACCGTGTTTATGGAGTCAGTGCAGTGTGAATTTCAAGTGAATATTACCTTCGCGCCTTGATATCCTTCACTTCTATAGCAGGCCAACTGCCATTGAAAAGAAACCCTTTATCAAATTTTGATTCATTATATTCAACTGATCTACCTTAAAAAAAACATTATTCAGTGTAACTATTACTTAATTTACCATAAATATTTAGAACTGAGATATATGTTTTTTTTATGTCCGTTTCGTTACCTGTGTAATAGATTGGATTTTGTTATATTTTTTCTAGGCACACCTATATGCTTTATATAGTAGTCGAAGTATATGTTTTAACGTTTGTAAATGCATCTTTGACACATCTTCAGACTACACATATTGTTGATTTCCTACGTTTGATTCTTGAATGTTCCAGGATCCGTTGTTGAACATTGACCTAAAAAGTTCCTCTATTTGGAAGAGAAATTGGTCTCAACTTTGTCCTACTTGCAAGGTTTTATTCATTTAGCTCTTATTGTTTTTGAGGTATTTTACTTTTGAGTTTACTGTAAGTTATACGTCCTAAATCCCAAATTGTTTTCTCTATTAACTATTATCAGATAATCATGCCAGTTAGGTCTAAGCACTGTCTGACCTGTAAATGTTGTGTGGAATAATTTGACCATCATTTTCCAATGTCCATGTATACCAAATTGTGTGTGAAAGATAAGAAGTGACAACTAAATTTTTCTATAAATAACGAAATATGTGACACTGTCGTCCTTCAAAATAATAGACATTTCACTTTTATTAGCTATATTCCTCGATCTCCTAAACAAATGAAATTTAACAGGATGTATAATCAATAGTTTTGTATTTTCTCCCTTTTAAAATTATTTGTTTGTAGTTCACAATAGGGTCTGACATTATATGTTTAAAATTTATTGAGTAAGGATTGCAAGAAGAGTCTTATTTGCAAGTCCCTTGGTTTATATTGTTTCAAGCAGCTCAAGCCTCCAAGATACTTTTAAGTTCACACTGTTAAGATGTGTTATTCATTCTGATTAACATAAAATAATGTTTTTCAGACGCTTAGGTAGTTCTTACAACTTGGTACTTTGTTTGATTGTATGCTCCTGATTTAATTTGCTTACATTCAATTTACAAGAATTCGGGCGGTTGAGCTCATAGGATGTGCTCACTTGAAGCTGAATGACCTTGAGCCAGTTAAAGTGAAGCATGTATGGTTGAAATTGGTGATATATTTTGATGTCCAGAGAGATAAAAAGAATAGGGGTCAAGTAAGAACATAAATTTTATTATTGATACCTATATATGGCTTAAGCGGGGGAGCAACTGGATTGTTCTTCAACTCTCAATTTTTGTTGTATTGGCAGTGATATGAATGTAAACCTTATATGGGTGGACCTCAAAATGGTTGCTTCATAGGTTCAACAATGTAGTCACTTTAAGTTTTCGAACCAGTATTACAATTTTAAAAATATGATATGTTCCAGATTGAACAACATAATTATGCATCAGTGGTGGGTGAATTTGGTTTATAAATTGCAGATTCTGAATAGAGGTTTTGCACTATCTTTTTTTAAAATGGTGGCTATCAGACACTTACACATACTCTCATTTTGATTATACGTAGTGTAGTTTCTCATTTTCTAGAATATCAATCATGCCTTGCTGCTAAAGTGAGAACGAATAAGGCTGTGTTACAGTGACATGGACACGGTGTCGGTGTCTTGTATTAATAATATGTATGAGTAATCCAAAAGACATTACATGAACTTTACTGGAGAGAATAAGTCGGGATAAAAATGGAAAAATCCTAGAGCAAGATCAATGAAAAAATTTGGAACTAATATTTTGTTACTAGAGTTAAAACTTCTAGTAAAATTTTGAGTTTCCTAATATTAAAGCATTGATTTATCTTGACAGTTGTTGATATCTAATAATTTAGTCAAAGTTTTCTAACTGAGTTGTATCTTGATGTATTGGAGTATTAATACGCGTGTCTGTGTAAATACGTATTGACACGTCTGATTTTTTTAGGCGTGTCGTTGTAACACAGGAATAAGGTATTATTTCACTGATAATTCTTATTAAATATTTACGGATCGTACTCTTATTTTCCTTAAGGGTTATGAATATTTTCTTATTTCGATCGATGTATTAAAATGTTGCCTATTACTGCTATTTTTGCATTAATATATAGAGGGAATCAAAGTATGATAAACGAGCTGAAAGACTCAAGGGAAGATGTAATGTGCTTGCTTAATGATTATCAACAGAGTCAATAATGGACCGTCGTCATCGTATTTGTTGCAGCTGATCAATAACATTCAAAGGCTTGAATTCAGTTACCATTTTGAAAATGAGATTAGAGATGCAATAAAAGCCACCTTCAAGGACAGAGATATTGTTTGGGAGGAAGCTGATCTATTCACCCGAGCGGTGAGATTTAGTATACCAATGTTTCTTATAAGTAATAGGGAAAACACATTCCATAAGGTTATTATTTTTCAGTCGCACTGTGACTTTTCAGAGTCTTATGTTAGTTAAAGATGATGTACAACTGCATATCTGATTTCAATTTTGTGAACCAAAGATTACCAAATCTTTTCAAAATAAAAAAGAAGAAATTTTTTGACAAAGGGAGAAGTCGTACCTAAATCGTGAGGGTTATTTTTTATTTGGCACCAGGGGCGGAGCCAGTGTATGGCATGGGTGTGTAGTTACACACCCAGCCCAGTTGGCTCCCAAGTCTAAATTTTTCTAAAAATTAGGATTCCAAGTTATTTTTTTTCTTAATTGCACCCCATAGCGAGACGTTGCTTTCCCTAAGCAGGTTTTCTGGCTCTGCCTTCATTTGGAACTTGAGTTTTATCCAGCACCGGACTTGGATACCGAGTTATTCAAATGTTAAAGGTGCGATACCATGCAATCAAATTACCAGTATGCGAGACCTCCATGTATATATTGTTTGTATTTTTAGTTCAATACATAAATTCCTTTTTATTTTAGTCAATTATAACTTCAATATCTAGTGGTGCATGAGATATAGATGTTTTTAAGAATTTTCTCGAAGAGACAAAATCATCAACGGATCTGATGATGAAGGCATGCATGGAAAACACCTAAATACGTTGAAGACATTGAGGGGATCTTAAAGTGTATATGAAGCTTCATTTTACGCTGTTGAAGGTGAGGAGGTTTTGAAAGAAGTCCAAGAGTTCAAATTAGGACTTCCCAAGAGGTACATATCATTACTGGAAGACCAACAACAACAACAAGCAAACACTGAAACCATGATTTCAAAAGATTAGTAAGCCATGCCTTAGGGCTTCCCATACATTGGAGAATGCGAAGAATAGAGACCAGTATATAGATACGTATGAAATGATGGAAGATGGCATGGAACCGTTGCTAATTGAGTTTGATAAATTAGATTTCAACATGGTCAAAGAAACTTACTAAGAGGAACTAAAACACTTTTCAACTTAATTTAATTTGTGATTATTTGTATTCATCGTGCACATCTTCGTCTACAGGGTATATATATGCTCAAAGATGTTGAATTATAAATTTTTTTAAAAAAATCGTCCGGAAAAATCATCACCACCAGATGGTGGATGGAGTTGGATTACCTAGGTATATTAAAGTTTTCATGAGACAGATGGATGGAGACTTTAATTTGGTTTATGGGCCGTAAATTTGAACCGAAGTTTAGAAGCTAGCTACCACATAAACTTGACGAAAATAGGTTGTCTACTAACAAAAACAAATGATATGTATGACAATTATTCTTCTCCTACTGAGATAAAGATGTTTAATGAAGCAATTGAGTGGTTCGTATGTGTTATCAAATAGAATAAGATTTATTCAAACGGTTACAATGAGAGAAATTACAAGTAATATCACAGTTTTTCTTTTCATTTTGCAAATGGGATATTAACATCGTGGAAGATCTTCCATACTACATGAAAATATGTTTTATGGCACTGTTTAACACTCTAAATGATATATAGCTTTAAAGAATAATGATTTTTATGCCATATCATACTTGAAAACATTTGTACATCTTTTTTCCTTTTCTAATATATTTCTTTTTAATTTCAATCAGCATATTTATATTGAGTTTAACCATGTCATGATCATGATCATACTCATACGCATATCATATGTATATGTTATCGAAATATTCAGTTGGATGATTTTTGCAAATCATATTCGTTCCACATAGTTAGTTATTTACGTGTCATAAAAGTAAGATTGGTGGTCGATATAGACGCATGGAAGTGGTTCTAACACAATCACTAATTTTCCCTACAATCAACTGGGTAAGTTTAGGATTGTTAAATTTACATAAAAGATTCTCTAGCTCATTTTAGTCTAATTAGTATACCGTAGAATATAGATTGGACGCTCACTTTGAAATGGTCACCAACTAATGTTTTTTTTTTTTTTCTTTTTTTTTCTTTTTTGAAGCATAATAGTAAATTTTTCATATGAACACTAATTTTTTGCTTTAAAAATAAAAGAAAATGAACACTTACTTTTATTTACTAATTGTTTCTCTTATTTCCAGGTCCATAACGATATCATCTAACTAACAGACAAATGTCTTTATAAAGGGAAAAGAGATAGTTGTTTAAGTTGCGATTTACGAGGTTCACATATGCATACAAAAATATATATCTCGGATCCAGTAACATTGTTGAATAAGGACCATGTTCACAGGAATAAATGGTATCCCAAGATACTTCACGAATTTTTTTACAGGATACCATTAAACTTATTGATTAGGTTTTGATGCATTTTATTTAAATATATGATATTGTAATTAGGGAGTAAATAAAGGTGAATTACAGATGACAATTTGTGTAAAATTAGAATATATTAGTAACAAACTTTGTAAGATTTATATCTTGAAATAAATAGAATGAGTGAAATTTCCGGAACCAGTATTACCAGAAATAAAAAATATAGGAAAAACATCGAATGGGTTAATTAGACCACCTAATACGTTTTTATTTACATGGTCCGGTATATCTGAAAAGATTACCATCATGTTTGTTATGATTCACAAATTTTTGCCTATACTCTCTTTAGATCAAGTAAATGTGTATTATATGGTTAGTCAAACACACAGTAGCTTCCATTTCTAAAATAATTAGGTATTGTTACTTATTCTATCCCCATTTGGTGATTCTTCTAAGTTCTAAGTATCATTGTTATTTTATATGCAGTGTGTGCGTACTGGGGAATGTCTGTCTTCCTTTGAGGAAGAAGGCATGGGATGAATTTTATTTGATAAATATAGTTGCATTTAGAGTATGGATGTAGTTTTCATTCAGGGGTCAAAAGTATTATATAGGGTCGTTGACCATTATATTCCATATGTATATGAAAACTATAACTCTGTGATTCCGCATAATAAATTAGTACAGGTTTAATTCAGATGCACATTTCACCCAAGTTGTAGACGTCTTGATCATTTATAGATGATATATAAAATAAATCATAAAGGCCTCAATATTAAATAACATCTTAAGTATATAGAAAGAGACTATAATGTAATTTACCATATTAAAATCCAAAGCAGTTAAAAGAGATGTTTGCATTTAAACATTTTGGGTAGACTCTAGCTATAGAGAATCCCACATTATTTTTGTCAAATCTATCACATTATTCAGAAATAGGGAGCAGTAAGCATGCAATCCATTTGTGCACATTCATACCGATAAAATAGGAAGATAAGATTTATCAATTCCCATCGTCACCCTAATAAAAAAATATAAAAAGTATGGAGAATCACTCCACTATTGATTGTGAAGTGTTACTCCTTGCTCTCCGTTTGGCTAGCTTATCTACTACTGCACTACCTCCCTTTTATGTAGCAGTGTTCATTTACAAAAAAGTATAGTTGTCCTTTTAATAGTCGGAAAATTTGTAATCCTTTAATATGCATCCAACAATCTTATAGATCTTTCATGTTGAACACCTTATTCGATTGTATCTGTATACAACTTTTTTGTAGGATTTTTTTTCTTTTTTAATGTTAACTAAAATGATTCATTTCAAAATCATATGAATTATAGACTTATCAAAAGGGTCAAACTACTCTTTTCCATACTAATGTTGTTAAATCCCTTACTATTATTCCTATAACAACTAGGTGGGATCAGGTTACCCTTCCTGAAAAATGGACTTTAGAGGTTGAGGTTCTAACGAAACCTTGCCAAAACCAAAATCTTTAACAAATATCTGAATACGAAGATGGAGATGTACAAATACAGTTTACATCTATTAAAAAGACAAGGCTTAAAGTGACATATGGTGAAGGTAGTGCATCAAGACCTTATGATGGAGGGAGATTTATGGAAAATAAATATATTATTTTATTTTTATTATTTTTATTTTATTTATGATATTTTTAGAAGAAAAATAATAATTTTCGGATTTATTATTTAGGGTAATTTTAGAAGAGTCTAGAAATTTATTTTAAAAAGTGTTAATAAGTTATGAAAGTTGCTTGAAGCCAGTAGATACCTTGGGGAATAAGTTTTTTATATTTTTGTTAAGGTTAGAGTTTGTTTAGGGGAAGTTATCTATATAAGGAGCCCCAAGACGAAAATTGGGGGACTTTTTGATTAATTAAATTATTTTCTTATTGTTAAACTTTTGTTTAACTTTATTTTAATTTTTATTTATAGTCGGGTGGTCTAAATTATCATATTATCTAGGGGTGCACAAAGGTCGGTTCGGCTCAATTATTGGCAGAACCGAGTATCTGTACCTCCCTATGGTCGGTTCTCTATTTGTGTACATGTACCCTATACTCTCGGTTCGGTTCTGGAACCGTACCCGTCTGTTCGGTTCGGTTCCGGTCATGTACCTGTGTTTTTTTTTTTTACTGTCAAAATCAAGTTTGTGATTTGGTAGCTCTTTAAAGCTGATTGGTTAGTCTGTAACTAGAACTAGAGGCGGCATATGCACATTTGTTGTTGATCTGTGCAATCATATCCTTTTTCTCTTTCAGAAGGGTTATACATGATCAGACTGGACTACCTGCTAAAACAGAAATTTCAAGTTCTCCAAATCTGGAGAACGTATGTGCAATTTGCTCGATTGCATGTTTGTATCCAATTCATATTCACATTTCTAAAGAAGAGAAAATCAAATTTCCTTCGCGACGTGCTTACAATTTCTTTTTTTGTTTTTCTTTCTTTCTTAGGAGACTTGTGGGCTAGCACCCATTGTCAGATGTCCTCAGAATGGCCAGACATCTTGAAGTTGCATCCAAAGAGATGGGACTGAGCAAGATATGCATATTGGAGAAGGTTATCAACCTATTTTATCCTGCCAAATGAACTTTTAGTATAAGAACAAGTATGAACATCTTGAGAACAACTTTTCCATCTGATTATAAGATCTTGAGTGCTAATGAGCATCTCCATGTTTGCCTGCAAAAAATAAACAATGAGTTTGTTAGAAAATCAAAGACATGATTCATTAAGATATTCATCAAACCCAGCCTTTCATATAGAGTTACAGAAAATGGTAAGAGTAGAAAACATGCAACTGTTGGAAACATAGGACCACAAAATCAAGACTACATTGATAATGAATCAATGATACAAGAACACATATGACTAAAGAGAACATATCCATTTGTTTTAAGATATGTGACAATATTTCAATTCAATCATTAATCAAGAAGAGAATCAATTACAGCAGTCGCCCAAGTAAGCCATATACATGCTTTCGTTTACCTATTTGTATTATCAAGTTAATTGTATTTTAACTGTCAAAATGGTTCCATCTAAAGTGGAAACATAATGTGCTATCAATTTCTTAATGACTTGCTATATCAAATTTTTAATGTGCTATCAAGACATAACCTGAAATAAATCAAATACCACAATATCTAGAATTGAAAGAGCAATGTACATAATACATACCATGGAGGGAAATGTCATGTCCCCTAGATATTCAAATCATAGCTTTTCAAGGATATCGTAGTTGATCCAATAGCATATACAATCAGTTGGATAATAACACAAGAAATTAGGGATTTTTTTTTCAATACCAAAATACATTCAAAAACTATAAAATAGATCTTTTTACTTTGTTGGTTTTTTACCTTAATATCTTCATAGCATATTTAACTTGTAACAATCTCCCTTAAGGTGAGAAAGTATTCACACCTTTATCATACTCAGTCCTACACACAGCACAAAACCCCCAAAACGGGGTCAATTTTATGGTTCATAAGATGTTACTAAGACGAGTATTTAGGGTTAATAAGTTGTCACCAAGACGAGATTTTGTAAGATGTGAAGATCTGATCAAATTAAAAATGGAGATTCTGGAAGAGGTACAACATTATTTGAACAAGTCATCAAATTCTATATCCAAAGGAAGCTTCCTCTATTGTAAATGTTTTGTCTAGACAAGAACAATACATCAATATATATGGTAAACAAAAACATATACCACATTTCTAACAAGAAATTATTTACCCAAGACCTATACCAGTAGATTTACAAATTGAAGAGGCTTATAACTGGAATCAAGTTTTTTTTTCGGTGGAGGATCCACAGTTGGATCGAACATAGATGATACGAACGAGTATCATACATTAAATACAGATAGACAGCTGACAATGCATAGTTCTACTCTTAGATTAATATGCATAACCCGGATAAACAAACTTTGAATCCACTATTACTTGGTTTACTGGTCAACTTAAAGGATGGTGGGATTTTCATTTATCTGACAATGCAAAATGGAGTATTAAACATGCAGTTAAACAAGTCAATTTGGAAAATGGTTTTATACAAAACCAGCAAGATGGTGTAAATACATTACTTTATACAATTGGTATCCATTTTGTAGGGACCAACACTCAGCAAATGGAAAGCTCAAAAGAGTTACTTATTAACCTAAATATCATACGCTCTCCGATTATATATGGTATAAAAATGTCTTGTTCTCTAAATTATTCACTAGGGAAGATTTTTCCTCTGATTATGAATTTTGGAAGGAAACATTCGTCTCAGGATTGCCGGCTTTATTTGATGAAAAAGTTAGAAATATGCTTAAATATAATAATACACAACGGAAATATAATTAATATACCTTTAGCCAGTTATCTTATGAATTTATGTCAAAATTTTAGCCTTATATTCAGATATGCAACTCTATAGGTATTTACGAAAAAATAAAAAAACTAAGAGACAATAATTAGGGGATTTTTGTGAACAATTTGGTTACAATTCAATTCCATCGGTATTTAAATCCATAAAAAAGCATGCCCAACCACCTAGTCGTATAACTACCAGATTTAATAGATATTCGTCAAGATATAAAAAATTAAATTTTCTAAAGAATACAAATAAGCCACATCAATATAATAATAAAAAGCAACATCCAGTTTTCTATAATGTGGCAAGGTTGGACACTATTAAAATAAATATTGAACAAAGCAAAAAATTAACGAACTCAACGTAGATAAAGGGATTAAGCGCTAATTGAGTCAAGTCCTCTTGATGGAGTCTGAGCATTCAGATGAAGCCGAAAAAGTGTCTACTAAAGATGAATCTTCATATACTGCTTCTGGTTTGGATGGTGATGAGTGTGCGGATGATTGTTTCTATCAAAAATTTCTTCATAAGCAAATATACGGCTTAGGAATTAATGTCCTCGATATTTTAGAAAATTTTATCTTAGAATTAATTGATAAAATTAATGATCCAAAATCAAAACGAGTATCTTTGGAACGATACATTGATGTATCTAAACGAGAGACAAAATTAAATAAAACTGCATGGCCTTCTTAACCTTATAGTTTTAAAGTGATTTTCGTAGGGGGAAAACCGTCATTCTAAAAAAGAACCTTTAGTTAGTGAGGTACAAGCTGGAGTTATTAATAAGGTCAATAATGAATTATGAGGACTTAAACATGGAATCCGAATGTTGGAATTCCATAAGCCTACATAGGAAGAGTGTGATTTACAAGAAGAAAATTCCTTTGAAATCTTACACGAAAACATGTTAAAAATTCAGAGTCCTCAACTGTAAACCAAGATATCGAGAATATGCAATTCATCAACTTAATTGATAAAGTAGCCACTCAAAAATGGTCTTAGCTACCTTAATCATAGTAAAAAAAATATCGTGGTAAAGGAAATATTAGAACATGAGAATATTTCATAAAAGATTAGATTCTAATTAATATATTAGAATTTCGTGGTAAAGGAAATATTAAGACATGGTCACATGATTCTCGATATACAATATATCCACACTAAGTAGGGTCAACTCCATTATTCATCAAGGACACTATATGTAATACCCCAATTCGGCAGGTAGGGTTCGCCAAATGGAATATAGGTAATGGTTTGTCCTTTCCTAACACCGAGGCCTTTTCAGCACGACTGGCTCAGAGTTGGTAAAAAGCTCTGCAGTTAAGCGTGCTCGGGCGGGAGTAATCCAGGGATGGGTGACCTCCTGGGAAGCTGCTGCTGGATAACCGCAGCGGTGCCCGTTGAAAATCCCACACTGCCGGATAACCGCAGTGGCTAAGTGGGGACAATATCGGTGGAAGGTCGGGTCATTACACTATATGCTTCCAAAACAGAAAAATTAAAAAAGATTTTTATTTTTCTAAAAAAGGGTAAAGGAAATCTTATATATTACTTTCATTTTATGATATGTCTGCCACTTGTCCACCACTTATAGGTTGTAAAAGATAAAAGTGTGATTCTCAGACAAATAAATCTTATCTCTTATGTTGTTCTTGCAAGTTTTCACCTTTATACATATCCTATAAGTGAAAGGAAAAGGGGTAAGTTTTTAATTTCCAATTATCATTGTCTAAAAGTTTGGGAGTGAAAGTTTGTGAGTGTTTCCATGCTTTGATCGTATGTTCGAGTTTGCTTTGGTTTGTTATTTTTTCAATAAATAAAGACTATTAGTTTTTATCTTTGTTTTAAATTATGTTTAAGAAGTTTACTTTAAGTGAATATATTATTATTAGTTAAAGTTTATTCGTTGTCTCTGTTTGTTATCAACACTTATATATAAACGGATTTGTATATATAATAGATCAAAACTATGCAATGGTAAAAGTATGAACTTCTGAATAAGCTGTGATGTAACCCATGATTTAACCAAAAGGCAAGTTATATGTATATTTTATCCCTTATTTTTGAGTACATAATTTAACCAATTCAACCTCATATTATTTATTTTTTTTATTTTTTTGTATCTAAGACTATTTTAGTAAAAAGCCATACAAAATCCTTAACTTATAGTAGAGATTCTTGTGCAGACAGCTCTAATAAGATTTCTAAACATTCCTTCCCACGATACAACGAAGCTATATTTTGAATCAGAAAAAATATTCAAAATTAGACAAGTTGTTACACGACCTCATAATATCAGTGAATATCATGGCCCGACGAAGGTCTTTTAAGTGGGCTAGTTGTGTTATAGGTACCGCTCTTGCACAATATCAATGCCTCGACATAAATCAGGGATTTTTACTTTAACTCTGGATTTATTTATAACTATCTAATTAATCGTTATCAGATATCAATTTTGAGTTATGTTTTTTGTAAAGTCAATTTAGAGAAATCTTGGTCTAAAACCAACGAGAATCACCTTTTTTTTCGTGTTTAATTCTGAAATATATTTCAGACTTATACTTCACGTTTTACAAACCAAAGTGCCAAACTCTTCAAGTTCGAACAAATAACAACCAAATTGATGTCCGATCATGTGTTGGTAATCCCAGTGCTGTATTGGATATCGGTCTAGTATCAATACTCATGGATAAAGATACAGTACTAATGTGGTCTTCTGCACATCAAAATTATTTATTACTTTCGCACTACTTAAAATTTATTATGAAGCAAGGGTAAGAAAGATTCGTTCCCACATGGAGGTCTTGGTTGTTATTCGATCTCAATATCTTATGTAAAAAGAGGAATTTTCAGATTTAATATAATTAGACTATCTAAGAAAGCAAAGAAATTACAAAAAAGAATTAGTAGGTTGAGAATATTGGTTAAGGTTTCGTTTTCATTCACAAAACATGTTTTTGTGCTAATAATTAGAATTGATATTTAATCTCGTTTTATCAAAATCCCTAGAATACCTCTCTAGAATATCCCACAAATTTCCTCAAGTCATCAACAAACACATTAAAAGATGTGAATATGAATTCTACCAAGAGAACAACCTGACGAGTAAAAATCATTAATAAAGTTTAATTCCCGAGGAGCATTAAAATTCTTGAAATGAGGCTAATAAATACAATTGAACATGGAAAACGCACTAATTTAATTTAACAAAGGTCATGATCCACTTGTGATTACTAGGATATATCACTGCAAGCAATAACCACAATCATGCTACTTGTATTCAAGGAGTATCACTTTTGCGTATAATAAACCCTAAATTATATGTAGATATGAATGTGAGTTCAATCAATTGTCCACTCGACGAAACAAACACTCAATCATATATGGCGATATTTATAGTGAATTATAAACGATAATATTGAGACAAAATTAATTTATTAATCAGAGAATCATGTATTGTAAAATTCAACTAATCCCTAACCAATAAAAGAAAATTAGCTACTCATAATATTTGGAGTTCACAAGATTGAATTGAAGAAAATAAATTTCAAACCATAGATGTTGAGATATTTTTCCTGCGTAAACCTACAAAAAGAAGTAGAAGAGATGAAAAGAGAGCTAGGTGGAAACCTAGATATCTCTTCCTCTTATTGAAGTTGCTCTTCTATAGCTTTTCCCTTATTGAATCCTTCTTAGAATATAAGTCTCTTTTCAAACCCTAACTCTTTATTTTCCTAAAATAGATCACGCCAAAATTAGATTCTCAAGTCCATTATAATTCAAAGGCCCATAACTCACTGAGCCCAAAAATAGATTCATTAGGCCTGAACCTAAACCTATCATTTTAGCGAAGTGGAATCTACCGTTAGACCTATTTTCTCCACTTTTTTCTCCCATAAACCCACAGGCGAAAAACTTCATGCGCGCGCCTATTTTCTATAAAAAAATTTATGAGAAACCCATAATTTATAAAATTATTTTTTGGTCTTTTTCTTCTTCACGGGCCGACTGTTCTTCTTCTTCTTCAATTATTTTTCTTCTTCCTCCCAACGAGTTTTTATTTTGTTCATTTCATTCTCGATCTATCTCTAGCTAGCAAGAATTGAATAGCCATGATCAAGGAACAAGTAGTTGTTATAGATAAATCCATGGGATTTTTCGGCATATACAAGGAAGCTTACAGGATAACTGTCTCATGGAACAAGGTCCTTTCACAAATCACTCCAGCGATACTTCTTCCTCTAACTATTATTTCCTTGTCTGAGATACCAATTTCGCATTTTACTCGTAAGAAGACTTACCATAAAGAAGATGATAAACCCATATGGATGGTTTGTTCTGTCATCAATAGATTCGTGTACATGGTCTTTTTTCTTGGTTTATTCTCATGGAAGCTAACGGCAAACTTCAATCAGTAAATTAATTAGAATCGCTGAAGCTAACGACATACTTCCTCTTGTGTAAAGAAGTATCTTGTGAGTATACTTCCGACCACTTTCAGTTTTTTATTAGATCTGATGGTGATAAGTAATTCAATTTTAAATTTTGCTTTTCATTTCCCCTGATTAATTCTCATTTTTTTGATATTCGATTAGTTAAATAACTACAACATCGTTCAGATCAAATTAACTACTAACGTTTTTTGTATAGGTCATGAACAATCAAGAGGTTGTTGAATTAGTAAAATCAGTAAAAGACCCACAAACAGCAGCAAAGCGTCTGGCAATGGAAGCATTAGAGAGGAAGAGTAAAGATGACATATCATGTGTAGTAAAAAAAATATGGAATCTAGCATACGTGTTGTGTTATTCGTTTTTTTTTCTCCGGGTGGATGTGCCTTTTGTGAACAAGAGTTGAGCCTCTACTGCTGATTCAAGGGTTGCATGAGAGTGGTAAATCTATAGTAGAATCATCGTCTCTGTCCATGGACTATCATGCATTCCTTAACCATCTCGATAGTGCTATTGGTTTGTTGTTCTGTTGACTTATTCATTTTTGATGATTGCATGTGCATTTTTTTTTAATTCACATATATTTTCTTATGTTGGCTTTCTTTTAAAAAAAAATTTGGATGATTGCATGTTCGTATTATTGCAAATGCATTTTTTTTTGTAGCCACTTTTTTACTAACGTTGAAATAAATTTTTTGATGCATAATCTGTTATGCAGCTACAAAAATGACTTGATAACCTGTTCTGCAGTCGAGAAAATGGCTGTATAATATGGTATACAGCTACAAAAAAGGATGCATAATTTGTTATGCAGTCGGGAAAATGACATCATATTGCATTATGCATCCATTTTGTTGTTAGCACTTTTACCAACCAAAAAATGGCTTCATAATCTGTTATGCATCTATAAAAATGGCCGCATAACCTGTTATGCAGTCGAGAAAATGGATGCATAATCAGTTATGCAGCTACAAAAAAGGTTGCATAATCTGTTATACAATCGAGAAAATGGCAGCATATTGCATTATGCAACCATTTTGTTGTTACCACTGTTATCAACCAAAAAATGGCTTCATAATCTATTAAGCAGTCGAGAAAATGGATGCATAATCTGCTTTACAGCTACAAAAAAGGCTGCATAATCTGTTATGCAGTCGGGAAAATGGCAGCAAATTGCATTATGCATCCATTTTGTTGTTAGCACTGTTATCAACCAAAAAATGGCTTTATAATCTGTTATGCAGTAATATTATTTTCGATGCATATACATTGTTCTAATCAGTGGTTGCATAACCAAATTAGTGGATGCATGAACCAAAATATGGCTGCACAATGTGTTACGCATCATTTGTGGTGGTTGCGTAATTCGTTATGCATCCTTTTTTTTGTTGGGATGATTTGCATATACATTGTTTTAGTGGTTGCAAAGGAAAATTAGTGGATGTGCATAAACCAAAATATAGATGTATAATATGTTATGCATCCTTTGTGCATCTTTTGTGGTAACTACATAATGGCTATGTATCCAATTTTTAAAATTTGTGCCTAAAAGGACAAACACCTCCAATTTTTTCGTAAAAATCTAACTTTGATATTGTTGTTTGTACTCATTGTGTATATCCCTTTAAAAGCTTTCCAACGAGATAAAAATTATAAATTTTCAAGGAACATATTTTTAGATATGTTATATTTTAGTTTACCAATTATACCTCTGAAATAATATGATGCATAACGAGTTATTCAAATATTTTTCATAATTTCAAATAATTATAGGTGTCATAGAAATTAAAAAATATTTTGGGCCTGACAATAAGAATAATTATTTTTTGGGGTCTGAGCCTAAAAATCCTCCAAACTCATTCAAGAATTTCATTGAACAGTTCATGTGCCTTTCGTTGGTAATCTAATTGTGCCTTTCATTGGTGATTTATTCATGCACAGTTGGTTAATTCAATCGTCCACACTCCTTTCCTGCATACGTTTTATCATTCATTCACAAACAACCCATACATTCAAAACCACACTGCAGCACTTGAAACCCATCATTTAAACTCCATCACCAACTCACAATCTAATTCTTCCCATCAAACACAACATATCTTCTTCCATGTTGCTTTCAGAATCGCAAACCCTTCCTACCTATTTCTATGTTCTTAATAATTGTCTTGTTCTTGTCTTTGAACCACCACCAGCTCATTTGAATGCAATCCAAATCAGATCCGTAAACAAACCCATCTTCTGATTTCTTTCTATTCCTTGCTCACTGCCATCTCAACCACAGACTCGCCTCAACATTTCTTTTCCACCAACTATTTCATTCTTCTCTTTAAACTTTATTCTCGACTGTACTCTTATTCTAATCTTTCTTAACATTACAGACTCACAACGATTTCCAGTTTCTGTTTCTCCGTAAAACTGATCTCATATCGAGCCTGAATCTAATCTTTCGTCCCTTTACGACCACATATCTAGCCATCTCAAGAATCAAATCCACTAAACTTCTCTTGCAATTGAGTCTGGCTAGCATCTCAATCACTCGAACCCTTGTCTTCTTCAGCCATAATGACTTTACCGGCGTGACCTTGTAGAGGAAAGAGTAATAAAACCGATCTAGTTTTTAGGTTAGAAATAAAGTTGGATTTAGACACCCCAGACTTGTCTGCCCTTTAGTAATTCTCTGTTTGCTTTGTAAAATCGGATGCCCCCTAGTAATTCTCTGTTTGCTTTGTAAAATCGGATGCCCCTAGTAATTATCTGAATTGACGCATTCGAGACTTGTGTTATTGCTAGATTGGCACCCGTTAACACCCAATGACTCCGGACATGTTTAAGGCTCATATTTATCTTCTTTCACTTCATGTGACTCCGAAATACCTGTAAAATAGAAAAAAACGTAGTATACACAAATACAAGAGAAACAACTAAAACAAGCATTGGAAATATTAAATAAATTATGTAAATTATGCACTTATCAAGTACGACTATATCAATGATATTGAATGACACTAATTGAGACTGACCAATAATTGAAATGAAGGATTTTGTCTAACCAAGGAATTGTCATTTTTCATCATATTGAATTTTCATACAATTGATGTTTAAACGTATTCTTATGTATTAAATATGTGGTAAAATGTTAAAACTGGAACCAACTTCTTTGAATTACAAAACTACAATTCTAAATTACCATAAAAGTTGTGAAAAAACTAAAATTTGTATGTATTTTCTGCTACTAGTAATCTGTATTAGCCTTATACAGACTGACACAAAAATATACAAATAAACTAAAGAGCAATTATTAAGAACCGTGTGAAAAAAATGCCAAAAAAAACATATGTCCCGAAAAGATTATTTAACGGATGGTACCCAGCAAATGACCAACCCTGGACTTTGGTACCCAACATTTAAAATATTAAGGGATGGTACATATATTTGGGTTGACCGTAAAAGTCTCGGTTTGACTATTCTATTTTCTATTGTATGTAATTTCTATTAAAAATAATATAAACTTACATATTTAACCCTAATGAAAAATCTCATTTGCTTGCTCCATCTTCTTCCAATTCGTTATATGTAGAAACCTTAACCCATTAACAATATAATCTTTAAATTGAAATCATCTTCAAAATCAATTACTAATTTTACCCAAAGTAATAACACAAGAGTTGAGCCCCAAAAAATCGATATACTTGTAGTTCATTTTAATCCTAAATTGTGATCATAAACCCAACCTTATATGAAGCTTAATAGAACCCCAACTAAACCTTGTTATCATTATTAGCCGTAATTGAACCCCCAAGTAAACCTAATTGAAACCTTGTTAAACCCCAATTGATCCCTCTTTGAATCCTAATTGAAATCCTACACGAAAAAGTTTTCTAATCTACATCATTCACATAAAAAAAAAATCAATGACAAAAGCATCTTTTTCAACTGATTTTCTAGTGATTACTTGTGTAAATCCGCGACTAATCTGTATTTGAATGTAAACCCAACTCTCATATACCTTCATTGATTCTTTAACTCTTGTTAATTTCCTTCCTTCATCTTCAAAAATCAATGGCAGCAAATCAAGTCCTTTTTTGATTTTGCAGCTAAGGTGATTAAGAGGAAGGAAGGAAGAAGAGAAGAGATAGTTTTCGACCAACGTTGATTAGATTATATCCATTCTTGTTTAACGATTTATCATACTCACTTACAATTTGCAAAGGAAAAAAAAAATAGCTTTTTCAACTTTTAAAAATATTCCTTCAACATAACTTGAAAACCTTCTCATTCATTGTTGCCCATGTTTTAAAAACCCTAATCAAGTTTGGTGCTTGAAACCTCGAATAAGATTCAACCTCTTTATCTGAATTTATTATTTTTATAATTTTCCAGGGGAGCTCAATTCATACATTTTGAGTAAATCAATTGCTTTAGATGGGTTTCTTCTGGGCATAATTAGAAGTATATGGGTAAATACGTAAAATACTCAATTATTATTAATAATAAAAGAATTATGAATAGAAAAGCAAAAATAACTTGGTTAAGATGAAACTTTAATGGTCAACGACGAGTACAAATATCATCCCTTATTATTTTAAATATTGGATACTAAAATTCGCTATTGGTCATTTGCTTGGTTTATTTTAAATAGCCCTTGCCGAGAAAGAAAATGATGAATTCTTTTTGGAAAATATTGATCCAGTCGAATGCATGAAGAATTTTTTTTGGAAACTAAAAGGATACATTACCCAATTGATGTGGATACAACAAACCATGATAATTTTCCTCTCCTCTCTAATAATTGTTTTTCTAAAAATATTTAGAAACTTCTTTATTTTCTAAATTCTTCATCTTCAACTTAGATTTGCTCGGATCTACCAAGTAGATATAGATAATGTTAATAAGTGTTTCTTAATTTATGTTAGTATTATCTATAATAAATTATAATCCTTATTTAGGCGATTATCATGGTTTGAAAATAATGATTTTCTTCTCTCTTCAATTAATTTAATCCCTAATGGCTTATGTATGCCAATTGGATGTTTCCCATAGCCATAAAAACGTTCCGTATGATTGTTACAATCTTCTCAACTATATCTTTGATGAAAAATTATCGGATATGGTCGTGGCTCTATAATTTTGTGAAGTTCAATAGCCATGGGAAGAGATCTTGATTACAATGGTTTGAGCACATTACTCCCCTTTGTGACATTTTAATCTTAATGAAGAAGACAATTTCGAATAGCAAAATATTTCACATGCCATCTTTCAAATATTATTTTCATGTTTAAAACAAGATATGTGCATTATTTCGTTCTACCCATCTTTGATGTATTTGTATAAGACTCAAAAAAACAACTTTCTTACTTGGTGTGATATGCATGGTAGACTTACTCTTTTGATATGATAAAACATAAAGGAAGCAATATCTAACCGCTCTTGTATCCTCTATGGGGATAGTGCAGAATCACAAGATCACATTCTCATTCATTGCAAGGTAGCTCATAAGGGATGGTCTGCCATTACACCTGATACAAATTGGGCTTGGGTTTTTCCAGAGACTATGGAATCTCTTGCGCGTACCGATAAACACATTTTTATGTCTTAGTTGAGCTTATATTTGTATTGCTATTACTCAATTTTTGTATTAATAATGATATTTTTTTATTGTATTTATAGGTATTTTTGAAGAATAAAGAATCATGGAAAAATTGGCTTAAAAAGTGATAAAGGCAACCCCATGAGAATTGATAAAGGCACCCATCGAATGGATAAAGGCACCCACCTTCTTTAAATTCAATTTGAAAATTGGCGAGAAATTTTATCACAAATATGGCGAATCTGTTACGAGTTTGGAAGATTATTTAAAAGAGTTTTAAGCTAGAATATTCTCTTACCAAAACAAGAGTTTTACAAATATGAAAGTCTAAAAAAAATCAAAACAAAAATGTATCATTGTCGTTAACGGAAAGAAAATCAGGGAGAAAAGTCAATTGCGTGAAACATGGATTTTCTTCCCTATTTCGCATGAGTTTGTTTCTATCTTAACCAAAAATCTTGTGAGAATCGAAATTCAAAACAGAATGAACAAACCTGGTCGTGAGAAAGAAAATATTTTGCCATTATATCGAAGATTATTTATTAAAAGATGAGATTTTGAGAAGATTTGGGTTGATTGATGTTATATTATAAATAGAAGAGTCAAGGAAAAAATCGAGGGTAGATGGCAGAGGCCAGAGAATCAAGAAAAAAAATTGCTCATAAATAAGAAGATGGAGAAACTATGACTAAAATGTTGAAGAAACCGTGGATGTAGCAGAAAAACTCCGTTGTGTATTCTTTTATATTCATCTCTTTTGTAACAGATAGAAACAATGGTCCTTTATTCTCTGCAACAGTTATATTTGTCTCAAATTCACTGTGTCAGTTTTATTTCTTCTTTTCAAATCACTTTTGAGTCATGTATTTATCTTTTGAGTGTGTTTTGAGTACCATGAGCTAAACCCCATCACTAGGATAATGGAGGAAGCCATATTTTATAATTGTATGGTAAATATATTTAATTCTTTTACGACTTTTGCATTAATTTAATTTGATTTATGGTTTTTATTAATTGGTTGTCATTTAATTTGATGGATCATGCTTAGCTTAAGTGTTTTGATGGTCCATGCTTAGGATTTACAGTCAATGTTTTAAAAATCTACTTTTGCAAAGAATCAGAGTTAATATTCTTTTATTATATAAGTTATAATTATCTAGAATTAATATTTGAACCACATGAATGTGAAAAAAGATGGAATCCTAAGTCCCAGTTTCTCGTAATGTTGTTATCATCTTTTGCTTATTTGCTATTTTAGTATTAGAATTAAAATTTGGTCCAAAATCAATCTTCACAAGTCCGAGTGAACGGATTTCTTATTTGCCACTTCTACAAAAAACATCAATTTTTGGCGTCGCCGACGCAGACTTGTTTTTAGGTTAGGGTTTAGATTTTTTTAGTTTTAGTTTTATAATTAGTTTAATTAGGATTTATTTTTATTTTTATTTTTCATTTTCTTTTCTATATTTTACTTGGGTATTTTTCTTGTTTTTGTTGTGTAGGTAATAATCTACATTTATTGTGGAAAGTGTCTACCAAAAAAGGTAAGTAATACTACCCAATTTTTTAGTTCAGTAATTTTTAGATTTTTTATTAAATTTTTGTTTGTATATTTTTTTTAGATTTTATTTTATTTTGTATATATATAAAAAAAAAAAAAAAAATTGTGCACACACCAATTGTATTCGTCAGACTATCAAGTTTAGGAAAACCCGTAGAAAAGTAAGTTGAACCCGTGTCGTGGGCCTTATGGGAGTTACCAGATGAAATTCCACAAGCCTTAGCCGTGTACCTTTGACCAGTCTTTAACTGTAGGTATATTTTGCTAAGGTAACCTGAGCTTACCTATTTAGTCAAACCTGCATTTGCACGTGTACCAAAAAAAAAATGTCAAACTGGTATTACAATAGCCAATACAATGAATATCCGATTGATTTTCAAAATTGACTTTACCCATAATATGACCACAGTGTGGATAGTACTTGGGACCACTACCAACCTTCTGAAGGTTATGGTTCATATCATGGTGATCCCAATTACTATTCATACGCGTACCAGTCATATGAACGGGTAAACGAGCAAAATTCGAGTTCTTCGCCTTTAAAGGATTTAATCAAACAGTTGAGGCTTGATACTATTCATGATCCTTTTATTTCTCTAGAAGAGACCCACAAGAAGTTGACTGAGAATACAAATATGTTTGAGTTAGAAATGAAGAAACGAATTGTAACAATGAGTAATTATCCTCTAGAAGAACCCCTCGAGCGGTTGCGACCTAGTAATCCTTATGAACCTATTATGACTCTAAAAGAATCACTCAAGCAGATAACTGAGTCGACATGTAGGATCGACATTTTAATGAAGGAATTTTATGAAGGGTCATTAGATCAAAGTAAAGAACCTGCAGCTTTAAGTACCGCTCTCAGTGAACTTAAAACACATTTAGATGAAATTGAAAAAGAAGAACGGTTAGTTGCCAATATTGATCAAGATGAATTTAATTGCCAAAACAGTATTTCCAATTTTACCCTTGATAATAATGATAAATATTTACCTAATCTAGAGGGCGAGGTTAGAATTGAAGACACTACTTGTTCAAATAAGGTTCAATCATCTTCATGTCATTATAAGGATGAGGAAATTGAAATCCGTAGTCATAATGATGAGGAAATTTTTACACCATTTGAGCTTCATGATAATGATGATGTCTCTAGTTCCGATCCTAATAATGTTAATGATTATTTACCTATTCGATAGGAAAGAGATTTCACTAGAGACGGTGAAATATTTCCTTGTTATTATAAAAACGGTGATGGCTTAGAGGAACGAGTTTATCCCTTTATGAAGAGTCCTTAGATCAAAGTAAAGAACTTGCAGCTTTAAGTACCGCTCTCAGTGAACTTAAAACACATTTAGATGAAATTGAAAAAGAAGAACGGTTAGCTGCCAATATTGATCAAGATGAATTTAATTGCCAAAATAGTATTTCCAATTTTACCCTTGATAATAATGATAAATATTTACCTAATCTAGAGGGCGAGGTTAGAATTGAAGACAGTACTTGTTCAAATAAGGTTCAATCATCTTCATGCCATTATGAGGATGAGGAAATTGAAATCCGTGGTCATAATGATGAGGAAAATTTTTACACCATTTGAGCTTCATGATAATGATGATGTCTCTAGTTCCGATCCTAATAATGTTAATGATTATTTACCTATTCGAGAGGAAAGGGATTTAACTAGAGACGATGAAATATTTTCTTGTTATTATAAAAACGGTGATGGCTTAGAGGAACGAGTTTATCCCGAGACTGGTGTTCCAGAGTTTAACGATTCAAAGACCATAGTCTCTGACAAAGATGATAGACTCAAATAGATTTTAAATATAAGTGAGGATGCACCACCTGATTATAACCTAGAAGAAGCAATTGACCATTTTCAGGAACCTGACGATCTAGAAATTAGGGAAATTATGGCTAGTCTATCAAAGGAAATTGAAAATTCTAAGTTTGGGGGTGAATATCATTCCCCCCATGGTTTACCTTTGACCCTTATAAAGGTCCCTCACTTGGGACTTGACATATGTGCCTCTACCATTTTAAGAGATTATCTTCAAAAACGTTTTCCCGAGCCTGATTTTGTCCAGAATGAAATTCAGTCAGAAACCCATCCTCTGGTCGATGTGGTTTACCCGGTCCATATACCATGATTGATTTTGTTGTCCCACCAATATTCTATTTACCAAATGTGGGAATGTTTCAACTTCAAATGTGTCAATTTTTAATTTTTGAAACTTAATCTGATTATTTTAGAAAGTTTAAATCGACACATTTTCATGAGAATGACCACCAATTTCATATATTTTATTATGGTCAACTGAGTGAGTCAAATTCAATTGAATTCAAGGATCCGTAATTATTCAAATTATTATTGTATTATTCGTAAAATTGTGACTAATCCTTTCTTGGTCTGGATGAAGACTTTAAACTTAGCGCTCTATGGGAGACAACCCATATGCTTTTGGTACACAATGCTGATAATATCCTTTTTTGTTGCTTTTACTTTGTTCGTGCTTTTATTCATTATCTTTAAAACATCGAGGACTATGCTCAATTCAAGTTTGGGGGTAAGGGAGAATTTTTTTTAAAAAAATTTTTGTAACAAAACAATAAATAATAATAATCCAAAATCTAGAAACTTGTGAATAATTCAGAATGACACTAACCATTCTAAGTAGATGGAAACAAATTTCTTGGCTGTAAGAGTTGAGGGACCCAGCTAAATGGTCTATTCATAAAAGGACAAAGCTCATGTGTTATAAATAACATGATAGTCGTCACCATATCACGTTCTGTTTTTATTTTTACAACCTTTTGTATTTCTCTAAGTGATTTGGTGGGGTACTAGTATCGCCTTGTTGTCGCCAGGATGAAGTAGAATGATTGAGATCAAGCCCCATTATTTTAATTGAACTTGACCAATAATAAATAAATAAAAAATTGACACTTTGATAGCAATATGTGTGTGTTCTCCCTGTCTCCGTCGCCTAAGTAAGGGTGGAACGCAGGATCCATGGGAACTATCATGTAATTTGCTGAAAAGGAGCATGTGTTTAGATTCAAAAGATCTAATCATGTTGTCAACAATTTTTTTTTTTTTTATGTATTCTATAAATCGAACTCTGAGGCCCTTGTATATACCAACTGATTTAATACCAGAATTATGATACAGACCAGTGAATGTGTATCTTGATGAGTGCTTAAACACGTTATTTTTATATCTTAATTTATATTTATTTAGTTTTTTATTTTATATAAGTTGATATTTTTATTTAGTTTTGTAATTTTTAGAAAATAAATTTCAATAGACTAAGATGTAAAATTTTATTATAAAATAATCGAAAGTCATCTCTAGTTACTTTTTCCGCTATCTCAAGGTACGAGCGTCCCCGATACATGAATTCTAAAAGTCAAAACTAGTAAAGTGGTCAACGATTAATAATTTCTCCCGTTAATTTTAGACTAATGGGTTTGATTGGGATGGAATTATTGGGCCCAAGTCTTGGCGTGAAAGCATGGAACAATAGTTTTATCATTGGGGTACTTTACATGTGGAAGAAGTGAATTTCAGCCACTGTGCTGTATATCTTCTTTTACTCACATTTAAATAGAAGGGAGATATAGGGGCTCCAAAATTGATTTAGGGGCTCCTCTAATAAGATGAAATATGGACATTATGAAGTAAAACACAAAAACCCCTTATCCATAATATTTTCACAATACCCAAACCACCCCTCATTAGTAATCTTAATTACATAAATTAGTTAAGATTAATTTAAAATAATCATGATTAATTAAACATAATCTTTTACCTAATCAAATGATTTGAAAAAAAAAATTATTTGAATTTGTGTTTGGTGGGAAGAAAAACTTGATGAAATCACGATTTGAAAGATTCAAATTTTGTTGTTCAGAGAAATTTACGGTTGGGTTTCATGTCGAACCCAACCGTAACCATAAGAAAACCGAAGAACACCAATTTTTGGCCAGATTTACGGTTGAGTTTAAACAAAACCCAACCGTAAATCAAAGAACAATGATGAACACCAATTTTTGGCCAGATTTACGGTTGGGTTTTCAACAAAACCCAACCGTAAATCAAAGAACAGTGATGAACACCATGTTTTGTGCAAAGTTACGGTTGGGTTTTAAACCATACGCAACCGTAAGTAGAAGAAAATGATGAACACCATTTTTCCAAAAGTTACGGTTGGGTTTTAAAGGAAAAACCAACCGTAACTCATCCTTTTGAGGATTGATTTTTTTTGTAAAATTTGAGTTTTAAAAATCAAAATTTTGAAATAATTCAATCATTTTTACTAGATTGAAGGTAAATTGGGTGTTCGAAACAAAGAAAAAACGAAAAACACACAAATTAGATAATCCAAATTTGTGTTATCCAGTAGAATTTACGGTTGGGTTTTGGCTTATAACCCAACCGTAACAGTTCTGTTAACATTTGTTCCAATTTCAACACATAATTACAGTTGTGTTTTGCCTTAAAACCCAACCGTAGCCAGTAGAACTTACGGTTGGGTTTGGCTTATAACCCAACCGTAACATATTCTGTTAATTTTTGTTTCAATTTCAACAAAGAATTACGGTTGGGTTTTGCCTTAAAACCCAACCGTAGACAAGTTGTGGTGTTTGTACAAAATGTATTACGGTTGGGTTTAGTTATCGGACCCAACCATAAATGGTCCTGTTAACTGTTTTTTGATTTTCAATATACTCCAAATTGGGTTTAAAACACAACTTTGTAACTTATTCCTTCTATTGTAATAGATTTAAAGTAGTACATTAAAGGAAAAAAACAAAGGAAACGAAATACAATAGACCATTGGATGATTACACTTAAACACTTAAAGATAATGGCGATAATCAAACACCCGACTTGTTTCCATAATACGGTAGCAATCTGTATGCTTGAACTCCTCCCCATATTTGATTCTATACTGCTCCATAGACAACAGATGCTGAAAAAAACAAATCAATTATTAGTTTGAGTTTTTGAAATCTCTTTTTAATTAACGATTTATTAATCGACAAACTTACTCTTTCCGCACCGTTCTCGTAGGGATTTGCTTCGAATCTCATTTGCTTTTCCAGTTTTAAGTTGTTCATTTGTCGATACAACGTCTCTAACCGTCTCTTGATGGATCTCCACGGCCTATGATTTACATTCCCCTCTAATGCCGCAAACATTCGAAATACCCGCTTCCACCATTCTTCGGTATCTTGACCCTCATACCAATTTTGTTGTGAAACAACGTTGTTATTATTGTTATGGAAGGCTCTATCGTAAGCATGCTCTAGCATCGTATGCCACGCTCGAACAATTGCAACATCTTCATCATTCGTGTATGTGTTTACCATTTTTAGTGGTTGAAAGGGTATGGTGAGAATAATGAGAAAGTCTAGAATTATAATGAGAATGAAAGGGATAGAGAATAATGAGAAAGTGACAAGTAAAGGTTTCCTTTTATAGGGAAAAAGGAACCAACGGCTAGATTTTTGAAACAAAAAATCCGTTGGAATTGTGTACTTTAAGGAGACGGAAATTCAGACATTTTGAGAATCCCGCAGAATTTACGGTTGGGTTTTGAGGTGAAACCCAACCGTAATCTAGTTGTGGTGTTTCTACAATTTATTTACGGTTGGGTTTAGTAATCGAACCCAACCGTAAAATGATTTTTAGAGTGAAATGTAGTTACGGTTGGAAAGGCTCACCTAACCCAACCGTAACTTGTAGTGTTAGTATTAGTGTATATTTTACCATATTGTTACGGTTGGGTTTTGCCTTAAAACCCAACCGTAATCTAGTTGCGTTGTTTGTACAATTTTTGTTACGGTTGGGTTTAGTAATAGAACCCAACCGTAAATATGAATGTTTGTAGTATGAATTGTAGTTACGGTTGGGTTGAGTCATGGAAGCCAACCGTAAAAGCAGTTTTTAAGACAAAATCAGTTATGATTGGGTTTAGTTCATTTTCTTATCAAATACCAGAGTTGTGAAAAACCTTATTTTTAAAATAAAAGGAAGAACCAAAGGAAACGAAATACAGTAGATCATTAGATGATTACACTTAAACACTTAATCATAACGGCGAAACTCAAGATAGAAACTTTGTTCCAAGATACGATAGCAATCTGTATGCTTGAACTCCTTCCCATATTTGATTTTATACTGCGCCCTAGCCATGGCATGCTGAAAAAAATAAATCAATTATAAGTTTCATTATTTTAAATATTTTTTGAGAAAAAACGATTTATTAATTGACACAGTTACTCTTTCCACATTGGTTTCGTTGGGAAATGCTTCAACTCTCATTTTCATTTCCAGTTTTAGGTTTTCCATTTCTTCATACAACGCCTCAAAGCATCCCTTGATGGTACTGCACGTCCTCCGATATCTATTCCCGTGTAATGCCACAAACATTTCAAACACACGCTCCCACCAAGAATCGTCCTCCTGACAGTCCATCCAATTTTCAGGTATAACAACGTTTCTATTGTTGTTATAGAAGGCTTTCTCGTAAGCGTGGTCTATCATCGTAACCCACCCTCGAACAATTGCAACATCTTCATCATTCGTGTATCGAACCATTTTTAATGGTTGAAAGGGTATGGTGAGAATGAGTTGGAAAGTGTAGAATTATAATGAGAATGAAAGGGATAGAGAATAATGAGAAAGTGAAAAGGAAAGGTTTCCTTTTATAGGGAAAAAATTCACAACGGCTAGATTTTCAAAAAAAAACCGTTGGAATTGTATTTTTTTGTCACTATTCAGGGATAATTTACGGTTGGGTTTTGTAATGAAACCCAACCGTAACAAATTTGTGGTTTTTGTTAAGTTATATTACGGTTGGGTTTTGGCTTAGAAAGCAACCGTAAATTTTAATGTTAGTTTAAGTGGGATGATCATTTACGGTTGGGTTTTTGTAATGCAACCTAACCGTAACAAACATGTTATTTTATTGCAAATTATATTACGGTTGGGTTTAATTATCGGACCCAACCGTAAACATAATTTTTTTAGTGGAAATGTAGTTACGGTTGGGTGACTTCTTGAAACCCAACCGTAAATGATCATCTTCATTTCCTATATTCTTCATTTTTTATGCTTAAATCAGTCTTGTATTTGTTTTATGTTGGTGGTAAAAGTGGAAGAGAGATAACAGAGTTTTAACCCAAAATTTTGAAAAAACCCAAAATGAGTGATTCTAGTGGCAAATTTGTGGAGGGTGAATCCTTGTATGATTGTCAAACTAAATTCTACATACCCATTGAGGGAGACCCAACTATGTATGATTATTTGGATGGTAGAGAGGTTTTAAGTGTAAGTTGTGATGGTGAAACTAAACCAAATGGAGAAAGTAGTCGTCAAAGTGAAGATTCAACTGCTGAGAATAGTCAGGTATCATTCTAACTTAAACTCTTTTTCATTTTTTGCTGATATTTAAGGAAATGAGGTGCATAATCAGTTGTTTTTTTTTTTGTTACACCATCATGGTTACGGTTGGGTTTTAAGCCAAAACCCAACCGTAACTATATATTTGTGTTTCTGAAAAATAGAGTTTTACAGGTTTACGGTTGGGTGGTTACCAAAAACCCAACCGTAACTTATTACGTGCATGGGTATTTGTGTTTCATGATACGGTTGGGTTTTACTCTTTAACCTAACCGTAACATTGGTTTGGCTTTTTTTGTTGTATTACGGTTGGGTCCGTCGATTATACGGTTGGGTCTGACGCTTCTAACCCAACCGTAAAATTATTGGTTTTAGTGTTTTGTCTGACGCTTGGCCTTGATCTCTTTTGTTCAGCTCGCGGTCGTAACTCAACCAATGAATGATCAGCCTCCTCCAAATGATATTGAAACTATAGATACTACGGATCACTATTTGAACGACCGGGTAGGTTATTGATAAGTTGTTAATCCCTTTCGACATCTAACATAATGCCATTTTTTTTCTCCTAACTTTCTGTTCTTGGACCATGCAGACATGGGATAAAAAAGATGATGCAAAGAAGTGGGCTACAGAACATGGGAAACTCATCATGTGTGTGATTGTTTGTAACAACCAACAAAAACACAACCGCTTTCAAATGGTTTGTGAGTGTAGTGGACAATACACAAGACATGCAAAAAAGGGTACTGAGTATGTACCAAAGACGAAGATCAAGCGAAAAACTTACACTAAGAAGACGGGATGTCCTTTCAAGCTTCAATTTCGTAAGAACAACGAGAATAAGTGGCTCTTGTCTACGGTTGTATGCGGTCGTCACAACCACCTACCACCAGAGACTTTGTTAACGCATCCTTCTATGGCCCGGCTTACCAAGGAAGAAAAGCTCATCGTAAACGATATGACGGAAAAGCGTTTGAAACCCAATGATATACTCGGGCACTTGAAGAAAATAAACTCAAATAATGTGTCTACGTTGGAGACAATATACAACGCCAAAGCCAAGTTGAAGCGTGAGAAATGGGAAGAAAGGGACCCGATCCAACAACTTTTGTACTTGGGGGATACGAAAAACTACACCATGTTTCACGAAGAAGATGAGAATAAAGAAATTAAGCATATTATATTGGCTCATTCCGAGTTTATAAAGTTAGCACGGTGCTCCCATCAAGTGATTATGATGGATTGCACGTACAAAACTAACAAGTATGAGCTCCCGGTTTTGAATGTTGTAGGGCAAACTTCTACCAAGTCCCCGTTTAGTGTTGCCTTTTGCTTCTTGAAAAACGAGCTCGAAGAAAGCTATGTGTGGCATTGGAACAAATTAAATTATTCTACGTTGAAGGATATACCCCTAAGGTAATTATTACCGACAAAGAACAAGGCTTGATGAATGCCATTGCAAGGGTATTCCCAGATGCTCATCATCTTCTTTGCACGTTCCACTTGTGGAACAATATTCAAACCAAGTGCAAAACGATTATTCGGCCAAAAGAAAAGCGAGATGGAGAGAATTAAAAAATTACCAGTTTCAGAACAAGAAACGGCCAAAGAAAAATTCGAGGAGGATGACAAGTTGGCGGAACTAAAATGGGCTACTTTCCAAACTGAATGGGATGCTTTGACATGGTCTATCACCAAGGAAGATTATGAAGAAAATGTTCTTATGTTATGCTTGCATTGGAGTAATTATCCAAAAGTTGTGAACTATTTGATGGAGCATTGGTTGAATCCCCACAAAGAGAAGTTTGTAGCGGCGTTCACAAACCAATATAGGCACTTTGACAACCAAGCTACAAGTACCGTGGAGTCATCTCACAACAGAATGAAGAAGAAGCTTCATAATTCTGATGGTGGGTTTGTTACGGTCTTCGAAGCGATGCACGATTATTTTCTCCGTGACCTTGACAGAGTTAAGGAATCTTTTGAAAAAAGCCTTTCTAGAAAACACGTCAGCTATAAGGACGAACCATTGCTCCGAAGTATTTTTTATAAGGTGTCGCATTGTGCTATTGAGAAGATAATGTACGAAGTAAAGCACTATAGATTGGGCAACTTACACGGAGAAGAAGAATGTGTTTGTCCTAACATGTCAAGTTTGGGACTTCCCTGCCGGCATTTGATGCCCAAGTACGAAGAAGACGGTGTGATCCCAATTGAAGATATTGATCCGTTTTGGCAACAATTGTCTTTCGATGAACCCATCGTCGAGCAAGATTTTGGTGCATCGTTTGCCGACACCCACGTTGGAAAGGCTTTAGCCAACAAATACGATACATTAAATAAGGCGCAAAGGCAAATTTGGTTGACGAAGTTGAGTTATTTCGTGTTTCCGCACACAAGGTACGCTGTCAAGGAACCAATTAGAGGGAAGAGAAAAGGTAGGCCTTATACCAAAGAATCGAGGGTCGTCGGACGCAAAAAAGCAAGGGAATTGCATGAAGAATCAAAGAAAAGAAACCCTTGTGCATTTGAGCATTTGCAAAAAGAATATGAAGCAGAGGATGAGAAGGAGGATGATGCTGAACGAAAAATAAGTCAAACGGAACAAGGGGGCCAAGTGTAGTAGATATTAGAGGAAAAGGTCCCGCGGTTCCCACTCAAGAAAGTTCAACAATTGAATTTGGTGCCAAGGGAAAAGTTCCTCCACACCCAAAATCAAGAAGAGTAAGTATGAAGGAATTAGCAAGAAAGAAAAAAAGAGTTAGTATGAAAGAATTAGCAAGAAGAAAAGAAAAACTTAAAGCCAATACATTAGTGGTTGAAGAGCCATATACGATCCGGATTGCAAGAGGATTGATGCAATTTCCATCAAACTTTTCAAGAATTGAGAATGACAAAATCGTCCGAACCGAGCACATTATTTATGAAAATTATATATCATCGTTTCCGGATTTTTTTTCGTCCATACATAAAGGCAACCGACGATGTTGCCGGTGATGGTAATTGTGGATACCATGTATTCATCGAACAAGTTGGACCATTTAGCGGAGCAGCAGGGTTGGGTATGGACGAAGTAACTTATGTAAGACATAAGTCAGCGGTTGAACTACGCTCTTACCCGGATTTATACAAGCCAATGATGTGTGCATATAGAGATGAAGAGTCGTTGTTAAACGAGGAGTTCATCGCTCTCGAAAGGCGTTTAATAGGCAACAAGAATTGCACTAGCGAGTATTGGATGAACATGCCAATATGTGGGCAAATCCTCGCCAACGCTTTCAATTGCGTCATACATTATATCTCAAATGGATATTGTTTTACATTTGCACCAACAAGATCAACATTTGTCGAACAATTGGCTAATAGAAGATGTGTGATTGGGCTGGTCCAGAACTGCCATTATGTTGGTCTCAAGTTGAAAGAAGGAAGTCCATTACCCCCTTTACAGGATGGATACGATGGTGATATCGCCAAGTCTTGGTGTCACCGGTTCAAGCATAATTTCGAACTCTGGAAGGCATTAAAACCCTCCCCGACCTTTCAATTCATATCATTTGTTTCTGACTCGGAGTCGGAATGATAATATAGTAAACCTGGAAGGCATTTAATATTCGTAGTAACAATATCATATGTATGTTGGAGGAATCATAATATTAATATATTTTTTTTTGGAAATGAAAAATTTGGAGTATCACATGTGTGAAAACAAAATTCACCCAGGTTTACGGTTGGATTTTCACTGAAAACCCAACCGTAAACCAGTCACTACACCATAAAAAAAAATTACGGTTGGGTACTGAGTGCAAACCCAACCGTAAACCTACCAGGGTTTTTCACCCAGTTTTACAGTTGGGTTATGACTCCAAAACCAACCGTACAACTGCAACGTTTACGGTTGGGTTTTGAGACCAAACCCAACCGTAAACCTGGGTGAATTTTAATCTGGAAGGTTTACGGTTGGGTTTGCATTCAAAACCCAACCGTAAATATTTTTGTTAACCTTTTTTTTGAATTTCAGTTCACTCAATTCAAAACACAAAATTTATGTA
>JAJJMC010014256.1:0-11332 GCA_023531435.1 Papaver californicum | reverse complement strand
TTTATTATTTCTAAAATCATCACCTTCACAAGTTCGAGAATCGAACACTTTATTTACCACTTAAAAAACTACATCAGCGCAATGCTAGCGCATTTGACTCCTTGTCAGAAGGTTGCGTGTTTGAATCACGTCTGGTTCACTACGGCTTTAACCAAATAAATTAGATACTGGAGTTGAGACAGTTCTGGACCTTTTGGTTATATTCTCCATCTTTTCCCCAAGGATGCGCCATGCTAACTTTTTTTCATGTTTTAGGCTGGGATTCAGCATTCAGTACCCCAACTTTAAAGATGTTGATCAACAACAACTGTTACAACATTGAAGCTTAACCTGAAAGGGAGGAAAAAAGATGTATAAAGATTGCGTCATATGCAGTCATTTGGTTAGTGTGGAAGAAGCACACCAACATAAAAAGTTACAACATTGAATCTTAACCTGAAAGGGAGAAAAAAAGGGTATCTGAAGGTTGTGACATATGCAGTCATCTGGTTAGTGTGGAAGAAGCACACCCATCGTGTCGGGACCCGGTAGAAGCTGGCATATTTTGTACAGTTATTTTTTTATCAAATGATTACTTTTCTGAAATTTTTATGAACTTAGAAGGGTACACATGTTTGATCCGAAATTTCTGGAAAATATCTGGAATTCTATTTTTTAATTTATACCTGGTTGGTTGTAAAAGGTCCATGTATTTGAAGCGATAAAGGTCATTTTAGTTGGGTGACAATATTATGATTTGATTGAAGTAGATGAGTATTTTTACTTATCCTTTTTAACTTTTATGGGTACAGGAGTACGCATAAAAATGTAAGGGGGGGAAAGAACATAATGAGCTTTTATAGAGGAAATTGAAGTTCCGGTTCTAATGAGTTTTCAGGAGATCCGATTCAAATGAGTTTTCACAAATAAAATTGTTGTCTATGCCTTGACATGATTAAAATGCCACAGAGATGTGGCAGAAGTAGTTAAAATTTGGTAAAAATAGACATCTGTTAACAAAAGTTATACATAGCTGATTTCATCTATATAAAGAGAAGTAGATATTCTGAGATAATATCAGGTAACCAAAAAAAATCAAGGAAAAAACTACAATGGTGAGGTTTGTGAATGGGGTGATGGTGACTGACGGAATCCCTCAATAATTTATTAATGATCGGATTGCGCATCATCTTAACGCATGTGTTTGTGCAAGAAATCCGACAAATTGGGACATCGAATATGTTGTGTACCTTCGTGCTATGGTTGAGATTATAGAAACATATGGAGAATTTAGTGATGATGATAAAGAAAGGGAAAGCGATACGGAAACTCATAATGATGTAACAGTTGTTCGGGAGGTGGAGCCGGGAACATATAGTAGGTTTGGCTACATTTGTGAAGAAGAGGGAACAAATCAGGGACGTAGCAACATAGTCCAGTCAGATATCCCTTCGGGTACAAATGTTCAATGTCAGGGACGTAGCAACATAGTCCAGTCAGATATCCCTTCGGGTACAAATGTTCAATGTAGATACGGGGGCGAGGAAAATGAAACGAATGATCAAAACAACATTCGAAACCAAAACAATGTTTTGTTTGAGCAAGATGAAGCGGCGAAGGATAGTGATGGGGGATAGTTTTCCTCCGATGATGAAGAGTGACTGACGTCGTTTATTTCCAACATATCATTTACTTGTCAGTTTGAATGAAAATATGCATTTTTAAGAGTCTCGTTTTTTAAGTAGTTGTTACCGACGTATTCTTTCGTTAAGTAACGAAGTTTCAAGAACACATTATGTCCCGTTATTAAATCATGAATCACCCAATAAAACTATGATGCAATATTATAATTGGAACATAATGCAATTCATATTATAATTATGTATAACAAATACTTATTTAGATTATGATCTTTAAGGAATTAAATTATTTTTAAATTAATACTTATAAATTTATCGTGACCAAAATAAAAAACATAAAATGATTTTTTTATTTCCTTGAGAAGTGAGAAAATTAATTCCTATAAATAGCACTTTACACATATTAAAAATCAGTCAAATTTTATCATCCAAACTGGATATTTGTATGAAAAATGCCACTAACGTGATAAATCAAATAGCAATTATTTTATAACGGCGGGTATTTTGGGTAACTAAATTTATTTATTTCCAAAATATGTGAATGATATTATGTCGGAGAATTTAAAAAAATCACAGAAACCATGTATGTGATACGGCCCGTGCCGTTATGGCACGGGTTCAAACCTAGTTTCGTAAAATGTAGTCTTGGTTTATCCCATCTTTGCAGTAGTAAATGTCACTTGTTCTGTTTGAAATTATTATTGTAGTCTTATGATTCATGTAGCAACAACATATTCAATTATCAACACACTGTAACGGTTCGTTAAATAGACGCATATATTTATAACATGATCACTTTTAATACCAAAATACATAATTCAATTAGGATCTCGTTGCACTTTGAGGTACCTATAGTGCTCCGATCCTTATGAAATATTTACAAAAAGTTACATATATGTCAACAAACAACTTGATAAATTTCAGTTTTATACAGTAAACTAATAATAAGAGTAGGCTGCCCATCAACACATTTTAGTCTGAGTTTATCCAATATTTTCAGTAGTAAATCAGACTCGATCTTACTGAAATTTTAAGCATACTTCCATAACATAATGATTTATGACATACTCAAATTTCATCAAAATCTAACCGTTGGATCTCAAGATATCAATATAACAACAACAAACATTTTAGGGTTTACAAGGTGCATACGTGATTATCAATCAAGGATTGATTATGAGATATAATAACACAATCAAACCACCATTAACAACTCACAATGATTAGAAAATTCTCATTTCATCAATTTTTATAAGAACATTGATTATAATAAAAATCTCAATTTTCATGAAGAACCCCAATTTCTAAATTCTCAAATCAAAGTTTCAAAACACGAAGTTAATTTATTTTATTTGTTTATTTGGAAGCATGAAGTTAATATTGTTTACTAATTACCCAATTTTCTAAATCAAGAAAAATATTAGAATGAAGACTCAATTACTTCAAAACATTGAATAATATCATTAGGGCAAAATCAAAGGAAGATGGATACCTACCTCTCATTACCATTCCATTAATGATTCACAACATCAAGCATTTATCAATTCTAAACATAACTACTCTACTTTCTTAGATGGATTTTTGTAGGGTTTACCATTAGAGAACTTCAGGTATATCATGAAGTGAAGAGGAAGCAAAAGCCCCTTTCCTCCTCCCCAAAAATATATTTTTATTCTCTTTTATTTCGGTTAATTGACCAAACTTCCCTTGATGCCTCCAAATAGTGACACATATATTGTGACATGGAGAGATGTATGTACAAACATGTAAGCACCCACACTTATTGTTAAAGCTATCAAATGCTTTCTAGAAACCCTATTTTGGATTTGAGGCACACTCATAGTATTGAAACCATTATAACTAATGTTTCTTAAACATATTAATCATAGTGGGTCAAATTAAAGCCGAGAAAAGTTCAGGGTATTACATAAATACCCCTAAAATTGGGACAGAGTATTACATATGTAATCATATTTTGGATGAGTTTTGTAATATTCCTTCGATGCAATAAAAGAGAGTGTTGCATTATATCTTTGTGTTCATTATGTTGTTGATATTTTGTGTTTGATGCATGGAAAGCCTCTAATGCAGTATGGGATGCATTAAGAGATCATGATAAAGAAAAAAGACTTTTGTTGTTAAATGCCTAAAGAATTAAGTGTGTGCACTTTTTGTTGTAAGTATGTAAAGCTGGGTATTTGTGGGTGAAGTTTATACACTAAACCACAGTAATTTCAGTCATTACCCATATAAATTGTAAGCCAAAAACTGCGAGGGTGGCAATAGGTATGGCCAGCCCATGGCGGAGACACATCCCACTAGACTTATCATATTGACAATATACTCCATCTTCAAACTTATGCACAAATAGACGATGGGTTGTGAAAGTTTCATAACACTCACCCTATTTGGAAGTGGAAGCTCACCTTTGGTTATAATAAAGGCATTGAAATCGTGAATTGTGACTCATTATTTTATTTTACGAAAACGAACAGTATGTTGAATCGTGAATCACATATTCATAGTCAGTTTTTTCATAAATGGGTTTTAAGATTTTTTTGTGAAGTAAAAAATAATTCTCATCAAAAAATTATAAACTAATTAGTTGTTAGAGCATAACTCGGTTGAACCTACAAGTATTGGTATGTCAAGCTCGTTGTTAATGTTAGCTGACCAAAACTATTTCTTAATTTATTGTCTACTAAAGTCAATCTCGGTCTAGGATTAGATTACGGTAGTTGAGTATCAGAAATCTCCGAATACCCTTGAAGATAGATTGAAAATCATTAAGACATCGACAAGAAATTCATCAACAAAGGTATGTGAAGACTGATTATCATATTTACTCGTTAATTCTACCATTCTATCTTATGAGATAATATCGTATGGCGTTAGCATATGATGATTTACAAAGAAGAAGTTTCAAGTCCAAGCTTGTACTTGACTAATCTGAAACACGAACTCAAGCACTGGATATTCACATGATTTATCGCATTTGAGGTTAAGAATAATTTTATTTTTCAACAAACTATGTTTGCGAAAGAAAATCCTAAAGACTATCAAGTTGCATTAGAGTTCGGGAACTAAAAATGTTAGTTCATGAACTATGCACAAAACTTGATGTTATTGAACTCCAAAGTGTAACAGAGTTCGCGAACTGGTTTTTTTCACCGTGTTATTAAACTGGTTTTTCGTCAATAGTTGATCAACAATTCTATTACTTTCTCATCGTGAGTGTATATCTACATTGCACCTGCTGTATGCCACCAAACCAGAAACCTAATGAATATCCCATTTAGGATATATTTGATGTCTGTTAGAAAATTAATAGTGGAGATCCTACTATTTAAGTCATAAAGTAATTTACTCAGTTAATTAATGAGAAAATATGCTCAAAATATTAATTGATTAAGTAAATTGATCGGTGATAAAAATGCTCAATTATTTAATTCATAAAAATAATTTACTAATGATATTTTTTTACCTAGCAAAAATAAATAAAAATAAACTAGTGTCAAGTCTCGTTAGGTTAGTAAGTCTAATAGTATCTCCGTAATTCAAGTAGAGTATGTTATTTGGCATAATTTGGGCATTACGCCTTGATACACCATGGTAGAAAGTTGGCACTGGCCTAGGTCAGCACCATGGAGGAGTATGGTGCTAGCCTAAGGGCTAGCACTGGGTATAGGTTGGCGCTGACCTAGGCCAGTGTCGTGCATATTGTGGAGCTAGCGCTTTACGCTAGCGCAATGGACACTTCACTCTTGTCTTTTTTTATTCACGGGGGGGTGGTTATTGATACTTGCTTCTGGTGGCATACACACTTCCATTTGTGCAAGCGTTGATTTGACACCTACGCTGAGTCACGATAGTAAGTTCATTATTAATACCTGATGCCAAGGAATTCAGCAGGGAATTATTGCATTCGAGATAAGTTGAAATCGCTTTATACTAGTGAACATTCCATCTATAAGTTTTTTTTTTGTATGATCATAAAATATTTGGGGAGTATTGCAACACACACCAGAAATATTCCGAGAATTTTATTAATAATAGAGATTCAATATAGAGACAAGTACTTAGTTGTACACTATATATATATATATAAAATACTGAGAGTTTAGCTGGCTGAAGATTATATATATATATATACACACAAATATGATATAGGGATAAGTGTAAAACACCTATTGTCATTGAGAAAGTCTATAATCTTCTTTGAGAAATAAAATAAATATACAAATTGTATATTTTTGGTATGGGACCAAAGACAATTTTACCTTGCGACAAAAACCCACCGTCAACAATGAGTTTAATCATCATAACTTTCTTATGATCTAAATATAGCAATCACAAGGATATGATTTAAACATGATATAATCATGTGCCACAAATCATAAAAAAATTAAAACAACATATGAGACCGAAACTTTAAGGATCAGAAGATCTAAAAATTTATCTCATAAAACCGAAAGCAACACATCTTAATCGATAAAAAAAATATTATATCATACACTATCAACCATTAATAACATAAAGAGTTTTTAAATTTTAATGCTTATCATTAAATTTATTAATAGTATAATATATTTTACACAATTATTGAAATACATCAACATTGATTAATCAATTATTTTATTTAATCATAAGATTAAACTTAGAGTCATCTCTCTTATAAATCATATTTTAGATCCTCAAATTTTATATGACAATTATCCTTAATATCACGACTAATATCCCATATTCGATTAACAATACATTGATTATATTCACAAGCTAACATATTAAGCTTACATAATATTACGAGCAAACTTCCTATTACCAATTATAGGCCTGATCAGCTTCTTTTGATTACGGATATCTTAGTAACACTGCCTGCTTATGATGAGTTTCAACAATACTGACGAGGATTTGACAAAGATTGAAAATATCGATCTTAGTATCCAAGTTGTTTTGAACAAGAATATGTATATGTGACTCCAGCATGTGATGGGATATGTTCCACCATATTTCTTGACAGAGTCTTTGTTATCAAGAACAAAAGTTTTATTTGTAACTTTTTGGTTCAAAGCTTCAAGGATTTTAGCTTGAGATCGGGTTTGAACTTTTTGGTCAAATCAGAGAATTTTAGCTTCATTTGTATCTTTTTGATCAGATCAGAGGTATTGGTTACTTGTAGACATTTTCATGTCATGACAAATGGAAGATAATCAAACATTTATCAAACATAGGCCTCAACCTTATATATAATTATTTATAAGATAAGTCTGATGAGATTCAAAAACCAAAATTTTGAGTCTTATATGTTATTTTTATCCTAACCACAATTAACTATTTATACACATTTTATTTTTGTTGTGAAATCAACAAGTTGAAAACCGAAAGCTATGCATGAACCTAAACATGTGGTTTTCTTTACCATAGATACAAAAGTGTGAGAATATGACCTATGTTTACAGATATAAATCACTAAATACATTAATTTTCTAAGTAGTTTCCACATAGTGATATCTATCAGTAAGTGAACCCAGTCTGGTGGTATGTTAAAAACATCATCTTGTGGTTATTTCTTTACACTAGGAGTTAGAGCTGTCAACGGTACTTAACAAAACGAATAATTGATGTCATGTATCTAAATCCGTTAATATTTACCGGATATCCGTATCCGATAATTATCTAATGGATAATAAAAATTTATTTATGTATCCGAACCCGTTAAGATTAACGGATATCGGATAATCCGATAATTATCCAAAAATTTTATTAGGAAAAAAACATCTAATTTGGTTGTGTGTGTTTAATTACTCTTCTTTTCGCAATTCCAAAATTATAATACCAATTAATTTTGATGAATTTGCTACTTCTTCATCTTTTTTTGAACAAAATCATCAACACATGTAAAAAATTTAGGTAAATTAAACTTATAATAGTAGTTTTATTACATATACTGCATTTATGTTACCGGATATCGGATAATTATCCTACAAGATAGTAATGTTCTCTTATCCATATCCGATAAAGAGAAATTATCGAATAAACTATCTGTATCCATATCCGATATTCGAAACTTCGGATAATATCATAAATTTTCGGTACAAACTCAGACGGATGTCGGATATTCTATTACCCATTGGCATGCCTACTAGGAGTTGTCATAGAATCATTCATACACTTGTGATTCAAGAGATAACATATTCCTTAACAAAAGATCGATTAAATATTCTATCGGATGGAAGCAATCATGATGAACTTTATGTCATATATCCACTAAACCAATATCTAATCTCGGTTGAACCACAATTATTTTTCCTTCACCAACTCACAAATATCTAATGAATTTCTTCAAGATTATTAAAAGATATAATGTATTGTTTCTTGTATTTCCTTATTATTTAAAATGGGCATACACTGATGAGAATGCACATTTTCGTTACAATTATATTGTGTTGGGGGTGAAATTCATATTTCTCACCACAAGCTATGAAAATAGTAACATCACATATATCTTTATTCCTGATATAGTCTTCTTAACAATTTATCCTGCACACTGGTGGATCTTGATACGGGCATAATTCATACATATTTACTCCCTTATTTATATTTTCAGTAATTTTATTTATATTAATTTGGTTGTTTTATTTGTTCTTATAGTGGTATGCGTAAAACCCAAGTTATCGACGGAATACATATAAATGAGCATGACAGGCCTTATATTACTGGCTACGCATATATTTACTTGAACGCCGAGATGTCCAGGTGAAGAGCGTAAGAAAAGAAAAATGGTGCGATCATACTTTTGTTTGAGTCTGAAGAGAATTAGAGAACGTGAATTGGAAGTGTTAGGTGGACGTCAGGTGAAAGTGGGGATATATTGTGGAGGTGGCAATTGATGTTTGGATGCAAACAAGGACGTGAAGAAGAAATGACGTGATTGGTAGTTAAGGTTTGGTCAAAGTAGAAGATAGAAGAGGACATGCACGTGAAGGATACCTTTCTTTTGATGTTTGTTGTTGGGTTTTATTGAGGTGGAAGGAGGTTGACTATAAAAAGAATTATAAAAAGAGAAAGAAATCGACTGATGAATAGGGGGTCTATCTCTTCTTGAGTAAGGTGTTAGGCTGTTGGGTTCAGGAGTAGAGAATTGGAAGGAGAAGAAAGGGATAGTGAGAAGTTGGAAGGCTACCGTAGGCTAGGGAGCTAGAGACTAGGAAGGTATAAGCTGTTGACTTGGAGAGAGAGGCTTGGGTGGTTTGATGTTGTTTGGAGTAAGTTATAGTGACGTGATGGCTGACAAGAAGAAAAACTAGATAAGGTTTTTCTTTTGGGGATAAAAAGTTGACAACTGTTTGAGTGAAACAGGTGAAATAAGAGGTGGACAGTCACAAGAAGGTGGTCTGTCGGTGATATCGTAAGGCTGGAGAAAGTGATTGGAGGTGTACAGTGAGGAAAGGTTAGAAAAAAGTCTGACACAAGCCTAGTATAAAAAGCTAGGGATAGTTTGCTAGTTTTGGGGGGTTGAAAGCAGACAGGCATGTACGTGAGAGGTTTTTTTCTTGGGAGCACGTGAGTGAGAGAAGAGGTTTTATTTTGGAAACCTAGTATACAAAGAAGAAAAAGAGAGAGAGGAGAGGAGGGCGTTGAAGGGAAGAAGTGAGGGAAGAAGTAGCTACACCTAGGGTTGGAAGGCTAAGGGAGAGAGAAGGGAAGTAGGGTTGAAAGATCTAGAAAGAGAAGGTACGGGCGGTGAAGGGAAAGAGAAGTACGGTGGACAGTGATTGAGACGCAGGAGGAGTTCGGATGTCTGTTTTTTGTGCTTTTCTTCTGGTCAGGGCTCATGTATACAAGAGATGAAAAATACTACACCACTACTCTATTTTGGTTCACTCTTTTCTCTCTACTTTTCTTAATTATTTTTATGGGTTTTAAGAAACCCATCTCCATGTCTCACTAATTTTATAGCTAGGGTTTAATGTTGAAACCACTTAAAGTTTAGATCAATTAAATTTAATTATTTGATACAGACTATTTTGATTTGAATAGATTAATTCCATGATTTTATTTATTGATTTAATGATAAAATTAGTTGTTGCTTCAGCGGTTCTGTACAATACAGTAACCTATGCGCATAATTAATAGGATAGCAAATATGTTTGTCTACTTATTTGATATTTCATGCTTGGGTTAAATCCTTAGATGAGGTATGCTTAGAAGAGCCAGATATTATTTGTGAACCTATAATTAGTTTCGTATTATTTTCTCGCTAACACAATTAGATGGTGTATGCACAAGGCTGTTGATAGACACCTTTTAGTGTCTAAATTGCACCTTAATTTCTAGTGAGTTAGTATTCGATTTTGTGTCTATTACGTGTTTTTATGCTTTTGTAGGTACATTAGAAGAATAAAGATTTGTGGAAAAATTAGCTCAAAAAGTGTTCAAAGCACCCGGGAAAATGGATCAAGGCACCCACACTTTGGATTGGGGCACCCTTGGATCGGGCTGAGCTGGATCGGGTCAACCTAGCGGGTCAACCAGGCGAGTCAACCCAGCGAGCTGGATCGGGCCGAGTCACCGAGTTGACTCATCGGGAATCAACTGTCCAGATTGGCAACTCAAATTCACGTGAGAAAACAAGGTTCTATTGCTTCCAGATTGTTCCAAACACTAATAGTTATCTCACGCAAGTTATAAACAGCAAAATATCCCGTGAAATCAGCTTGAAAATCATGTATTTGGCCGGAATCATGATTCGATTAAGATTGGGATTTGTGGGCAGTTCTAGAGAGTTCTATTAGGTTTAGAACTCTCTCTAGGGTTTCTACTATCTATATAAACCAAGAGAAGCCAAGAAAACCGAGCACGAAAGCCTAGAGAAGAATTTAGAAATTTCCGGCAACTATTCCGTCACCGTCCGGCCACTGCTACTGCACCGGCCGGCTGTTCTTCATCCATCACAGCCGGAGAAGAAGACTCAGTAACATTTATAACTGTTGCTGATTTGAATTTTCCTGTTGTCTATTGCTTCAAACCCTTTGTTGCTTAAAACTCTTCTGTAACAGCTGAAGCCTTTCCTGTAACGCATATAAGCATATCAAATCAGCTGTTACAGCATTATTCACCTTTGTAATTGATATTTTGAGCAATGAAATCAACTTTTGAGCAAGTTTTCTTCACCATGGGCTAAGTCTAATTACTGGGATGATGGATAAGGTAATTTTCTCAATTTTATGTGATTTAATTATTTTCTAATAATTATTTATAATTCTTTTATTATTAGAATTGCATAGTTTTGAATAGTAAAAACGGTTTTCTTTCAACAGTTGTGCTTTTGCTTGATGGATTATGCTTAGTTAATTAATTTTGATAGTCCATGCTTGTGATTTACCTCTGTTTGTTAGCATAACAAAACCAATTTTGGTAATTATTTTCGCTTCAATTAATTTAAAAAGAATTATCTGATTAATCACATAGGTTGTTAGATTTACCTGATTCCTGATTCCTGGTCCTTTTAAAATTATTTAAAAATCATCCTTAGGTTATTTAGTCTTTTTTTTACTCCTGGAATTTTCTAGAAATTAATTTAAATCATTATTTTCTAAAATCATTACCTTCACAAGTTCGAGAATCGAACTCTTTATTTACCACTTCTAAAATTACATCAGCTGGACCATACCGGATTTCGGTTTACATACCGGCGAAATATCGGTCCATAT
>JAJJMC010014255.1:741944-785501 GCA_023531435.1 Papaver californicum | reverse complement strand
CGACATGAAACCCAACCGTAAGTTTCTCTGAACAACAAAAAATCAATTTTTCAAATCGTGATTTCATCAAATTAGTTAGTGTAATTTAGTTTTATCCGGATTGTCATCACTACTACTTTCTACACATTTATTAGTATTCTTCATCACGAAATTGGGAGTTTAATCGGCGATAAAATTTTGATTCGATTGAGAAATTTGATTAAAATGGAGAAGGAGAAGATATGGAGGAGATGGAAAAATTTTAATTAAAGAACAAATTTGTCTTTTTTTTATTAGGTAAAGGGTAAAATGGACATTTAACTTTACCCCTAGGACATCCCTTATCGTAAAATTAGGTCACCTCGGCTCAACTGGGAGCCCCTCTATTGATATGGAAGCCCCTATATCAACCTTCTTAATCAATGACAATAATTACCATTATACCAACGTACCATACTAAGAAGTTACTTATATATGGCTATTGAATAAATCAAAATAGGAAAAGAAATATCCATAATTTTGTCTAATCATCTCTATGTAGTTTTTCGTCAGAAAGTGAAGAGTTCGACTTTTCAAACATCCCACTCGTTGTCAACTTAAGTTGACTTGGTCAAATAACTAGATGCTTCTGCGGGGCAACATTAACAAAGCTTGCTTCGGGTATTATGATGTTCAGGGCCAGCCCTGCACGTGTATGACAGTTTTTTCTTTTTTTTATACTTAGTGGGATGGATCAATGATAAGATAAAAAAATCACGGGAGGCCTTCTGGCGGGGATTAACAGTGGCTTGCGGGACCGTGATGTTACAAATTTGGTCTTGTTATGTCATCTCCACGGTAAACGAACGTGATATTTAGGGCATCCACAGTGGGACGATCATTTCCAAAGAATAAAAAGTAAAGAATTTAATCTTTACTCCAGTTAAAACTTAACGGGTAGAGAGTAAATTTTGATCAGACGTAGCCCTAGAAACCACCTGATGAGGCGTTCACCTAGACAACCGCACGATCAATCTTCAGATGCATGTCTAAGGGCATACCCAAGTGACAGGCGTAGCCCTAGACAACCGCCCGATCAATCTTCAGACGCACGTTTAAGAGCACGCCCAAGTGACAGGCGTAGTCGTAGACAACCGCCTGATGGGGTGTTCACCTAGACAACCGCCTGTCAATCTTCAGAAACACGTCTAGGTAAACGTCTGGTACGAGACGAAGAGCCAGCGTCACGCCTGACACGAAACGTACGGATAAGTTAACGTTCCACCATATTTATGTTTTTTCCAGTTCTCGGATCAAATATGATCCCATATAATGGAAAATTGGACCATAATCCAAATTTAATCACCCCATTATGATTAGATTTAGGCAGACCAAAAACTAAATTTGGATTTGGTCTATAATATACTCACACCACTGTGAATGCTCTTAGAAAAGGGATTTGGTCAAAGGGTTTGTCTACCATAGACCCTACCCACCAGCATAAGATCTAAGTAGTGGCGGTGTAATAATAATAATAATAATGAGATTAAACGGTAATGAATAACGGCGTGGTCCGGTAACGGCAGGGTCAATCACTCCGTGATTCTCTCCGCCGATCCTAATTAAAAATGAGACGGTAGTTACTTATAGCCATACCAGCCCATGCCCATCCTATGTAATGACAACATAGGTATCCAAAAGAATTCAAATGATGTTTTGATTGATTAAAAGAATAAAGAAAGCTTTTTAGATCAACAAAAACGGCTATATTCTTAAAGACTGTAAACAAATTAATCTTCTCCTTTTTGTTTTTTGAGTTCCGATCAAGAGTTGCAGAGTGTCGTTGTTCAATAAAAAGAAATTGATCTTAAGAGTAAAGTTTTTGTAGTTCTTTTCATTCTATTTCAGGGAACTGAGAGGCTTTTGAGAGGGTCATTCACAATAATAATATCAAAAGAATCTTATTATTGGGGTTGCACATTTAATTTATAGAGGCTTATAAAATGATAAAGTAGGATCATCTTGTAACCAGCCCCAATACTCCTTATCCTAATATTTTTCAAAATACCTAGATTAATTAGTGTTAATACTAAATTAATTAATAGTAGTTAGTTAGTTGATTAATTTAAGGAATTAGTTTAAAGTTAATGAAAAACTAAAATCAAAACATTATCATTATCTTTTGGAGGGAGAAGAAGAAGAAGAAGCGAAAAAAAAAGATGTAATTTTTTTTTCAACCTAGAGATTTTGATTTTCTCCATCCAAATGAGTGATTCTAAAAAGAGTTATGAGATAGGTGAATCCTCTTCTTCTAAATCAAAGAAGATATTCATACAACAAAACAATGATTCAGAGATGACTGATTTTCTAGATAATCAAGATTTTTTAACCCAAACTCAAGAATATGAACCTTACTATGATCTTGAAGATCCAAGCCAAGAGTATGAAGAAAAGGAAGCTCAAACTAGTCAGGTATACATCTAACTTAACTCCAATACTTTTTTTGTTGCATGTAATTACTTAAAGTACGTAGAAATTTTGATTTTTACGCTTCCAGAAAATCTCCAAATCCCATACGTAGGATAATTACGGATGGGAGTTCATGATTTCCTAGCCATATAATTTATCTACGGCCTAGAAATCATGAACTCCCAGCCGTAAACTATATTCTACGGCTGGATAAATAAAAATTCCTAGTCGTATAACATGTATACGGCTAGGTCGTGCCCACGAGAACCCAGTCGTAGGTGCATGGGCATATTAAATGCTATTAAATGTTATTCACTACGGCGGGAAAAGCTAACCGCAAACCCAACTCAGGGTCGCTTACGATTGGCAATTGTAATAAAGATGGTCGTAGGATATGTTTACTTCTGAAAATTCTAACCGTAATAAAAACTCATGCTTGCATACGGTTAGCTTTTGTACCAAAGATGGCCGTAAAAGAGTTCTTACGGTCAGGTTTTTAGATGTTGACCCAGTCGATATTGAACTTTATTGGGCAAACATCGACGAAGTCGCCTTTTAATGTTGGGTCTTATTTTTTACAAGATGAGACGGAGGAAAGTTACATGTGGGCATTACAAAAGGTAAAGTTATTCTACCAAGAGGACTATACTCCCAAAATGGTGATTACGGATAAAGAGCAAGCATTGATGAAGGCGATCGTGCTTTTTCCGACGCACGTCATCTTCTATGCACGTTCCATATATGGAATAATGTCCAAACCAATTGCAATCCCAAAATTATACAGCCAAGGAAAACCGAGATAACGAGGATTAACAAACTACCAGTAGAGAAACAACAAGTGGAGAAAGACAAATTCGAGAAAACCAACAAAGTAGCCAAGGTTAAATGGGCTAGTTTTAGCTTAGAGTAGGATGCTTTGACTTGGTTGATGACGGAAGAAACTTACTTTCAAAATTAGTATATGTTAACGGACAATTAGGAAAGCTAGACGGATGTTCTAGAGTATTTGAAGAAACAATTGTTGGACCCCACAAAGAGAAATTTGTTAGCGTGTGGGTAAACAAACATAAATACTATGACAACCAAGCGACTAGCACGGTCGAGTCATCTCAAAATAGATTCAAGAGAAAGCTAAATGGGTGCTATAGTGGATTTGTTGTGTTGTTTGATGATATGGAAGACCACTTCAAGCGTGACCTTGAACGAATCCAAGGGCTCTTTGAATTTAGGAGATCTAGAAAACATGCCCTTGGGCCATTGAGAAGATGATAGGCGAAGTTGATGAGATGAAAACTCCCAATCCAGGTGAGGATTGTATATGTGCCAACATGTCGGCTTTGGGACTTCCATGCCGGCATGTGATATCTAGGTACGAAGAATAAGTGATCCCAATCGAAGATGTGGATCCTTTTTGGAAACAACTTTCATTCAACGATCCATTAATAAATGAAGGCTTAGGTGATGTGTTTTGCGATACCGAGATTCACAAAGAATTATTTGAGAAGTACGCTTCATTGAATCCGTCCTAAAGATAAATTTGGTTGTACGAGTTGCAGAAATTTAACCACCCTTTCACTAGGGACGATATTATGGAACCAACAAAAAGACAAGGAAAAGGTAGGCCTAGTACTAAAAAGACAAGGAAAGAAGAGAGAAAAGATACGAAGAAAATGATCCAAGAGAATGTAAAATTGTTGAAAAAGAATGCAAAGATGGGAGTTTCAAATCAAAAAGAGCCTTCGGGTTTTGAGCACTTGAGATCCTTGTATGAGGATGAGGATGTAAAAGGAAAAGGTACAACTAAAAACAAACAAAGTCGGAGTAAAACGGAAGAAGGCAGACCAAGCGTTAGAAATGTAAAAGGAAAAGGTCCGGAGCTTTCCTCCCAAGGAAGTTCAACCTTTAAAGTTGATTCTTCTAAAATTGGCATCAAAGAATTAGCAAGAAGGATGTTTGATGTCAAAGGAAAAGCTTAAGCGGTTGAAGAAAATCCGGTAATGATAGCATCAAATTGTGAGAAGGAGACGGTTCGTATAGTAAGAGGAACGATAGTTGGCCCCCCAAGAGATGAGAAATGTCAAACGTACCGAACTAGGTACATTATTTGTGAAGAATACTTGGAGTATGTTCTCGAAATCATTCAGGACTATATCAAAGCCACTGACGATGTTTATGGTGACGGTAATTGTGGTTTCCATGTTTGCGCGGAACAACTTGGAATTTGTAGAGGGGCAGGAACTAACAATATTGACGAATGCACCTACATAAGGCAAAAGATGTTGTGTGAACTCCGAAAACAACCGGTTTTCTACAAGGCAATGATGAGATATAGGGAAGATGGAGAACAAGAGTCGGATATTGAGGAAAGGATCGTTGCATTTTGAAAAGTGTTTAAATTACAACGCAAACATCACAAGTGATCATTGGATGTCTATGTTGATTTGCGGTCGCGAGCTCGCCGGAGCATTCTCTTGCGTCGTGTATTATTTATCGCTCGCAATGGTTTTTACAATCGCACCAACCAAAAAAAACTTATGTGGAAGAATTTTCTAATTGAAGAGTTTTCATGTCCCACATACGGAAATGTCATTTTATCGGTCTCCGATTAAAAGAAGATTGCCTATTGCCTCATTTGAGGGCCACGTGCGACAACGAAATCTCCAAGGGTTGGTGTCATAGGTTCGAGTACCAATTTGAACTTTGGAATACGATCACCATGTCAAAACCAAAAGATCCACCATGTGTAATTGAGTAGATGTGATGAATGGTGGTGATTATATGATAAGATATGTATTTTGAATCACTCATTATGAATGAGAATATATTTTGGTAATTTGTGTGATGGTTTCCCGAATTTTTCATTAAAAAACAGTGAGAAATGAAAATTCAGAGTGACTTACGGTTGGGTTTTGCTAGTACTGACCTAGCCGTAAGTGGGCCTGCATTATGAAAGTTTATTTGCTCCGAGGTTTACGGCTAGGTATACTAGGAAACCTAGCTGTACAACTGTGATTTTAGAGTTCTACGGCTAGGTTTTTGACTAAACTTGGCCGTAAACCGGAGCAACATGTTTAAAGACAAAAAACAAATGCTTATGGCTAGATCTATAGTGTGAAAAATGGGAATTTCCCAGCCGTAAGTGAACCTGGATTTTAAATTTTACTTTCTTTGGAATTGATTTTAACCCAAATTGTAAAATATACTTCCATTCATTAAACACTATTTTAACCCATTACATAATTTACAACAATTATTGCTCTTAAAATTATTCTAATATCTCATACGAAATATGAAGAAGTCTTTAAGGATATCAAAATGAGGTTCAAGTGTGAAATTTGAACCTTTCCACTTTCTTCATTTCTTTCTAGCTTGAAATACGACATCATCATCAGTTTCACCTTCAAGTCGAACTTTATTAAAAAGAGAATTAAACCTATATATTCTTTTACTTGTCTTTGAATATCCATAAATCTACAAAATAAATTAGGTACATTACGGTTGTTGGTGTTACCGGTGTCGCTACAGAAGTTGTCGTGAATATTTTTCCAATAGCTAAGACTGACCAAACCATCTTGCCTTCGTTCTTCTCCTCTCTTTGGATAACATAGTACATAGTTTTTGCAAAGAGATATGTCTTCATCCAAACTAAAATTGGGTTGATCCATTTAGAAGTATAATAGAGTGGGAATATAAGAGCTTTGGATGGATAGTTTGGATGTAGAAGGTGTGATTTTGATTTGGTCAATTGAGTATATATAGGTAGAGTTTTTTTTCCAATAATTACCCAACCCAATTAGTGCTGTAACGAATATATTTTCAATCAGTACCCACCTAATTAGTGTTATAACGACTCTATTTTAAAAAAATAGCCTAATAATGAGTGCTTTAATAAAAAAAAGGGCAACTTACGACTAGAAAATTGAGTATCGACCCAGCCGTATATCTTGTTTACGACCAAATTGTTAACTGGATCCAGCCGTAAACAATGTATGCCCATTTGTGGATTACTGACGTTTAGCATTTATGGACAATGCAGCCGTAACTTTTCATGAATCTCTGTAAAAATTTTAATATAATTGGAATTACACATATAACACATTAATGTTGTTTCATAACAACTTTCATTGAAGGAAAAGACATTACAATAAGGGAAAAAAACAAAAGTACATCATAACATTACACTTAAAGAGTTAATCTATGTTGAAATACTCAAAAAAAAATTCAAGACTTCATAGCATTCACGATGGTTGAAATTCTCCTCACTGAATCTTTATATCGTCTAAGAGCCAATTTACTCTGAAATAATACAATAATAAATAAGTTAGTATTATTCTAATCGGATTTGATAAAAAACTTATTGAGGATAACTTTCCTTCATGTCACATAATGCCAAAATATCACACTTATCGTAGATTATTTCGAATCGGAACTTGGTTCCATTAATTGTTCTTGTACCTCTATTCCCGTCTAACGCCATAAAAATGTGAAATACACGATTCCAAAAATAATCCGTGCTTTGAGAAACGTTTTTGTTTCGACCTAAATCATAGTTTGTGACCGTCACCCATGCCCGAACTATAGCAATATCTTCTCCGGTGCTGAATGCAGAAGCCATTTTTGTGTTTTTTTTATTATGAATGAATGAGAAAAAAATTAAAAAGAAGGGTGAGGATAATTTTGAAGAGAATATGAAAATACTTCCTCTATATATAGATGAAACACCCAACAACTAGATTTTTTTTTAAAATTAGGCCGTTGGGAAGAAAGTGTACTAGTCAACAAAAGCAATTATTGTTTTTGTTGAATTTTTATTTAACTTACGACTAGGAGGTGGGTGTATCACCCATCCGTAGGCTAAACTTACGGGAAGATTCTTAATTAAACCCAGCCTTAAGTCAAACTATATGAGTTGGCTACGGTTTGCTTTTGTACTCGAGCCAGTTGTAAGTCAAACTAGAATCATTTATTAAGCAGTTATTGCGAATTTTGAATTTAAATTACTCAACCAGCGATATTTTTCTTTGAAAAACTAGCCGTTGGGTAGTTAAAGCGTATAAAATTCTGACTCTCACCTGTCTCTTTCATTCTCATTCTCACATGTCCTTTTCATTCTCATACTCAATCTCATTCTCACCTGTCCCTTTCCAAATCAGTCTCTCCCATTGATAGACACATTTATGTGTCTGATTTGTTCTCAATTTATATGTTGTTATCTCTCGGTTTTGTACTAAAATTATTATTTGATATTTTTGTAGATATTTTTAGGAAATAATTGTGGAAAAATCGGCTTACAAATATATAAAGGCACCAATGGCACCCAAGAAGAATTGTTAAAGGGACCTATGCCTTGGTTCATGGCACCCACCTTCAATTTTAATCCAAAACAATCTGGCGGGAACAAGTCTTCTCAATCTGTGAAATTTTGCAGCGAGAGTTGGATGAGATTACTTTCGCTTTATGACAAGAATATTCTTTCCTTATCAGAACAAAGAGTTGTACACGTTTGAAACACATAAAATCAACACAGAATCTCATCCTCGTAAAAATAGAATGGAAATAAATATATTCGAGTTTGGAAAGTAATATGTGAGTTATTTCTCTCGAGTTTGATTAGGGAAACAACATCATATGCTCGAGTTTTAAATAGGAAATAACGTGAAGAAATAATACTCATCGAATTTTGTCTTATAAGAGAAATCAGATCGAGATGATATATCGAGATTGTTTTTCTGCCAAGATTTGATTCTCATTAAGAGAAGATATTCACGAGGATTTGTATGGTGGGTCATTGATGAAGTATAAAAAGAAGTCGAGATTAATAATCCAGGAGAGGATAGCTTCAGCCCGACCGGGAGAAAAAAAAATCAAGTCTGCAAATAATTAGGGTTCTTAGGGCGAGGAAGAGAAGAAAAAGAAGAAGAAAAAGGCATCACAAAAGTGTCATTAAATACCGTTACCTTTTCATTTATTTTCAGTAGCTTTTATATTGGTTTGGTGAATAGTATCTTTGAACAAATTCAGTTTTTAATATAGAACAAGACTGTGCTTTATTCAAGGCGTCCAGAATGAGTGGTTGATTCATTAATCATTTCAAAAAGGTTTTTAATCCTTCTGCGACGCATTGTTTTAGTTCTTTCTTGTAATTCCTTATATTATTTTGAATAAAATGGTTATTTCTTCCATTCTTTTTGCTATGAATAGCTAGAACCCTCACCTAGGATTAGAGAGGAAGTCCTATTATGTTTGCTAGCATGTTCTAATTATTTTCTATAACAATTTCTCTTGGTCCTATTTCTTGATTATAATGATAATAATTTCTTTATGAGTCCTTTAATGCATAAAATTGTTTTAAAATAATTTTTTTTAGAGAATATCATTCTATAGTGAAGTAAATTGTTAATATTTTGATAAAACTAATTGAATAAAATTCCATATTTTCTGAGACGTAAATTTAGTTAACCGAAATCGTCTTGTGTATTAATCTGATAAAATCATAGGAAATGGTTGTAAACATCTAGTAATCATAATTGTGATGAAATCTCGAGTCCTAGGTTTTCTTTCATTTGTAAATAAGTTTTAGTATTTTAAGCATTCTTAATTTAGAATAAAATTACTAAATAAATTTGTAATTAGCACTTGATTAATTAAAAATTAAAAATTGTAATTCTAAAATCCCCGTGGAACGAACCGTGCTTCCATACTATCTCATCGACATCCATGCTCCTGCAATTTATTTAAAATATCCCATCAAGTTTTTGGCATCGCTGCTCGGGATTGAGAAAATGTGATTTTTATTTTTATTTTAATTTTGTGCTAATTAGTTTAGAATTTTTATTTTATCTTTTAGATTTTACTTTGATATTTTCTTGTTTTTTTGTGCAGGTAATTGTTTGTACCTAAAAAATTGCTACTAGGCAAAACAATATACCGTTGAAGTAGTTTTTAGTTTCGAGGATCGAAATCGTACCAAACAAATCCAAACAAGTTAGATGTCTGTATTTGTTCTGCTTCCGTTACAAAGAGAGGAGATGGATTGAAATGGGCTAAGAAGCCTATTTATAATGTTTTGATACCGCACACTTTCCTTGTAAAGTAGTGGGGAGTTGTAGGGAGATGGAGATGTGGAATAACCGTCTACTTTGTCTCTAGAAGTTTCTGGAAACTTCTATACCATTACTTCATTGTCTCTTCAACCGCTCTAACTTACCACTTACTCTATAACTTCCTTGTCATGGGTATGGCTACGCCCATGTTGTTGTAACCGCCAGACCAAACCCTATGTTTTATCCCCCTATGTAATATGATTTCATGTCTCGTAAGAGTGAGTGGAGTCATCCACGCGTCTTGTTGCTTCTAATGAGTTTTATGTTAATTTGGTATAGTAAATTTCACCCTGTCGAAGTAAGGAACCATGGCGTATATGTTTGTAACAGATTCCATTTTAAAGTGTTTGTAACATATTTGCATCGTGCAATTTGTGCTAACAACAATGAGTTTGTGCAAGTGTTGTAGTCGTAATTTAAATGAGTAGTGATAGCACAAGCCAATGGTGATTGGCGCGGCAGCAGTGAGGCATAGGCAGGACAGCAACGGAGTGGTAGCAACAACGGAGAGCAGCGGCGTGGTAGGGCAACAACACTAGCGCTAGCGTCGTGGCTAGTGCTGTTGCCAATGCCTCTAGCATTACCACCAACACTTCTCCGTGATTTTTGCTGGCCTTGTCTATCTTTGTTTCCTTTATTGGCTCCATTAGCTCCTGCATGGCTTTGTTATTTGTTGCATTCGTACTGGAAGTGTGGTTAGGGCTTACTAAAGCATGTACTTGTTAATGCCAGGGCTATTGTCTATATATATTATTATTGTTGACATTTACTAATGCCACGACCATAACTTTGACCTATCTGGGGTTTCTTAATCTTGTGAGATTTACTTGCCAGAATTTATGCTTGATGCGACTCGGCAATCTATATGGTAGAAATCTAATTAGCATTCTCATTCAGATATGGCATCGCCTCTATTCTGAATGTTGGCAACTTTGTGTAATCAGTATATTCTATTTTATACAAGTAGTTTGCATGGATGCATATGAAATAAAGAGTTTTTTGTTGAACAAAGCTTTGAAATTTCTCTAGTGCATACTTATTTCAAAGAGTTACAGAGCTAGTTTAGCCAGGAGCTGAATATCCTTTCTCAATTATCTTGCGGAATGTCAGATATGAGTAGTATTCATAATTCTGATGTTATGTCATTATGCATATTTATTTCATGCTTCTATGATAGACACATTTTAGTGACTAAATTGCACCTTAATTTCTAGTGAGTTAGTATTCGATTTTGTATCTATTACGTGTTGTTATGCTTTTGTAGGTACATTAGAAGAATAAAGATTTGTGGAAAAATTGGCTCAAAAAGTGTTCAAGGCACCCGGGAAAATGGATCAAGGCACCCACACTTTGGATTGGGGCACCCTTGGATCGGGATGAACTGGATCGGGCCAACTCAGCGGGTCAACTCAGCCCAGACAACTCGGTCAAAGCCTGTTGACTGATGTGATTTTATATAGTGGTAAAAAGAGGTTCGTTACCCGTGGGTTGGTCGAAATTTTACCTCCCGTTCTAGACGGGCGACGAACCGTTGAAGTCGACTCGGGCCACTAATATCCTTTTTAATAGTGTGCGAACCCGAGGGGCCGAGACAATATCGTAATTGTCGTCCGTCCCTGCACACAGTTTGATATTTAAAATTACCCTTCCGTAGGGTTTAAAAATAAAATGTCCAAAATGTCCTAAAAATAAAATAAAAATTACAGAATTAATAAAAACCCTAATACAATTTTCTAAACTAATTAAAACTAATTAAAACTAATTAAAATAAACTAAAAATCTAATTTAAAAAAATAAAATCTTCGATCTTCTTTTTCGTTCTTTAAGCTTTTCCCTTTTTTAATTCCAAGTCTTTAGCTTTAATTCCAAAACTTGGGCGTAATCTCTTTTCGATCCCAAAATCGAACCTGTAGTAAAAAGAAAAAATACCAAAAGAAACGTAAAATAGAACAAAGTAAAATAATAAAACTAAAAATAAAACTCTAAAAATAAATCTAAAACCCTAAACCTAAAAACAAGTCCGCGTCGGCGGCGCCAAAAATTGATGTGATTTTATATAGTGGTAAAAAGAGGTTCGTTACTCGAACTTGTGAAGGTAATGATTTTAGGAAATAATGATTTAAATTAATTCTAGAAAATTCCAGGAGTAAGAAAAAGACTAAATAACCTAAGGATGATTTTTAAATAATTTTAAAAGGACCAGGAATCAGGAATCAGGTAAATCTAACAACCTATGTGATTAATCAGATAATTCTTTTTAAATTAATTGAAGCACAAATAATTGCCAAAATTGGTTTTGTTATGCTAACAAACAGAGGTAAATCACAAGCATGGACTATCAAAATTAATTAACTAAGCATAATCCATCAAGCAAAAGCACAACTGTTGAAAGAAAACCGTTTTTACTATTCAAAACTATGCAATTCTAATAATAAAAGAATTATAAATAATTATTAGAAAATAATTAAATCACATAAAATTGAGAAAATTACCTTATCCATCATCCCAGTAATTAGACTTAGCCCATGGTGAAGAAAGATTGCTCAAAAGTTGATTTCATTGCTCAAAATAAAGATTACAAGATTGATTAACGCTGTAACAGCTAAACAGTAACGCAGCAGACGCGTTACAGAATCAGTTTCAACTGTTACAACCCAATTCAACCAAGAATATAACAGTGAGAAATAGCAACAGAGATTTCAAAGTTTGCAACAGATAAAAGTGTGGGTGAGCTTTCTTCTTCGGTGAAGGTGGGGATGAACATCGGTGACGGCCGGTGTAACAGCGGTGACGGAGAGTGCCGGAAAATAGCAAAAGTGGTCCTGGAGCTGCGTACTGTTTTTCTGAAGCTTGTAAACTCTTTATATAGACCCTGTGAGTCTTCTAGGATGTTCTAATCCCATTATAACTCGGTGATTTGACGAGAAATTGATATCAATCCAAAACAGGGATGTATTCCTGTTCCCGTCCAAATTCATGCTCATCTGGCCATTATCTTCGGCTTCTAGATCTTCTAATCGATTGTACAAACCTTGAATTAGATTGGGTAACTCCCAATTTGCGCTGAAATCGCAAAGAAAATCTGATTTGAAAATCAGATGTTTGCTGGCGATGAAACTGTCCCGATGAAGGTTTGACTCGGTCAACTGACTTTGACCGAGTTGACTGGGCCGAGTTGACCCGCTGAGTTGGACCGATCCAGTTCATCCCGATCCAAGGGTGCCCCAATCCAAAGTGTGGGTGCCTTGATCCATTTTCCCGGGTGCTTTGAACACTTTTTGAGCCAATTTTTCCACAAATCTTTATTCTTCTAATGTACCTACAAAAGCATAAAAACACGTAATAGACACAAAATCGAATACTAACTCACTAGAAATTAAGGTGCAATTTAGACACTAAAATGTGTCTATCATTGACCAAGTCAAACCCAGTTGACCGGGTCAAAGCTTCATCGGCAAACAAGAACTTCTCTGACTCAAATCAAATCGCAAAATTCATGGGATTTCAGCCAAATTGATAGCTACCCAAGTTAATTAAAGGTCCGTATAACCTATTAGAAGCATCAGAGCCGAGTAATTTGGGCCATAGAATCATGTATCTGGCCGGAAAATAGTTGTTGTTCCTTTTTGGATAAAAACAGGATTTACACGGTGATTAACCGAATTATACTGGGATTGGGATGTTCCAGAGAGTTCCTAAGTACTATATAAAGCAGTCGCAAGCCTCAGATTTACTTTACGAAGCTCCAGAATCATTTTTCCCTTTTTCCGTTCAAGTTCCGACGCCGGCTGGTTACTGCTGCTGTTCCCGGTGATCGACTGTTCTTCATTCAACGCTGCTGAGGAAGAAGACAGTGCAACTTTTGTAACTGTTGCTTATTTCAAATCTCTCTGTTGCTATTTCTCACTGTTATATTCTTGGTTGAATTGGGTTGTAACAGTTGGAACTGATTCTGTAACGCGTCTGCTGCGTTACTGTTTAGCTGTTACAGCGTTAATCAATCTTGTAATCTTTATTTTGAGCAATGAAATCAACTTTTGAGCAATCTTTTTCCACCATGAGCTAAGTCTATTTACTGGGATGATGGATAAGGTAATTTTCTCAATTTTATGTGATTTAATTATTTTCTAATAAATATTTATAATTCTTTTGTTATTAGAATTGCATAGTTTTAAATAGTGAAAACGGTTTTCTTTCAACAGTTGTGCTTTTGCTTGATGGATTATGCTTAGTTAATTAATTTTGATAGTCCATGCTTGTGATTTACCTCTGTTTGTTAGCATAACAAAACCAATTTTGGCAATTATTTGTGCTTCAATTAATTTAAAAAGAATTATCTGATTAATCACATAGGTTGTTAGATTTACCTGATTCCTGATTCCTGGTCCTTTTAAAATTATTTAAAAATCATCCTTAGGTTATTTAGTCTTTTTCTTACTCCTGGAATTTTCTAGAATTAATTTAAATCATTATTTTCTATAATCATTACCTTTACAAGTTCGAGAATCGAACTCTTTATTTACCACTTCTAAAATTACATCATTCTACAGCTAGGCAAAAACGATATTACAATTTTCTCCATTGTCAAAAACTCACCATCAACAGTAATATTCTACATTTATTGTGGAAAGTGCCTACCAAAAAAGGTAAGTAATCATACCCGATATTTTTATTTCATTAATTTTTAGATTTCTCATTAAAATTATTTATTTATTTTTTAGAAACAATTTGTATATATATTTCATTTAAATTTTATTTTATTATGTATATAAAAAAACACGTTCACACACCAATTGTATTGTCAGACTACCAAATTTTAGGAAAACCCGTGGAAATGTAAGATGAACCCGTGTCTTGGGCCTGATGAGAGTTACCAGCTTAAATTCCACAAGCCTTAGCCTCGTACCTTTGACCAGTCTTTGACTGTAGGTATATTTTGCTAAGGTAACCTAAGCTTACCTATTTTAGTCAAACCTGCATTTGCACGTGGATAAATAAAATATATATATAAATAATGTCGAACTGGTATTATGAGAACCAATACAATGATTATCGACCAGAATTTCAAAATGGACATTACCCATACTATGATCATAGTATGGATAGTACTTGAGACCACTACTAACCTTCTGAAGGTTTGGTTCATATCATAGTGATCCCAATTACTATTCACACGATCACCAGTCGTACGAACGAGTAAATAAGCAATATTATACTGAGAAAAATGTTAGCTCTTCATCTTTAGAAGACGCCCTCAGACGTTTTATGGAAACTCCATAAATTCTTGATTTTTCGTCAGATTCTTGGAATGATAAACTCAATCAAATAGATGAAAATGGACGGAAGATGACAGAAAGACTTGAAGCTTTAAGTACTACTCTTAGTGAACTTAATGCACGTTTAGATGAAGAGAAAATTGAAGATGAACGATTAGCTGCTAATATTGTTCAAAATGAACTTAATTGCCAAATTAATGTTTCCAATTTTACCCTTGATAATAATGTTGAATATTCACCTAATTTAGAGGACGAGGTTAGAATTGAAAGCACTATTAGTTTAGATAAGATTCAACCATATTCATATTATTATTATGAGGAGGAGGAGAGTGTTGATGAAGTATTTGAAATTTGTTGTCATAATGACGAGGAAATTGTCACAACAATTGAGCTTCATGTCAATAATGATGTTTCTAGTTCCAATCCTAATAATGTTGATGATTATTTACTTATTCAAGAGGAAAAGTATTTAACTAGAAATACCATCGTTATAGACGATAAAATATTTCCTTGTTATTATGAAGACGATGATGGTTTAGAGGAACGAGTTTATCCCGGGACTAGTGTTTTAATGTCCAACGATTCAGGAACAATAGTCTCAAACGAAGATGATAAACTCGTAGAGAATTTAAATGTGAGTGAAGGTACCCCACCTGATGATTATAATCTAGATGAAATAATTGACCATTTTCCTAAATCTGATAATTTAGAAATTAAGGAAATTGTGACTAGTTTGTCCAAGGACATTGACCATTCTAGTTTTGGGGGTGAGTATTATTCTCCCTGCGGTAATCCTTTGACTCTTAGAATAGTCCATCACTTGGTACTTGGTGTATGTGCCTCCACCATCTTAAGAGATTATCTTCAAGAATTGTTTCCCGAGCCTAATAATGTCCAAAATAAAATCTAGTTGATAGAAACCCATCATCTTGTTGATGTGGTTCATTCGGACCATAATACCATAATTGACTTTGTTGTCCACCAAAAAAAAATCTCCAAGTTGGTAACTTTGGAACTTTGAATGTGTCAGTTATAATATTTGAAGTTAAGCCTAATTATTTTAGGAAATCTAAATCGACACATTCTCAAAAAAATGACCACCACTATCATATATTCTATTATGGTCAACTGTATAAGTCAGATCCGATTGACTTTAAAGATCCACAATTATTTCGATTATTGTTATATGATTCGTAAATTGTGACTAATCTTTTATTGGTCTGGCTGAAGACTTTAAACATAGCGCTCTATGGGAGGCAACCATATGCTTTTGGTACACAGTGCTGGTGATATCCTTCTCTTTTACTTTGTCCATTTTCTCTTTGTTCATGCTTTCATTCATTTATCTTTAGAACATCGAGGACTATGTTCAATTTAAGTTTGGGGGTAAGGGAGAAAAAAATTAAAAAATTTAGTTGTACCAAGAACTCCAAAATTTATAAACTTGTGAACAATACAGAATGACACTAACCATTCTAGGTAGATGGAAACAAAATTCTTGTTTATAGGAGTAGGGACCCAACTAAATGATTTATTCATAAAAGGACAAAGATCAGGAGTTATAAATAACACGATAGTCGTCACCATATCTCGGAATCGTCACCACGTTTTATTTTTATTTTTATAACTTTTTGTGTTTCTCTAAGTGATTTGGTGGGGCACTAGTATCGCCTTGTTGTCGCCAGGATGAAGTAAAGGGATTGAGATCAAGCTCTATTATTTTAATTGAACTTGACCAATAAAAAAATTGACACTTGGATAGCAATATGTGTGTGTTCTCCCTGTCTCCGTCGCCTAAGAAAGCGTGGAACGCAAGATCCATGGGAACTATCATGTAATCTGCTGACAAGGAGCATGCTCTTAGATTCAAAAGATCTAATCATGTTGTCGAGAAAAAAAAAATGAAAAAAAAAGTAAAAAAATAATTATATATATTCAATAAATAGACCGGTGGGGCCCTTGTATATACCAGCTGAGTTGATAATAGAATTAGGATTTAGACCAGTGGGTGCGTATCTTAATCCATTAGGGTTCATATTGGAACGATGTTCATACAGATATTCTGGGAAACACCGTTCACCTTAGTCAACATATGCACACTTCTATCGCCATATTCATCTTCTTAATCTATTCATGCGATTGTGGTTTGTTAGATTCTGAGTATCGTGGTCCATTGTACGACTTTCTAAGTAGTGCTTTGTTTTCTTATATATGAATTTTAGTACACTTGAGTGTAAACTCGTGTACAACAATTGGATTTAAAACAAGGTAATTCCTCCCATAGCCAAATTTTTTTGTAGCCAACTAAATAGCATGTTTAGTGTCTATCCTCAATCGTTCACAAGTAGCTAGAGTTTGGAATAAAGATTTTATGGGTATATCTCTTATAAACCCTCACGAGAAAAAACTCGTCCGATAGGGACACCTATGGGTTCAGAGGCTTGTTGCACAACTAAGTGCAATAGCGATGCCTGCGAAAGTGAATTAGAATTTATTTCTATTTTCTAGATTAGATTTGCTCGAGGACTAGCAAATAATAAGTTTGGGGGTGTTTGATAGACACATTTATGTGTCTGATTTGTTCCCAATTTGTACGTTGTTATCTCTCATCGACAGCCATGCTCCTGTGGTACATTTAAAATATCCTAGTCCATTTAAAATATGCAAGCACGGTTCATTCCACAAGGATTTCAGAATTGCAATTTCTAGTTTTTAATTAATCAAGTGCTAATGAAAAATTGATTTGGTAATTTTATTCTAAATTTAAAATGCTTAAAATACTAAAACTGATTTATAAATGAAAGAAAGCCTAGGACTCGAGATTTCATCACAATTATGCTTACTAGATGTTTATAACCGTTTCTATAATTTTCTCAGATTAATACACAAGATGATTTCGGACAATTATATTTACGTCTTGAAAAATATGGAATTTTAATCAATTAGTTTTTTCAAAAGATTAACAATTTACTTCACTATAGAATGTTATTCTCTAAAAATATTATTTAAAATAATTATTTAAGCATTAAAGGACTAATGAAGAAATTCTTATCATTATAATCAAGAAATAGGACCAAGAGAAATTGTTATAGAAAATAATTAAAACATGCTAGTAAACACAATAGGACTTCCTATCTAATACTAGGTGAGGGTTATAGCTATTCATAGCAAAAAGAATGAAAGAAATAACCATTTTATTCAAAATTATATAAGGAATTCCAAGAAAGAACTGACCCAATGCGTCGCAGAAAGATTAAAACTTTTTTGAAATGATTAATGAATCAACGACTCATTCTGGACGCCTTGAATAAAGCATAGTCTTGTTCTGTATTAAAAATTAAACCTGTCGCAGATACTATTCACCAAACCTTTACAAAAGCTATTGAATCTAAATGAAAAGGTAAAGGTATTTAATGACACTTTTGTGATGCCTTTTTTCTCTATCTTCTTCTCTTCCTCGCCTAAAGAACCCTAATTATTTACATACTTGATTTTTTTTCTTTCTCTAGATCTGGCAGAAGCCAGCCTCCCCTGGATTGTTAATCTCAACTTCTTTTTATACTGCATCAATGAACCACCTTCCAAATCCTCATGAATATCTTCTCTTAATGAGAATCAAATCTTGGCAGAAAAACAATCTCGATATGTTATCTCGATCTGATTTCTCTTTTAAGACAAAATCTCGATGAGTATTATTTCTTCACATTATTTCCTCTTTAAAACTCGAGCATATGATGTTGTTTCCCTAATCAAACTCGAATATATTTCTTTCCATTCTGGTTTTGCAAGGATGAGATTCTGTATTGATTTTGCATGTTTCAAACGTGTACAGATCTTTGTTCTGATAAGGCAAGAATATTCTTGTCATAAAGCCAAAAAAATCTCATCCAACTCTCGCTGCAAAATTTCACAAAAGACTTGTTCCCGCCAGTTTGTATTGGATTCAAATTGAAGGTGGGTGCCCTGAACCAAGGCATGGGTACCTTTAAAAATTCTTCTTGGGTGCCTTTATCAATTTCCAGGGATGCCTTTATAACTTTGTAAGCCGATTTTTCTACAATTATTTATTTCCCAAAAATACCTACAAACATATAAAATAACAATACTAATACAAAAATCGAGAGATAATAACATACAAATTGGGAACAAACCAGACACATAAATGTGTTTATCACCTGTCCCTTTCAAGCACTAAATATAGTTACTCCAATAATAGAGCGTATATTACCCAAGATAACCAAGACGTTAATCAAGATATTAACATGGACCAGACATCTGATTCTTGGTGGAAGCGTATGTTTAAGATTTTTGTGGGATTAGACGGAAATCGTAATCGTAGGAGGTTCAAAGTCATTAAGAAAATGTTTGAGAAGTTGTTTCAACGATTGGAAACTTTGAAACAGGAAATGAAAGTTGTAAAAGAAGTTCATCCCACTGAATCCAGTGCGACAAGAGTAAGTATGTCAATCAATAAGTCGTTCATTAAAAATAGTTTTCAGACATACAAACTTACAATTGATTTGTTTTTTTTCAGTAGGTGATGGCTCTCGACAGATATGAAATTATCCATGGCAAAAAGTTTAAGCATGAGGATTGCTATCGGATTTTAGAAGAAAGTACCTATGATTTCGACCTAAATGATTAAGTGTTTAAGTGTGAACTAGTGATTTATTCTATTTCATTTCCTTTAGTTCTTCTTTTAATATAACACTTTGAAGGATGTATGCCTTTTCCTTTAATGTAACGTATGAAAGTTCTATTCTATTTCATTGATGTATGCCTTTAATGTAATAAATGAAATGATTTTATGAATTCCAAAACCAAACAAGCCTCATGGAAAATTACGGTCAAGTTTATTCACAAACCTACCCTAGTACAAAACTCGGGGTCACTTACGGCTAGGTTAGTGTTAAAACCTAGCCGAATTTTTCAAACTCAGGGTAACTTACGGCTAGATAAGTATAAAATCTAGTCATAGACTACTCCTAAGGTTTTTACGGTTGGTTTTTGTAATATTCTCAACCATAAAACTGACATAAATTGGCGACACCTAACCGTAAATGATCCTGAGTTGAGTTTTTTCAGCTATTTATACCTTGAATCACTTAACAATAAAAAAGAAACTACAATCAATTCATTCAAGCTGTATTACGAAATTCATATTCATAATAAAAGAACTAATAAAAACAAAGGCAATGTTCAAATCCATAATCAACCACACTACAACAAAGTAAGTCTTAGATAGCAAAAGATAAAAACAATAAGGTTCAACAACTCCGTAAGTCATTCATCCACTATGACAACATTCTCTTGGACATCCTCGTCAGGTTTAGCTATCTCTTTAAGCTCTTGTAGAATTGTTTTTTGTTTTTCAACACTCAATGACTCCCCATCTTCAATGGAACAACTCAAGTACTTGACCAACTACTTTGTTCGATTCCTAAAAATGTTACAAACAAGCAAAAATTGGGGAAAAAAATAAGTTTCAGATTTATATTTACGGCTAGGAAAAACTACACGACCCAGCCGTAACTAGACTTACGGTTGGGAATGTTATAGTTTTTCCAACCGTAAGAATGGCATAAATACCAAAACACTATAAATTCCAGATTCACTTACGACTAGGAAAAACAAGTCGTAGGATACTATTTACGGTTGGGAGTTCATCTTTTCTCAACCATAAATTAAATTTACGGCTGAGAGTTCATCTTATCCCCGTCGTAAAGAGTCATTTACGGTTGGGAAATGTGGTCGACCTAGCCGTATACAGTTCAGAAAAAAATTTAAAAACCCTAACTTCATCAATCAAGCCAAGTTATTCAATAAAAACCTAATATCAACAATGAGTTTTTGATTCTTACATAGTAGCAGACATTTCGATAGGATTACCTGGTGATTGAACTTCTTCATTCACCGAATCAATGTAACCAGTTGATGGTGGATCAACAACTATACCCGTTTCATAATCAGTTGATAGTGGATTCAAACCGAGTCTTCCTGATCTTGTCACTCTTGATCTTTTCATCTTGAGAACCAATACGATTTTTTTTTCTATTGATAATCGATGAAAAAGAGGAGGTTAGGAAGAAGAAGAGAGATAGAGAGGAGGAGTTAGATTTAGGTTTTGATTTTGATTTTTAGATTTAGGTTATTATGGAGGAAGGGTAGTGAGGTAATAATACTAATTAAATGGTATTATTGACTTTTGGTATAGGGTAGGTCCTCCATATCCATGTTTTAGACATTTTAATCCATTGCAGCCTCTAAGAGTAAAAGTATGCAGCCTCAATAATAGAGTTCTCTCAAAACCTAACTTAATTAGTTGGATGGTCAGAAACAAAATTTTTATAACGCAATTCCATGGTACATGGATACAAAAACGGAGCATTTAGTATGTTTATAAGTTGCTAAAGAAAAAGTGGTAGGGACGTGAAAGGAAGAATAGGACAAGATGGAATATAAAAAATATACAACTGAATCAGATGTCAGATCGTTTGTATTTTTTTTTTTTTCTAATATCTGATTCGAGATTTGAATGAGCTTATAAATCTGATTCAGAGCTATTTGAGTCATATATCATTTTGTACCTGACTTATTGGGTTCATATCTGATTAATTTTTTTTTCTATAACTTAACTAATAATTTTATTATTTTTTAAGTTAAATATAACGAGTCAGATTCATATGTAATAAGTTAGATTCAGGTAAACCAGATCCAGATGAGTCAGAAAAAAACAAACACCTCGGAAGTCTTATTTTCTCAAGGAAGACGGTGCCATATTATTCCAATGATGAAGCACAAATAATAATATTGTATCCGGAACTCCTAGCATCTCGGAAGTTTATTTGGAATGCTGGGTTATAGCTGGATTTTACAAGTTACAAGATTTTGCACAGTGCTGATAAGTTTCCCAAATACCACAGATTGTATCCAACCAAATCCTGCATTACTAAGCAGGTAGGGTTTATTGGAGTAGCTAAGCTGATAACGGATGGGTTGTCTCGAGGGCTGGCAAAGGTGACACAGACCTAATGACAGATGCAAGAAGATTTGTTATCCACCCCCCTCTATGAATTTGGAGTCCAGACGACTTAGATGATTATCACTAAGTGCTGGAACCAATAATTATCAGAATCTAATCTGTCGCCTCAATCCAGATGCAGATTCGCCCATACGTACCCGGAGACATCTCTTTTTTGTGGCAAATTTCTTATATCAGATCAGATTAAACACTACACAAATTTTACATGCATAATATTTATTCTCCACCAAGTCTTAGATCCCATGTAGAGTTCTAGTTTGTCCCGCTAGATACCAACCTAGTAACATCAAACTCCTAGACTAGACGGTAAGTTATTGAGAAGTTCAAAACCACGAACTCTGTTCCAACATCAAATACCAAATCCGAACATGGATTCAGAGATTTTGTTGTCTAACTTGTGGTCCTTCAAAACGTGCCAAGGTCAAGAATCATGCCCACTACTGCATTGACCGTCTCGCATCAAGACCAGTATTGTCGGTTTATGTGTGCTCACCAGTCACCACCATATAATCCAACAAGGACTTTTTTTCTCACACTGACAGACAACTCACTAAAAGCTCAGTGTGTACTATCCCTCCAGGGTCTAAAGGAATAACGGCTGGCAGCCTAGGGCCCTAGACAACAGCTCATGATCGTACTGCATACTAAAATAATGCGACCTTTCTTAACAAAAAGTACTGTGCGATTAAATGGAAAATTCTGCACTTATTATTCTAACTGAAACTATAAGCAGAAGAAATGGGCTTACAGGTCACATTAGCCCACTCCTTTATGAACCTCTAAGCTACACCTTTTAAAATTTTACCGGAGTACTGAAAAGTGTAAACAAAAAAATAACTGAGAGAATGAAACAAACAAACTTGATAGTGCAGGGCAGCTCCAATTAACCACTAGGAAAACTCGAGATAAACAAATACATTCTTCCATTAACCACTAGGAAAACTAGCATTGTCTACTCTAGATACAGTACTACTTCCATGTACTTACAAATTCCAAATAAGACACAGCAACAAGACAGTAAAACACAATGGTAGAGAGACATAGAGAAGGAAAGATCCAGAGGTCCAAATCCACGGACTTCTCACGGTTTAGGAGGTGGTGAGCTGCTGCTGCTGCTACGGCTGCTGCTTCTTCCTCTCCCAGGCCTACAATTCACATGATGATCCTAAACAGACAATACAATTAAACGAACATCAAACGACAGTAAAAAAAGTGAACAAGATCATACCTTCTTGGACTACGGCTCCTGGAAATCCGTCTGACTCCCTGCACATGTACATTTCCGATATACAAAGTTAGACTTTCATTGTATGCTCAGGACTCAACCTTAGAATATGCTATTGGGTTAACAGAAAGCCTAACCCCTATAAAGAAAATATAACAGTATCTAAATATATGTAATGGAATACAACTAATAAAACCTTTCGAGGGCTTGGTGAAGCGGAAGATGATGAAGATCTCCCACGTCTTGGAGGAAGTCGGCCCCTGTTGTACACATAGCAAAAGGGCATGTAAAAAAGGATTCAAAACAGTGAACATTCAATTAAGTTCCAGAAATCTAGCTAACAGCTACCTACAAGTACAAATTACATTCCACCCATTCATGATGCAGTTACTCATAAATGCTAAAATGATGTTCCACCAATTCAATTGTCGATTCGTACATCTCTATGAACATGTGGAAGTTCAATAAGATGGGTATAACTCTAATATGATAAATCTAGATGTGTAATATTATGAAAAGGGCAGAATGTTAACCTACTAATCCAACTAATTAGCCAAGGGTGCTGAAAACCAAATCATAACGAAAAAGGAAGTCGGAAAAATCTTATGCAGCATAGGGCTAAAAGTCTGAACGGTCCAGTGAGAACATAGAGAGTAATTGGTTAACTTTTTATATACATATGGATATGCTTCATTCAACTTATTAGCTTAATAACATAGGTAAAATATCCCTATTCTCAAGCATCTCACAATAAATGATTGTTGTTAGAAATCTCCTTCACGATTTGACAGAAAGCTAGTACATCTTTAAACATGCATTGAAGAACAATAGAACAAACTGATCGGCGAAATGGGAACCATTAAATTTCTTTAAAAGCTACATGCGGTCTTGTTATACTAAATAAACCAGTGAGTGAAACATCTGCTGTTCGCATGTGCATTTCTTTGAGGAGCTTGCGTATTCAAAGTTTTACCTGTGTGGCGAGATTGAGCGCGACCGTGAACGAAGATGCCTGCGAATAGGAGAACGGCTACGCCGACGACCAATAGGTGATCTTCTAAGAGGACTACGTAATCTTCTAGGAGGGGAACTGGTAAAGGAAAATAAAATAAATAGTTGCAGTGAAATATTACATGCCCCAACTCCCAAGTATATAAACAAAATTCAAAACTTTGAGCTCAAAGGCATGACAATATTACCGCCGCCTGACTGGGATGGGAGAGCGCCTACGAACAGGACTGCCACGACCCCTTCGAGGAGAAGCACTATTGTAAAACATCAAAAATCAAACACTTGGAGGGAAACCTCATGTATAGACTAATTATGTAATAACGAAATAATAAACTGAAGTGAAGAAGATAGCCAACAGTGCAGGTGATCTATCATACCGCCTTGGAGGAGGGGACGGGGATCGCCTTCTGATAGGAGATGCAGGTCTCCTCCTAGGAGGGGATCCACGACGACCAACAGGAGAATCCATTCGCCGCCGTGGAGGTGAATCCACCCGTTGCCGAGGAGGAGTATCTGGTCGCCTTCGAGGAGAGTCGCCTCTTCGGGGAGCTAGTGGAGATCTCCTACGTGGTGGTGAAAGAGGTTTTCGGCACGGAGAAGCTGAAATCAAGTCCACAAGAGAGTGCGAAGGAAGTGAATACAGATTCTCATATGTATCTATCTATCTACGCGCGCGTGTGTGTGGATATACACGAATATATACAGAATATTTCTCCCAAGGTAATATAGGGGACCACATGAAGAAACCTACAATCTCTCTGTCTTTGTGAAGCATCCTTTTCGATGTCAACATCATCCTTTTGGAGAGCGTCCTTCTTTTGAGAAGCAGGAACATTCTTTGTAGGCGAGGAAACCTTCTGTCGTTGAGGCAAGGTGAACCTTGCTCGAACAACATTACCATCAATTTGTGCCTGAAAAGGAACAGCCATTAACACAAATAAGAACGACAAATTTTCTAACAGATATATTTCAAGATACATGCTCAGTAGCTTACACCATCCATGAAAAGAAGTGCTTTTTCTGCATCAGCTCTAGTCTTGTATTCAACATATCCATACCCACGGGGAAGATTAACCTACAAACATAAAGAGCTATTTCAACTGTCCAAGGTTAAGCAGTAAAAGAAACCACAACATAAATTTCTTTGAACTTACGCTACGATCAATTGCCAGCTCCACGTTCACAACTTCACCAAAGTTGCCTACAGGATAAAAAAAAGTCAAAATTGATCAACTACAATCAATAGGCTAAAGCTCAGATGGATGCGTTTCTTAAATTGAGTAGGTGCCATAAAACATAACCTCACTACTAGGTGGTCTATTGGCAGTATAATTACTACATATACATTTGATGAGAACAAACATCTTATCAATATCAAATTCGAGAAATGCAAGTGTTAACTTTCCAAAGGAGCCTGTAAACCGATGAAAAAACAGTGGCAAACACTAATTTACAAGATCTATAAAATGCACATCAATTACTTAATTAGCACAAAGTCTCTTGAACGGTTAAAAGAGACTAACTTCGCTTAAAAGGGATGCTGAGCCAAGCAAAAGAACACATGCAACACTTAATGCCAGGTACAAAGAATTTGATGCAGTTATCACCAGATTATAGTTTATTAGAATCCAGATCACAAAGGAAATGACTTACCAAAAATCTCCTTCAGATGTCCCTCATTCACATTCCTAGTGAGCTGATCGACATGCAGCACTAAAGATTCCGGAGATGCTTTCCTGAAAACATGGAATGTTCAGTACAGCAAACTCTTCAGATTTTATGTCAAAAATATTCTGATTTACTAGTTAATTTTAAAGTATTTTAAGTGTAGCAAAAACTTCCATAAGAAGCGAGTAAGGTGATCCAAGGTTCTTCAAAACACTATTATGCATTACAAACCTACCCTATCAGGACTGGATAAATATGCCACATCCTGTAATATAAGTCCATTAAAATGGAGCTGATGTACTGAGCCGTAAAAAACAAATAACACCTCATTTTTATGATTCACAAGGCGACTTATCATTCAACTCAGACAATTCTCCTAACATCAAGAACAAATTAAAAGAACAAGACAAAATTCAATATGGAGCTGCGAGATACAGGGATTAAGTCACAATTCAGTTTATTTGCAACATTTGACAAGGAATTACCCACTGAAACAGTTCCCAATTTAATACTTTACACAGATTATATTCCTAGTCATACACACACCAGGTCACCAATTATTCTATTACCATCTTGTTTGCAGTATTACTCGCCTAAACTTAGTGTGCACAGCGCAGTTGAGTATAACATATCAATTGAATGCATAGACAGGAGCTAAGCTTCCATGACAGAAGCATATAATCAAGATTGAACAGCGTGCACATTTGAAATGAAATGATTAATCTAATTGTAAGCAGAAGATTATTACTAGAAGTGTCAAATTGCGCACCAAGAAAAGACTTTAAAAAACCCATAAATAAAGACATACCTAGGTGGTGGTGATCCTCGTTTAGTTGCCGGTGCTGGGGAGAGACGTCTCCTACCTGCTCCCGAAGAACTGCACAAAAACAAAACAATAAAATATTCAATCAGACACTTTTCAGAACTAGTAAAACAAAACAATGTGCCACCATTGCTTCTCACTTAAACTAAGAAACTTAAAAATTTAAAATTCTCAGGTTCACAATTTCTAACTCTATAGAACAGACAGGAAGAAATTGAACAAGAGATCATCCTATTTAGTTCTGATTACCTTAGTGGTAAGATAATTTAGTCTGAAAGCCACAAGGGTTTTATTCCAGTATTTTTGGACTAAGTTCTTTGTTAACAACTAGCAAGAAATGTTACCACAGATAAATTCAACTATACAAATAGACCTAAAAACAAAAAACCACTAAAGATGTAGATAACCCTAAAAATAACCCAACAAAAATAACAAAATAAACTAAACAAAATGTATGACTAAATGGCCTTAACAGAAGAACCCTTAATTAATCTACTATCGAAATGCCAGAAACAGTAAAGCACACATTGACTGACAAAACCATACTCAACACAAAGAAAAAGAAATTAAACTGATTTAAGAGATAAGTGATATGTGAAACAACCTTCTTCGCTGAGGAGGAGGGCTTCGACTCGGAGAACTACCACTTCTTGAACGAGAAGAAAACGACGAGTTAGATTTGGAACGAGAACGAGATCGTGAAGGGGACCGAGAACCCGAACGTGATGAAGAAGATGAACCAGAAATTGTGGATCCAGAGGATACTGGTCTACGTCGAACGGGGTTCGCCATGATCGAACTGAATCCCGATAGTAGCACAAACCAGTCACAAACCCTAGGAAAACCCTATCCCTGGGAAAGAAGGTTGCAAGAAAAAAAAAAGAGAGGCTAAATCTACTAGCGGGAGAAAAGTTTTGGGGCGTCACGGATTGGTGTTAAATGGTAATGTTCTACTTACGGCACCCACATCTTGACTGTCTACTGTCCCGTAATAATATGAATTGAGTCGGGTACAATTTTATACATGTTTTGTTTGACACATACCCGACTGAATCCAAAAAATCTCTACAATCCAACTATTTGATAACTTTTGAGTTAGATCAGATGTAATTCAAACATGTTAATTAGGTTTGAAAAAAAAAATAAAAAAATATATTTGCCTATGAATCACACCCAAGGTATGAATTATACATATTGCTTAGTAGCATCAATTTACTCGGAATTGAGCTCACACCATCAAGAGGCTCCATCTACCAAGGTATGAATCATATATATTGATTAGTTGCATCAACTTATTCGGAATTGAGCTCCGAAGGTGTATGTTGGCGACTCAAGGGACTTGAAGGAAGATTATTAGTGTAAATAGATTTGAAATATAATGCATGTTGTATAACCTATATTGATACAAGAACGCGTATGCCTCTATGAAAAGAAAGAAGATTATTTTTTCTTTTTGCATATTCCTTTTTGCATATTCCTTTTTGTATTATATCTGATTTTCTAAGGGCACTGTTTGTACCATTATCAAATAGTACACGCTTGAGTTGCACAAGCCACTTCATAATCATAATCCTGCTTAATATGGAAGCTCAGCTGGTTTATCATGGAAGATCATTTCGTGTTTATTAAAGAAACATACTGGGCATATTGAGGAGGCCCATTTGGATTATTGTGGAAGCCTATTTTTTACCGGGCTTATTGAGGAAGCCCAGTTGGCTTATTTTGGAAGCCTATTTTTACTGAGCTTATTGAGAAAGCTAGTTGGTTTTTTGTGGAAGCCTATATTTACTGAGCTTATTGAGAAGCTCAGTTGGCTTATTGTGGAAGCCATTTTGAGATAATATAAATCTTAGAAGATAAATAAGAATCTTTCAGGATAGACTTGAATTCTGAGGAGATAGATATGAATCTTCTAGGATAGATATGAATCCAAGAAAATAAATAAGAATCTTTCTGGATAAACTTGAATCCTAAGGAGATATATATGAATCTTCTAGGATAGACATAAATCCGAGAATATAAATAAGAATCTTCCAAGATAGACTTGAATCCTGAGGAGATAGATATGAATCTTTCAGGATAGACCCAAATCCCGAGGAGATAGATATGAATCTTCCAAGATAGACCCAAATCCCGAGAAGATAAATAAGAATCTTCAAGGATAAACTTGAATCTTGAGGAGATAGATATGAATCTTCTAGGATAGATATGAATCCTGAGGAGATAGATATGAATATTCTATGATAGACATGGATCTTGAGAAGATATTCTAAAATCTTTCAGGATAAATAAAAATATACGGAAGATAGACATGGATCTTCTGGGATAGATACAAATATTAAAGGATAAGTACAAGTCCATATAGTTATTTAGGATAACTACAAATCTATATAGCTATTGGAGATAACTATAATTAGATTTGATTTCTACTTATAAATAGGGGTTGAAATCCAACTCAAAAGGTACACAATGGTTATCTACTTTCACCAAATTTCATCTGCTTAGAGCTCTCTTTATGCTTTCTAACCTAGAGAAAAACCATTGTAATACTTATACCAATAAAAATTCTCTACCCAAGAAGATTCATCCGTGGACGTAGGCATAACTTGTTGGTTAAATTCTTGTCTTCATTATTTAGTTTTGATGCTCTTATTTTATTTCATCATCATCATCATCATCATCATCAAATCAATCGTATTTTGTGCCTAAAAGTAATTTTTGATACAAACATTGACGCCGACTAAGGGGATATACAAACAAAATGATCGTGTTCCCGGTGAGAAAAGTATTACAAAAAAATAAAAGGGTTCATAAAAAGTATCGTGAAACAATAGATAAAGTGTGGCGAAAACAGTAGTAGAAAGCGTGGCTAAAGCATATGTTGCAGAAAGCGTGACAAAAAAACCTCCGCTGAGCCAAGCCAACCTGGTCCAATCCAACCCGCCATGAAGCCCAAGCCGAGCATTGCCCGAGCCAAGCCGTCTGTCAAGCCAAGCAGGTCCAATTCATATTCACAAACGGTTCATCTGGTTCAGCATAACCTAGACCGATTCAGTTGGTCTAACCTCGACCGGTCAGGTTCTTCCGGTTCGACCATGCTGCTTTAGCTCCCAGTCAGCATTTCCATGACATCATTTGATCCAGTCAGCACCGCTACATCTTCAATATCGCCATGTCGGCAATGTGATCGTCTCAGAAAAGTGGTAAAAATAGTTCGTTCGCTGAGACTTGTGAAGATTCATTTTAGACCTAATTATGAATTAAACTAGAAAATAAGTAAAAGATTTTAACAATATTGGGAAGAACTGGAACTCAGGATTCCACCAAAATCACTTATGATTGATTTTACAATGATTCTTTAACAACTATAACTCTTTTATTGACTCTGTTTCTTTGAAAAAAGTAGATTTCTAAAACATTAACTGTAAATCATAAGTATGGCGCATCAAAAGCTCTTAAGTCCCAGCATACACCATCAAACAAAATCACAACTAATTAAGAAAATCATAAATCAATTAAAAATCAATGCAAAAGTCATTAAGAATCAAAAATAGTTACCATTCATTCATGAAATATGGCTTCCTCCATTGTCCCAGTTGTTGGGTTTAGCTCATCATGCTCAAAACACTCTCAAGAGATAGAAACATGGCTCAAAAGTGCTTGAGAAGAAGAAAAGAATCTAAAAATAATAAAAAAGGAAATCTGCAACGTTTTTTGGGCATTACAGATTAACTGTTGCAATGGGGCTTGAGGTTAAATGTTGCAAAGCGAAGATAAATGTTACAAATCGGTTGAAGAAATCATGGCAGAATGGTTGAAGGAACCGTCGGCTTACCTTTGCTCTTCGCGAGAAACTCTCTATTTGACGTGTTTCAACCTTTTTTTATTGTTGCTTCATGTTGGGATATCAAATACTCGTTTCAATCCCTTAAAAATAGGAAATCAAATAAACCAGAAACATTCTCTTGAATCTCTTCCGTAAAGAAATAGTTTCCCGCCATTTTTGAATATTGAATTAAAGAAGGGTGCCCTTATCACTCTGCTGGGTGACTTATCATTTTCTGTGGGTGCCTTTATCACTTGTTGAGCCAATTTTTTCACAAATATCTATTTCTCAAAAATACCTACAAACACATAAAATCGCACAATAAGTACCAATCGAGCATAAACAATACAAAGATTTGAGAACAATTTAGACGTAAAATTGTTTCTATCACAATGCCACATCAGCAATCTTAGTACAATCAATATCGCCATGTCAGCACTTGCGTTTTGTACCACCTCTCCATGTCAGCGTTGGACAATGCCACATCAGCATCATGCATCTTCTACGTCAGCAATCCTGTGATATGTCAGCATACTACGCACAGGCATAACTCCCATGTCTGTGACAACGCGCTCGGTTTATGGAAATCTTGTTTCGTCAATAACTTCTTTGTTTCTTGTCCGATTTGAGCTATTTTTAGATCGGTGGATTCATCTTTCGAATATCTACAAGATGGAGACGAAAAATTCTATGTTTGGAAAATTATTATTTGTACTTGGAGCAGCAACATAATGCGAGCATAAAACCTTTCCACAGCTGTGAACACACCACATTCAATTCAAGTCTCGACTACACGAGCATCAGACATCCACTACTTAGTACAAAGTGTCGCATAATACACAAGAAAAAATTACATGTTTAAAAAGGTCGGAGAATGCGAGACGTCCTTTTCAATGTCACTACGAGTAATGTGAGTGGCTAGGATTGAAAGAACGACCAACGCTCGGTGAGGTAAGTCATCAATGACTATTGTAATATAAATCTAGTTTATAGTCAACACACACCTTGGTTTTTGTCAGAATTGACAACACTTTTTCCAAGTATTTATTAAGGAAATACTTGTAATTTTTTTCTAAAAAAGAAAAAGAAAAAAATAATTGCAATGGAACCATACCCTTCTTATGTAATTTGAGAGGTAGGGAAGCGATTGTTAACTGGGGCACATGAAGGATGTTGTAAGGAGCATTTTAGAGGCATGAGTCAGGCGCATAGGCTCTTATATCAAGGATACTTCTGGCTTTATATGCAGAGTGACGCAAAAAGAATATGCAAAAAGAATATACAAAAAAAATGATTGGCTTGTCAGCTGCATGGCCCTCTTATAAAGAGTAGCAAATGAGCTACATCCGGTTAGGAGACCGTAGTCAATCATCCGATGAGGATGGATATTGTAGGTCCATTTTTCGCTGCACCTGGGGGCGTCAAGTATTTGTTAGCTGCAACTGACTACTTCATCAAATGGGTAGAAGCAGTAGCTCTGGTAAAAACGGAGGCGATACACATCTGCAAATTTGTCTTCGAAATATAATATGCATTTCGGCACACCAGCAATGATCATCTTTGACAATGGAAAGTGTTTCAATTCTGAAACAAACAAATCTCTATGACAACTGGATGCACACCCCCAGTACTAGAACAACCAATGCTCGGCGAGTTAGAACTGAAAACACATGATGAATGTATTGAAGAGAAAAATAAAACGTTTTGCTCAACTATAAGCAAAGCTTTTCTATTAAAGAGCAAAATAAATCGTTTTATTTCTATTAAAAATCCTTCTAAAATAAGGAGAATATGAGCAACAAAGAGGGAAAAATAGCAAGGTGATGTTAGATTGCACAAAAGCATTAAGCTACAATTCAAAAAATGTACCAACAAGGGGCAGAAGTAGCATTTCTCCAAGTGCCAACTCGACTCGCGGAAAGATGTGCACTTCGCAAGCCTGTAGACAAAAAGCCCTGGGGTAGATTAGAAGACGATGGCTCCCGTACTACAACAACGCGCGTAGAAGGAGAAGTTTCGTGATCATCGGCAACAGTGATAATAATGCCACAGGAAATGTAAAGGAATGATTAATTTCTCTGCCATCATGCTTTCATTTTTCATTGAAAGGTTCTATTGGAATGAAGACTGCAAAATTGGAAGAAGAAAACGAGGTCAGGATAGGAAATAGCACGCTGATATGAAGGCTTGGAAAAATCAGGAAGAAAATCTTCAACAATTAAAAATCCACGGCAAGAATTGGAGTCGCAGGTGGAAAACATGCAAGAAAAATGCAGGAAGCATCTATAAAAAATAATAATAAGGAGAATGTTCGAAAAGCTTGCGTCCAAGCTAGGAAATTTTGTTCGTAAAGCTAGAAGAATTGCAGAAAAGCTTTGGAGTATGAAAACAAGCAGAAGCAAATAAACAATTGGAGGAGAACTTGAAGAGTTCAGGAGTTGAGGGACAAGCAGCTGGCTGAAGACCCTAGTTAGATGAGAAGCAATTGATCATGTTGTTATGAGCTCTTCTTGGCAAATTGTAACTGTCAACATCATGATAAATTCTTCATGCGAAGATAAGAAGCAAAAACAGACTCAGACAGATGAATCTAATGGAACAGTAAGCAACAAAAGAAAAAGAAAAATGAAGAGAGAAGATAGTACTTACTTGACGGAGGAGGCGAATTTTCGGTGGAAGCATGGATATGAGGTAGAGGGGTGATACATCACTTGTATAAGACAATCCCAAAGAGGTTGTGCAAGAGTCAAACTCCAAGTATTTGACTTTGAATATGATTGCTGCCTTCAATCGCCCCCTCAAGCAATAAACCTGAATAACATCAATTATCGTTGATTCAAAAGTAAGCCAATGATCAACAACAATAGAAACAACATATTCAAGGTGTTTGAGGAGAGATAATACTGAGAACAAAACTGAGGTTCTTGCCCCATGTTTCTTGCGTGTTCCCAGCACTCATACGTTGCTACGGTCATCAGGTGATCGCTTACCCCACTATATAAAGATGTAAACTTAACTTTAGCTCCAAAGTCTTTCTGCTTTTCAAAGGGGTCTATAGGCAGAGTAAATGAATCCCTATACTCATTCGCATATGCTAGAGTCAGCGCTGGATCAAGGCAGCTCATCAATATGACAAAGAAGAGCATCCTGCAAGTTGTTGGATGCACTGGCATAGAGCCAAGTTTTTTCCTAATGATGTGACAGGTTCAATCATAATGGGAACCAAGTTCTATGGCGGTTATGTTTTCTTTAGGAATATAACAAGAAGATGTGATTACAACAACCAAAAAACAAGGTATCTGGACCCAAACCAGCCCAATCCCCAGCATGGGAATAGAGTTTTTCCGCAGCAAGGGTATTAACTTGAAAAAATCCTGTTGGAGATATGCAAAAGCGAAGATTTCCGATATAATCATGAATTCCTTCCACAACACTACTCTCAGACTCCTCTCCAGAAGCACTTTTGGCCTTTTACATGGATAGTGGTTTCAATGGGGCATCATTGGGTGCTACATTTGACATTCCGGTGTGATCCTGGACTACCAAAGTCGTTAAAAATAAAGGAGGAGAACTTGCACTAGCCCCATCAGAAAAAGCTAGAGCCATGCTCTGAAATTCTTGTATTAGTACTTCCTCGTCAATGCCCGTTGAGCAAACTTGAACCAAGACCATGACCTCTGAGATAATAACTTTAAAGTTCTCAATATCGAAGTCCAGACCTGGATTCCTTCATTCTCGAACAGTCAATTGGCACCAAAACCCGGTGTTATCAATTATGTTCCAGATTGGTAAAGCTGAATGTTGTAGATAGTCGTAAAATATGGATGCAAGTTTACAAGGAATTTGAGAAACATTTGGACAGTCTACAGGTTCCTCAACAACACCATTATAACTAGAATTTTGCTCAAGCTACAACCCACAATTACAGATCATGTACCACAATGGCTACAGACCTTATAAAGGGAAACCAAATGGCTGCTTCAGTCTTTGACGTTCTGGATAGGAAGACTGAAGTGGTGGGTGATATTGAAAAGGAAGTAACAAAGCTGGCAAGAACATGGCATTGGTAGGATCAAGTGGATCTGACAAGACTTATGTTAGTGTTCTTGTCCAACAAGAACTAACAGTTGGGTGGACATAGCAGAAAAGGTCACGGAGCAGAGCAGGAGCTAGGATGTGCGCCACAGGGAATAATGGTTATGCAAGGATCATGAATGTCTAAGCAACAAATCCTCAATAATTCGTTGCGTACAGGAAGAAAGGGTCACTTGGGCAATACCTCGAACAGGTATGTGCCACTCTTCCTTCGCTTTAGCTTAATTTGTTTTATAGCTTCAAACTTTTTCAAATTCCTGCGATATCAACAACTAGGAATTGCTGATTAATCCAAATTTGAAGACCCGTTTAATGTGTAGTCCACCCGCCCGAGTCAAAAACTTGTTTTTGGACCAAATTTGTTACTCGCTGGTCCTACTCACGTGTGAGTAATGTGATATACTTTTTACATATTTCTAATTTACCCTTTCTCCAACAAACATATAAGAAGAGTTCAAATCAAATCTTCGTTTCTTTCCTCTTTTTTTTCTTCATCTCAGATATGAAACTATCTCTCTCTGTTTCTGCTGGTGTTCTTCAGTTTTTAGGGTTTCAATATCAAATCTCCAGGTATTTTTGTAGGTAATCCTCTTTTGTGTTTCAATATGATGTTCTTCTGTTGGTTTTATGCTTTTTGATATTCTGTTTTTGTTTATTACAACTGAAATCGTGATAATCAGCTCGATTTCATTATTTTGTTTGTTTTCTTACTCTGAAATCCTGATGATTATCGTTTTCTATGATGTACATTCTGTTAAATTGCATGATTGATTTCGTTTTTTTCGTGTTTCAGTGTTTCTGTTGATTTTTGAAACTGATTTTTGTTATAGTTATATTTTGTTCATTCCGTTTGTTTACATGTAGTTTGATAATAGGTATGATTTTTTTTTTATATATTTTTTCAGGAACTCATGATTTTTGTTCTTTTTTCTGTTTTTTTTTAATGATTCTTCAATACATATTAACACGTTTCTAAGCTTTTTGATATTTGATGTTGTTATATATATTGTATGGTATACCATTTTTGAATCAGTACATAACTGTATGTACTGCATATAATATGCTTTTATTTGTTTGTTTTGTGTGAATCTATAATATTTGTGATACTCCTAAACCAGTACATATTATGTTGTACTGTAGATTTGGTGTTCCTATCATCTGAAAATATATGTTTGATTTTTATTTGGATCACATTTCTACAGGTTCAACATGTCAAATGTCGGTTCTAATCCAAATACCTTTTGCTACTCTCACGTATACCACAAGCAACACCACATTGCATATTCGGTTACGTTATCTTCGACTTTGGAATATTTGAAGTTTATTATTTGTAATGCGTGGAGCTGGTTGACTCCATCAACTAGTGTTGTCAATTATGTTGAAAATGTAATGAAAGTCCCTGTCCTTGCTGATGTATCGCTTCAAGGGCTTGCTGCATTACATTTTACGAAGAATTCAGATTTTTTTGAGTTGCATGTGGATGTTTTTTATCTGGTGCATCTAGTTCTTTGAAAAGTGTTGATTTTGACAACAGTACTGAGTTGGTTGTGAGTGATACAAACAATTATTTGAAAGATGGTAAATAAGTTGCAAGTGTCCTTTTTTTCGATGGTTGGGAGAATGTTTTTGAAGATAAAAACCATCTCTTCCATGGTGGTGTTGAAGTTGTTCGGTTAGCATGTGAGAAATATTTTTTGAGGACTGGAACCTTGAGAGATTCACTGTGAGATGCAACAATGACTGGTGCTTTTGGATGCTTCATGCGGTTGCCATGAATGGGTCTTTGGATGTGTTTAAGATAAAGGATTACGTGGGAATACACACTTGTGGTGCTGGGTATAGGTTGATAAGTCCAACTGTTTCGAGGAAGCTTGTAAATCATTTATTCCATGAGCGTGTCAAGCACAACCCTCTCATAAAGCCACAAAAGATTATGGATTATATTAAAGTTGCAGGAGGGATCAACATCAAGTATCACCACGCATATCATGCATTAGAATTATCGCATCAAATGATTTTTGGTGACGATGTAAAGTCATACACTGATCGTGCTTGGTGGGTCGCTGCTGTTGGGGAAACCAACCCAGGGTCTTATATTGATTTTGACTTCAACGACGCAACAAAGAGATTCAAACTTTTATTTACTTTGGAGCTTGTAGAGAGGGTTATAAACTTTGTCGTCCAATGATCTTTTGTGATGCGATATTTCTTACTGGGAGGTTTAAAGGAGGTCTAATGAATGTGACATGTCTTAACGACAATCAAGGTAACTTTTTTATATGGTACATGTTTTATATGTATTGTTTTTTATGTACCAGTACAAAGAGAAATGTAGTCTATTTTCTAGTACATATCAATATATACTGTAGGATCATACAGATCATACATAAAGTACATATTGATATACATTGTAGGTATAACATAATTTGAAGGTGCAGACATGAAGTACATAATGATATGAGTTTTATATTTTTTCAGGTTTTTATCTTTTTGCATATGCATTAGTTCCTGGCGAAGATAATGATAATTGATATTGGTTTATGGACAATCTTAAAAAAGTTGTGGACCATCGTCGCATCACCTTTTTGACTGACCGAAGTGAAGGTTTGTTGAATGCAATTCCTGAAGTTTTCCCTGATTCTTATCATAGCTATTTTTTTTTACACTTGAAAAAGAACTTACCCATCAGTAAGTCTGACGAAAAATATAAAGAAGTGATGGACTGTTTCCAAAAAGCAACATATGCGCTTTCTCCAACAAGATACGAAGAAGGTCTTCAAAAAATGGTTTATCTAGGAAGGCCTTGGGTTGCTGAATACTGCCGTAACATTCCTAAGGAAAAGTGGTCTAGTGCATACTTCCCAGTCTGTAGGTATGGTCATATTTCTTCAAGCATTGCTGAGTCTTTTAATAACTGGATTCGCCGCGAGAAAAAGTTACCTACCTGAGCTCTCTTTGATACAATCAGGTTTTTATAAGTTTCTTATAACACTACAAGTATATATGTATTATTTTTTTTAATATCCTCCACCAATCTTCTTCTAGTACATTTTTTGTTTTTTGCACTATGTATGATATGTTTGTTGTTTTTTTATTTTATTTGTCGTGTAGGCTAGGGGTAATGGAGTTGATGTCTGAACATCGTGAAGAAAGTCTTTTGATGGATCCAGAACTCTTAACCCCTGTATATCAAATCTTGCTTGAACTACACATTCAAATTGGTCGTCCTTGGAAAGTTAACCAGTCATATGCTCACGTCTTTGAAGTTCATTCCCCAAGGTTAGTTTTTAGGTAACATGCTCTTTTGATGTGAGATATCCACTAAACTAGTTTCTTAGGGTACTGTAGAAAACATATCAAGTATGTATTGTGAAGATTATCTTCTTGGGTTTGTGTATGGAAAATATCAATATGTATTGTGCATATTATATGGTATATCTACAGCAAAAGAGTTGTACTTTCCAAAGATGGCGCGTGTGTGGTTTCCCATGCTCGCATGCTACTGCAACTATTGCTGTATCTGGGGGAAAGTTCCTTGATTATATCGACGAATACTTCAAAGTTAGTTGTTATTGCCAGCTATATTCATTCACTATTAGACCTGTTCCTAATCACGACATGTAAGTTTTTAAGCAGTACATATTGATATTGTTTATGGTAGTATCATACATGAGAATGATTTTAAGCAGTACATATAAACCATAAACTAGAACTAGCATAGTACATATTGATATTTAGTGTAACATACATCAACAAAAACCGCACAAGTATAGTATATTTTTCTTATTTATGTTTTTCAATATACCACATGCCTGATGAGTATACCGCAGAAGATACTATTCTGCCACCAATAGTAGTTAGGGCTCCTCTAGGAAGAAGGAAAAAAAAAACCGCATCAAGAGTGCATGGGAGAGGAGAAAAAATCATGTTACATGTTCAAGCAAGGCTACATGCAATATTATCCGTCAGTACCAGTATACGGATGAGAATTAATTCCATTATAATTTTTTTAGTACATTTGGGATTTAGTTTCTTTTAGAAGATACTTGTCGTATTTTTTTAGGTTTCTTTTTTCAGAACTTGTTTGTGTGACAACTGAATTATGTTCTTAATGACAGAACAAGAATTTGATGATATAAATCTTATATTTTGCTCCATCTTTAAAGATGTATGAACATATGGTTGAATGCCATTCACTATATACGGGAGTCGAGGGGGCAGCACCCCTCGTTATTAGTGATTTTTATTTCCAATACATTTTTCTTTTATTGAGTAATCTTGTAGTTGTTATAAAAACACAAAAGATGCACATAAACAAAGTAATTTTTTTCAATTCATACCAATATTTACTTCATAGTATATGTCAATATGTACTTTTAAAATATGAATCTATTGATTCAGAGTTTCAGGTTTTCAGTGGTTAAGGTTCATGGTTTCAGGGTTTCAATGAAGGAAACAAAAAACAAATTCAAAAAAAATGAACACAAACATAATTTGTACTACATTGAACATAAGAATATCTAGTTTCAGAAGAAAGTACATATTGATATCTTCTGCCTTTCTATATAACTCTAAAAAATAAATAGAAACCTAACAATGCTAATAAAGATCATCACATATACATATATATAAACATAGTAAGATCCTGATACAAGTATATAAATCCTTATCAGTTCAATAAGTCAAAAGAAAGTTACTGCAGTACATATCCATATCTACTCTGCAGGTAAACATTTATTTTCAATGGAGGGGTCGCAACTGATTCAGGTGGAGTGGATGTCAATAACCTGCATGATGACTTGATTTTTTTCTTCTGAATCTTCTTCATCAATTGTTTGTCATCTCCTAAACTTTTCCCATCACGATCAATCATTGATCTCCTATTGATAAAATGCATTACATATAAAAGGCAGTCTGGCCACATTCCTTGTTGTGGACACCCATAGTCATTCAACCTTAAGTTACTCACCTTCTCTCTTTGATTCTCATCCAAGAACTGATTGATTGGATTGAACAAAAATCCAGACATTTTTTTGGCATTATCATAACAATGATCCCTGAACACCACAAACGAGTTGTAATGGATGAATTTCAGGGTTTCAAACTCAAACTTGAGCAGTGTCCAATGCTTGTTGTCATGGCACATGGGTACAATGATTTTCTCAATGTCGTTGCTCATTGTCAAGATGGGCATAATAATACCAGGCACTTTTGCTCCCTGTAAACTCACTGGTTTGTCGACATGATACTGAAAAATGGAAACGTTTAATAGGTTATTTCACAAAGTATATATCAATATGTATTTTTTTCATATCCAATGTTCAAAAGTATAAAAAAAGAAAACAACACATACCCAAGCAGCTGGATCCAGGTGCAACACCTTTAAGTATTTTCTTTCTGCCTCAGGATTTGCTCGGTCCTCTTTAGACGCCACTTGAAGCTTATACTGAGCGTAGTTGAGAAGATCTTCTCTAATGCTCTGTTGAAGATCAAATCTTCCATTGTAGCCCCGCTGACGCAGATACCACCTCCATCCTCTATTGACCAAGCAACCGAACTACACATTTATAACAAAAACACATATTGAAGTAAGTTTTTTTTATATGTACTGAAAAACTTACTTGATTTAAAAGTAAAATGAAAGGTAGAAAGTACTTTCATTCTCTTTCCTTTCTCAAAGTATGAAAGTATAATCGTTATTTGTTCATCTGTCATCTGCTCATAGAGTGGTGACTTCTCAAGATCCATGAACCTCATACGAGGTTTTTGAGCTTTAAGAGCTTTATTGTTCTTTCCTGTCTTTATTGTCTTTTTTCGTTTGTCGGTTTTCGACTTCTTCTTTTCAGAAAACTTACTTCCACTATCAAATAATGGATCTGTCTTCTTAGATGGATTCGCACGAGTTACTCGCCTGCTAACTTGTTCTCCAGTTGGTACTGACTTCTTTGCAACAACCTTTGGTTTTGCTTTCCCTTTGGCAACAGTCATCTTAGCAAGTTTGGTTGCTAGTGGCACATCGCTTGACGTTTGGGTGGTTGTAACTTCATATTCCTGCATTTCTTTTGGTCAGTATAACAAAATATGTAGTTTACATTACATAATTGAAATTAATTTTTGAATCCAGGTTTTTAGTACTATATTTTAATCATATTTTTTGAAACAAAGACAAGAAAGGTAAATTACCACAAGTAGAAGATATACCTCTGGGTTATTTTCCTGCTCAGGTGTGACTTGATTTGCATTCTTCTCATGTGTAAGTTGGTTCGACTCAGCTGTAACTTGTCGAACTTTTACACGTCGCAAATTATTTCCAAATAAATTATCAAAATGTTTGTGAATGTTAATCCCAAACAGAGTATGGCTTGAAACACTACCATTATCTTGGCTGAGAGATGCATATTCTTCATCATAAACTCCCTTTCTAGAAATGGCTAAGTCCAAAAAAATTTCAAATGTGAACTTTTCAATGTCTTCCATCTTCGCCATCTCAGTAAACAAAGGTACTTTCATGTCCATGAAGCTATCGACCAAGGTTTCAACGTCTTGTTCATCAGGGTTCTGCACATCCCTTTAATAGTTTCAATACTCTGGTCTATAGCTTCAATCACCTTTTTCACTGGTTTTTGTTGAAGTCCAGGTAAATCATCCTGCAGCCATAGAGTTTTTTTCATGATAGTTAAATACATATTGATATATACAGTTATATGACAATAATAAAACACATTTTGTAATCAAGTACATATTGATATTTACATTTATATTGATAAACACATTTGTAATAAAGAGTGAAACTATCCAACATTACTTACATGTGTGATACTTTTCTCTTGCATGTCTTTGACCTCTTTCTCCAAGTCAGATTTAGCCCATGTTTTAATAACAGAAACATCAACACCACAAAACTCATGCACCGAAGGTGGTGTTGACAATGCAACATTAAATGGAACCCTTTTGACGGTGGTGTCACTCAAAACATTTTGTTCATCTTTTGTTGGAGTAGTCGCATGTGCCACTTCTTCTTTTGGAATCTGAACAACTAGATCTCCTACAACTACTTCATCTTCTATTTTGTTTTGTAAAAAAGGATCTGTTGGATTATTAGAAGATATGAATTCTCCTTTTGGGTTAATACCCAAATGAGTGGGATTCCCATCAATTGAGTCTCGAAACTCTTTTCATCCTGCAAGGGAGAAGCTTTCATGTATATGTCATTCAACATTTGCAGAAGCTTTGATGCATCAAGCGGTCAATCTTCACGCTGCATGGTGTTCGCTTCGCCCCATTTTTCAAAGATTGTCTTTGTCAAATCTTCATATATTTCTTTCCAATCATCTTCCTCCACTGCCTTCCCTGCAGTTTCTTCTTTATCTTCTCCCATTGTACTTTCATTACCTTCATCTACCTTTTCAGCTTTACTCCCCTCTTCTGCAAGTCTTCTTGTGATTCTATTCAGAATTTACTTTTCTTGATTGGTGTACAGAACCTTGAAATTTTCATGGAACTGTACCACAACAACAAAATATGTACTATAAAAACTAGGGTTTTCATGAGGTACATATCAATATATACTGTAGGATAACAAACATCATACATTAAATATATATATCATTATATATTGTAGGATAACAAACATCATACATTCAATACACGTTGATATATACTGTAGGATAACAAACATCATAAATTCAGTAAATAAGTACATATTTTTCTTACCTCATATTCAGTTGTATCAATGTCTTTTTGGAGTGCAGCACATAAGTTTGTCAAATTCCATTTGACAGCTCTTGGAACAAACTTTTTTTTTCCGGAATCGTCTTTATTTTCTCCGGTTCCAGCAAATAGGTATGCTCTGCATACCAAATCTATTTTGGAAAAAAAAAATCACCGAAACAAAGTTAAAAGTAAATCATGATTTTCATTGAATAAACTACTAAAAAGATTTTTAGTATGTATTCTTGCTAATAAATAGTTCAGACATCTGGTAGTATTCTCGACTACATTTACATTGTCATTGAGTGACTTTTCTAAGGAAGAATGTATCAATTCTGGCCATGACATATTTTTTGCAGCCTCGAGATCCTTCACAAGACCAATGTACTTTTCAATCAACGCATTTGCATCTTTTGTTGTGAAAAACAACGTGATACACATGAATAGACATATAAGCCTTACAAGGTCTTTAGCATCTCTCACTTCTTAATTTTTTTTCCTCACTCCCTTCTTCAATATCTTCTTCACTTTCTTCTTGTTCATTTCTTCATTTTATGTATTCTCTTGACCACTCCCACTTTCTTTAGGTTCTTCGTCACTTTGCTTTTCTTCATATTTTTCAATTTTTTCATTTGTTTTTTTTAGTTGCTGGTTTTTTTCTTAAAAGTTTCAAGATTTCTTCTTGTATCCTCACTTTATTTACCTTTTTAGTCTTTTCTACATCACTAAAGAACCTTTGGAAGAAAATATTGTTTCGATATCCACTCCTTAATGTCAGCATCATATCTTCATGTTGTATTTTCCTACTCTTGGCATTCCAAAGATAACACTTATTTCTTCAGGAGTGGATGTCAGAATATGTGAAACTTCATGCCTTTTGAACTCAAATGTGAGCTCATTCGCAACTTTACTTCTCTTATAAAATTGTATTAGATTGGTCACCGCAATTTTATTCTTCATCCAGTGATCTACACCAAGATTTGTGTACCAGAACATCAAAAAAAGGTTCCCATATGATTGCTCACCAGTGATCCTCAACTGAGTTTCACTCAACTCAAGCTTTGCATCCCCGATTGCTTTAACTAGTGAGAAAATTCACATGAAACCACTTATGTAGATTTTCCTAGCAGGTGCAGGTGCTTTTGTCTTCTTTGTGGTTTTTTTGACATTACTTATATGATGAACACACTATCAATAACCCTACAGAATATCAATATGTACTATAATATTGAACAAAGTATATATTTTGATATGTTGAACAAAGTATACATTGATATGTACTGATCCAATTCAAGATTAGAATAAGTACATATCAATATATACTTATCCTGTACGCAAGATCTAGATGTTA
>JAJJMC010014255.1:635277-741934 GCA_023531435.1 Papaver californicum | reverse complement strand
GTACTGATCCAATTCAAGATCTAGTTCAAAGTACATACCAATATATACTTATCCTGTACGAAAGATCTAGATGCTATAACATGAAAATAAGTATATACTGATATGTACTGATCCAATTCAAGAATTAAAACTAAAAATCAAGTAAATATCAATATATAACCTATGTTGCATGCTAGATCTATGTGTTATAGCATGAAAAAACTGTATATATATTGATATGTACCGATGTTGTATGCTATATCTAACTCGTATAACATGAACAAAGTATGTTATATATTGTTATGCACCGATGATTAGAATCAATACCTTTTTTACCAGAAACAACAACACCCTTCTTCTTTTTCTTTGATATTGATGGAGAATGAACAATATTAGTGTTCTTCTTCTTTTTTGATTTTGGTGGTGGAGATTCTACATGAGAAGATTTCTTCTTCTTCTTCGATGGTGCTGGAGAATCAAAAACATCTGATTTCTTCTTCCTTTTTGATTTTGTTGGTGGAGATTGAGGAGTATCTTTTTCTTCAATTACTGTTTCTTTGATTGTTTTATCGTTTTTCCTTTTGGTACCCATTTTAGATGATTTTGTTTGCGCTGGATTTTTCGATTTGGTTTCTATAACATATATTTTTCAGTTCAGGTGGTTTCCAAAAATCATGCCATAGATTTTTAGGTTTAAACGAAATAAAGAAGCTGAAACTGAAAATCCAGTTATAAGAAACTGAGACATGGAGGAGATGGAGTACGTGGATAGTTCACACGTGAATAATGATGTCCATAACAATAATCTTAACTTTTTAAAATGATTTTGGACCTACGGATAATTGGGTTCTCCAGGTGGACTATATGATAACTAGTACCGGGTTTTCTGGACCAACCAGCAAATTACCCTATCAACAAACCCCTCATAAAAAACCAAACAACATACATTCAACTCATTCAACAAATACGGGTTAAGAATTAAACCAATGTTGGGTTGTCCTCTCTGACTGGATATGCAGAATCAAATAACAATATTCGTCTTGTTCAATGTTGGGTTCTTCTTATTCTTCTTTTTTCTTGGCCGATAATGTTGTCCATATAAACTCAAGTCTTAATCAAAACCCATCTTTCTTCCTCAAATACCTCTTGACACACTGTAAGAACTTGATGTATAATGAGATCGAATTGGGATGAATAAGAGAAGGTTGTAGAGGTGGTTCAAGGAATTAATTTCATTTTGCCTTTGAATCGAAGATAAGGAGTGGGGCGGGTCAATTGCTTGAATATGAGATAGGGGTTAATACCAGAATTATGCAGAAAAAAAGAATTAGACGAGAGAAGGTCTTGTTACAGGTGGTTACCGTGGTTAGCCTTTGTTCACGACTTAGACTAGGCTATAAGATAGGGTATTGGCCCTTATCATTCACGTGGATGTCCTTAGAGTCCTTCCATGTAACTTAAATGACATCCCTTTAGCACCCATGAGATGGTCGATAAAGATATGATATGACAAATGGTTAGCGCCTACTGTCTACTAATGCTAAGCCCATATCAGGTGTAGTTCTGCAAGGAGCTTGGGGCGTCATTTTATGCGAGATGGATACCATTTTATATTTAAATTTTCTTAATTCATCAAAGAGTTGAGAATTAAGAGGGGGTGATGTTTGTACCATTATAAAATAGTACAGCGTGAGTCGCACATGCCACTTCATAGTTATAATCCTGCTTAATATGGAAGCTCCGCTGACTTATTGTGGAAGACCATTTCGTGTTTATTAAAGAAACATACTGGGCTTATTGAGGAGGCCCCGTTGACTTATTGTGGAAGCCCAGTTGGCTTATTGTGGAAGCCTATTTTTACTGGGCTTATTGAGGAAGCCAGTTGGTTTTTTGTGGAAGCCTATTTTTAGTGAGCTTATTGAGGAAGCCCAGTTGGCTTATTGTGGAAACCATTAAGAATCTTCCAGGATAGACTTGAATCCTGAGGATATAAATATGAATCTTCTAGGATAGACGTGAATCCGAGAAGATAAATAAAAATCTTCCAGGATAAACTTGAATCCTGAGGAGATAGATATGAATCTTCTAGGATAGACATGAATCCGAGAAGATAAATAAAAATCTTCTAGGATAGACTTGAATCCTGAGGAGATAGATATAAATCTTCTAGGATAGACATGAATCCAGAAGATAAATAAAAATCTTCCAAGATAGACTCAAATCCCTAGGATATAAATATGAATCTTCCAGGATAGACCCAAATCTCGAGGAGATAGATATGAATCTTCTAGGATAAACCCAAATCCCGAGAAGGTAAATAAGAATCCTCAAGGATAAACTTGAATCCTGAGGAGAAAATATGAATCTTCTAAGAGAGACATGAATCATGAGGAGATAGATAGAAATCTTTTAGGATAGACATGAATCTTGAGAAGATATTCTAGAATCTTCCAGATAAATAAAAATATACGGAAGATAGACATGGATCTTCTGGGATAGATACAAATATTAAAGGATAAGTACAAATCCAGATGGTTATTTAGGATAACTACAAATCTATGTGGTTATTGGAGACAACTACAATTAGATTTGATTTATACCTATAAATAGGGTTGAAATCCAACTCAAAAGGTACACAATGGCTATCTACTTTCACCACATTTCATCTGCTTAGAGCTCTCTCTATGCTTTCTAACCTAGAGAAAAACCATTGTAATACTTATATCAATAAAAATTCTCTCCCCAAGGGGATTCATCCGTGGACATAGGCATAACTTGCCGAACCACGTTAAATTCTTGTCTCTATTATTTATTTTTTATGTTCTTATCTTATTTCATCATCATCATCATCAAATCAATCGTGTTTTGTGCATAAAAGTAATTTTGATACAAACAGTCACCCTTGAATGGGAAAAATGAATCAAACGCAAACTCATGTAGTTATTAGATTCTTTTACCAAATCAGAAGCCATTAAGGCAAATCAATATAAATGCTCCACAACCAAATGTTTACACCTTTAACACCATCTTATATACTCTTTAATAGTTCTTCAATCCTCCATGGCGTACTACTGCACGCCCAACGACTGGATAGCTAGCTTAGCTGCAACCATGGAAGTGGTCTGCTTGATAAATTCTAGTATTTTCTCTATCCTTTTCGACGTGTCTTTTATTTCCATAGCTTCTAACTTCTCTCTCTGCAGATACTCCGATTCTGACTGACTAGATCCTGGAGATGTTAATAACAACTGTTTAGTTCACCATTTAAAAGAAAAAGTTAGAGCAAAATACTTGTAAATTTAAGGATTTGGCACATAACTAATGGACAATAAGTTCTAATTAATGGTATCAAATTAATATGAATGGTATAATTGAAAAACTGCGAGGAAACATAGTTAAGAAAAGAGAAGCTCAGGTATTTTCTTTGTCAACACACAATGTTTAAATTAAATAGAAAAGATATATACCTAAAACAGGCTACAATCCTGCAAAGGATAACCGCTCTGCTAGAGATGGAATGAAGGATTCATTACAATATACTGAGGATTCTTTCTCAGCCCATCTAAGAGAGTTTGTGATCTGAGTCTGCAGAGATTCATTCTTCGAAGCCTGGTAGTCAGAAAGTATACGACATGAGTAAATTTTGTTCCATCAAGAGAGTTAGTTGCACTTCCAGAAAGAAAAACCATCCTTCAAAATGATGTACACTCTCAGTTGGAGAATCTTCAAAATTTAACTGTTGTGGGGTTATATTAGAGCCAATGCCATTTTGTTGACACCGGTATAACCACACAAGGCTATGATTTAAGATGGTACCTTTAACTTTATTTGCAAGCTATTTAACTGGTAAAGTGACTCCTTCAGCTTTGTGACGTCGGAGCTAATTTTGTTCATACTATCAGGAATGTTATCTTGCAACGGGATGACAACACCTTTCAAGTAAGGATCTGCCTGATACATAAACGGTTCCAATTACGAATGACAACTGCAAAATCAAGAAACTAAAAGAATAGTAAACATTGCAGTTTATCACACATAACCATAAGTTCTCTAGCTAGTTTTAACCCACTACATGCCTTAAATGGATGATATAGACTTGGAAGAAGTACTAAGGACATTGTAAACCGGAGATATACACTCTTAACCAAATTTTATGCAGGTTAGAAAAAAACAGTCTACCAAGTGTCATATATGCAAAATCCGTCACTATATTTCTCAATCAAATATAATTAGCCATTTAATTTAATACCTTATCACATATCGAAACATACTGTGCCAGATTTCAATTTTCCACTACTTAAAAAACTCACTTGATTGAAGTTCACAATCTTGACACGACCAATGCATCTAATAGAAACTAATGCTCCAATTTCCAACCGTTCAACCTGGATCATAACAAAAACATGAAAAATAGGCCTCATAACTCATGACTATAATTAATACTACAAGATTGAATATTGTTACAAATACAAAGCTTACATTTTCTATGAAAACTAAACAACCATATCGAGCAGCAAAGGATGTTCCAGATACAGTTGCACTAGAAATTATTGGATCCAGCACAAAATGAACAAATAGCTTGTTCTTGCTAATCAGAGACTGCAACCAAGTAGATAAACAAGTCAATTTTATGAACATAGCTAAGGAACATCTCAACTATAGATTAATTTGATAAAGTACCATCTCGTTGTTGTTACAGAAGCATTGGGGATTCGGACACGAATATGCCTCTAATAGCAGTAACAACTGGAAGACATTTGTTAACCTCTGCTAGCTGACAATGTCACTTAAAAAAATGTGTGTGGAAGTTAGCATCTGCCAACACATTGGGGATGCTTGTAAAGTCTTGCAAGGGGAAACTCTGTACTTCACAGAAAGTCTCTGTAATGTACATGGCATCAATACATGGATTCATGTCAACACTGCATTATCTTGCCTTTGAAATTGAAACTGGGCATTTTAAAGCAAATACAAAATTCAGAAAGATAAAAAGGGTTTCTAAGGTGACGCAAGGAAAGTAACGATACATTTCCTATCAATCCTAATAAAGACCTGTATTACTATTTTAAGTGTAAAGTGATAGCTGCATAACCATGTAGCCAGCCTTCACTCAACCAGGGAACACTTTTACAAACAAAACTTACTGTGGTTGTCACAGCGAAAAACAATGAAACATACAGCATAAGAAATTTTAATGTCACATAGATAGAATCATACATGGTATGTATGAGAAATAAAAAAGCTATACCTCTTCCAGCAATGCAAGAATTCTGGCTTCATACAAATGTAATGTCTTACTCTCAGTAGGAACAAGAACCTGTAATCACAAACAAATTAAGATGAAGAAATACTTCAAAATTACCACTGGGATTAACAGACAAAGGAATGAAAAAAACTTTCAATTACAAAAAGTAAACGAACAAAAAAAGAGAAATCATGTGATTGATTATAGTATTATATTACCTCATCAGCTCCAAAAGGAAGAAGTGAAAATTCTGAAGGAGTAACTTCCGATGACGAAGAAGAAACACATTGGAGACTACTCCTACTAGAAGAAGAAGAGACTGAAATTGAGGAAAATTAGATGGAAATGAAGAAGAAGAAGCAGCTAAGAACAGTGACCCATTGTTTATTGGTAGAACAGGTTTTCTATTTGGGTTTGAAATTGGGGAAACAAGTGAAGAGAAATTTGGGGTTAGGGTTATAAAACTAGTCATTCTCTTATTACTAGGAAAATAATCAGTGCCAAAATCCTAACGGTCATTAAAATCTTTCAGTGAACTGAAAAGTGAGGAGATAAGAAGCATAGGGAAAAAAGATGCGCCAAACACGTGCTTATCACCTGATATGCCATGAATTCATAAACAAATACCCCTCCAAGAGTAATAGTATAGTTATTTCATCAATTTGTTCTGTCATCCATATAGAAATCATAGAGGCTATTGAGGGTTCTTCCGGTAATTATGATTACCGGAGAGAAACGGAGATGTTTCCTGGAGGAATCTTACAATCGCATTTTCTACCAGTTTAGGGACATTATTTGTTTGACAGCAATTCTGGATTTTAGTCCATCAGGAAAATAGTAAGCCATGGATTGGCACTTTGCCAGATTTTTTGAAAGGTTTATCCATTCCAACCCACCCATGTATTTAAATTAGTGAATTCAAATATGAGAGTCAATCCTAGCCAGTTACTCTAGTTCCAGTTGGAAAAAACAGAAGACCATCTAGCTTCAATTGCTTACTGCACACAATGTTTTGGTTATTGGCCGTTCTAAGACTTCCAGTCATTTTTTCAGTTACACTAAAATTGATAAAAAATATTTTTTTATGTGAACTTCCCAAAATGGTCATTTGAGATGATAATTACCATTCATAGCCATACCCCATGCCCAATTATTAGATGAATATGAATTCTTAGGACTTTAAGACTAACCGCTATGGTACCTGTTGGTGCAAAATAAATTATTCAAATACCTTTCGAGATGTGTATGAGATGATGGAATCTCCGTCGTTGCTTTAAGTCTCCATAAATTGTAGATGAAAATTGGGTGTACCTGTAAAGACACTTTGATGCTAAAGTCAGAGAGAGCTCTAATAAGGTATACAATGGAGTAAAGGAATATAAAATATGTACCTTTGAATTGGATTTCAGCCCCTATTTATGGACAAAAATCAAATCTAGTTGTAGTTATCTCAAATAACCACATAGATTTTTAGTTATCCTAAATAACCACCTGAATTTGTACTTAATATTTATATCTATCCCAGAAGATCCATGTCTATCTTCTCCATGTTTGTATTTATCTTAAAAGATCCTAGTGTATCTTCTCAAGATTTATGCCTATCCTGGAAGATCCATATCTATTTTCTCAGGATTTGTGTCTATCCTGGAAGATCCATATCTATCTTCTCAAGATTTAAGTCTATATCAGAAGATCTATATCTATCTTCTCAAAATTAAGCCCAATATAACAATCCAAATGAGCTTCTATGATAAGCTAAATGGGCTTCCAAATTAAGCCTAATATGTTTCTATAATAAACAAAATGACTTCCACAATAAGCCAACTGTGCTTCCAAATTAAGTCCAGTATGTTTCTATGATTAACAAAAGGGGCTTCTATAATGAGCTATCTAGGCTTCCAAATTAAGCCCGGTAGGTTTCTATAATAAACAAAATGGGCTTTCACAATAAGCCAGCCGGGCTTCTATATTAAGCAAGACTATAACTATGAAGCGGTATGTGCCACTCACACGTGTACTATTTCGTGTACTATTTGATAATGATACAAACAGTAACCAAATTCAAGATTCAATTCGTCAAAACTGTGGTGTTCAAGGGATTGCTTGAACGTGATCTTGAATAAAGTTTGATACGCCCAATGGTTTGGCGCACATAATTTTATTTTTTACGCCTAACCATTGGAAGCATCAGTTCTGAACCATCAGATTTAATTTTACGAGTTAAAATCTAATGTTTCGTATATTTGCGTCAAACCATTGGACATAACAATTCTGAACCATCAGATTTTTTTTTTACAAATTAAAATCTAAAGGTTCATCTGTTGGACGTATCAAACTTAAATTATTATAGTGGCTATGACCTGCTTTAAGTTGACATGTCGTCAACTTAAATATTGAATTTGGAGAGCATAAGGGTTAGTATAAAAACCTCACTCATTTTCAAAACTCATAGCCATTGGGAGTTTTACTCCGATTGTCAAAATGAGTACAAATTCTAACTCCGATTGTCAAATCAAGTTTGAGTGAGTACATAATCATTTTAGAATCCCATATGGGTATATATGCTTTATGCCCGATTTTAAAACGAATATGCTGTAAACAGTAAACTCATTGTGAGGTTGGGTGCAATTTTATACCCCACCTAAAATCTTGTACAATTTTTACACTGAACCATAGAACCTCATAACATGGGTGTAAATTTTTTGACAACCTCTCATTGTGAAATTTTGAAAGCCAACTATGGCAACTCCCAGTGTTGATACTCTTCGACCTCAAAATGAAACACAAGGAAGTAATTATCTATAATATAAAAAGACATGGGCTCTATCTTTGGGATAAATCTGACCCTTGAAAATAGGTCGTGGACGGTCGGGATCGTCCGATTGGATAGTTTGTCTTTGAGATAAATCCGAGCGTGCATTCTTTATTTACGTTTTATGCGGTTGAGATTTTATTATTTTGGTCGGTATTGATTATGCCGTGTCCAGGACTAAAGATAGCCCAAATCTAGCTAGCCACTAACCCTAAACACGTTAAACTTAGGGTGACTAAGTTTCATAATTTAGTTAAATTTTTTTAATTTAGCTTAATTTTGTAATTAAAAATAGCTAACTTTACTGATAAATATTAATTTCCAAAAGAATATAAGGGATCACAACCGGGGCTTACAATTTGACTCGATCAACAAAACATCGGGGCCGCAGGCCTAACTAATTTATAGGCTCAACTCCCTAGATTTCAACCTAATCACTGCTAATTTTAATATATGTACTATGTTTGATCCTAGATTTTCTATTCATGACCCCAGCTAATTTGATCCGACCAACAAAATATCGGGGCTGCAAGCCCAACTAATCTATAAGCTTAACTCCTGGACCGTAAGCCCGGGTAATACCTAGTCTATATTATAAGAAGACATGATGTTTATATTGGAAAAATCTAACCCTTAATTCTATCATCCTCCGGTAGGGATCGACTGATACGCAAGATATATATATGATCGTCTATTTCCTGAGTATCCAGATACAATTTTGTTTCCTTTAATATTTGTGTTTCTTAATATTACGTTATTAAGATGTATTTATAAAAAAAAAAAAAAACCTTGATATAAATTTTGATTTATCGATTTCTAAGACGAAAGATTGATTTATTGATTTATCAGTATGTGGTACATATTGAATTATGTCTTTGAATTACTATAATTAATATTGTATTTATATGTTTCAGCCCTAGCAAATTCTAGATTTTTCTCTCACGCTCGACTTATATATATATCGTAGAAATGTTCATTTTGTCGCAAATTTAGTGCGCTTTGGACATTTGGTCCTGTTATCCCAATCCTGTTATAATTTAGTCCAATTTTTAACAGTGATTGTTTAATCCTTCTCTCTATGATTTAGTCTAAATTGTCACTGATCTAATAAATAATGTACTTTTTTATTACTTAAAATACCCTTTCAACAATTTCATGTATAAGATTATGTTTTTGAAAACAATTTCATTCAGATCTTATATTGTCGTTTTGAACAGAAAGAGCATGAGTGAAAGGCGATTCGGTTGGCTATAGTTTCATGTGTTTCAGGTGAGTTTATGATCTTTGATCACTGATTCTTCGTTTATTTATTCTTTCTTTTTTTTATTTTTTATTTCATTTTTTATCGATTTTGGATACATGATTTTTTGATCGATCAAATTTTGCTCGATCTTTGATATTTTGTTCTGTTGTTTGTTTTATTTGATGTAACTACACGCTTTTTTAGTACGAATTTAGGTTTTCGATTTGATTTTGTGTTTTAGGTTTTTGATTTTGATATAACTTTGATTTTATTCTTAATTGGAAGATAGATATTGAGATCTTTATACGTCAATTGGGATCTTTTGTTAGATGTTTTGTTGTCTAATTTTTAGATTTTCAGCATAAATCGAGATCTTGTGGAAATTTTGAATATGATTTTATTTTTTGATATATATTTCTAATCAGGCGTGTTTGCTTCGAGATAACACAATAAAATTATTCATGTTGATGAATTTACATATGAATTGATAATTAGCTAATTTGTTGGTTGAATTATTGAATTTGATTTCCTTTTCATGTGTTCTTTGGAATCTGATTTCCTTCATTTTAGTCTGTTGCTTTGTTTTTGAATAAATAAGGTGCACATAATTATACACATACTGATTTTAATATGCACATAGTTGTACACATACTAATTATTAATGTGCACATAGTTATACACAAGTTGATTATATTAGTTACATTGGTTTTATATGTATATCACTACACCAAAACATACTTTTTGTTACACAAATATGTGTAACATCTTAATTAATGTTACACTTATAAGTGTTAATATATTGGTGTTTTATTTTTGTTACACAGGAAGTTGTAAATAATAATATATGTGACTTAAATTAATTTAAGTCACACTAAAATCTGTTACAAGCATGTTACACATATTACTGTAACATTTCTAGCAATAATTTAAGAAAATAATAATAATTTATATTTCACCTATTTTGGGGCGCCTGCTATTGTTAGTTCAAAGCTATTCATACTTAGCTTCTTTTGGAAAAATTCAAGTCCCACATCCAAGTACGAACATGTAAATAAATTATTTTTATTTAAATTGTATATTACATTAAAAAATAATACATAATACAAAGTTACATACACATACGAAGCAATCACATTCAGTAAAAGCTAGAATTCAGCAATCAAACGACAGTATCATTCGAAAATAATACGTTAGCCTTAGTAAACGGCAATAGCTTCAGTGTATAGTAACTTGACAATATCATTTGAAGTAATACAAGCCTGCTTTGTTAACAGTAATTCACCAGGGTGTGTACCTTCACAATACACGCTAACTTCTTCAACTTGAGCCACAGTTCCCTTGAGCTTTTTACCCAAATGGGCAGCTTAACAACAAAAAAAATTCAACATATGGTTATAACACGTCCTTTTTGAATATAATGCTAGCACACAAGTGACTCTGACCTTTAATATTAAATGCACAAAGCATCAACAATATGTAATTTATTTCCAGTATTAAGTAGAAAAATAAACTCAAGGATACATACAACAATCTTCAACATTCCTTCTCCTCTATATTATGCTCCTGAAAAGTACATCACAAACATCACCATCTATTTGATAGGTTGTATGTCATGGAAATCAAAATTTGATAAACAAAAACACTAAAGGGTCAACCTGTAGGTTTATTTTTCCATGCCCACTCCTGTGCCTGAAGGCCCTGCAAGTTTCAAGCAAGGTAAACCATCAGTCTTCTACCCTTTTATTTTTGGTCTTATGTGGTGATAGACACATTTTTTTATCTAATTTGTCCTTAATTATCTATATTGTCAATGCTTAATTTGGTATTTCTTGTGTTATTTTATGTGTTTGTAGGTATTTTTGAGAAATAAATATTTATGAAAAAATTGGCACAACAAGTGATAAAGGAACCCATAAATTACTAAAGAAAACCCACTTCTGGATAGGGGCACCTTTCCTTTTTAATTCAAAATTGAAAATGGCGGGAAACATTATCTAAGCGTGAAGAGTTTATTTGACTTATATCAAACCGATTTTTAGGGGATTTCATGGGTTGTTCGTTATATCCAAGTGAAGAAACATTCAAAACACGTCAAGTAGAGGGTTTGTTTCCGTGAAACATGGCTGAAGTTCATCTTACTGTCGGAATTAGAATCCCTCCCAAATTTGGGTTTACGCTATTCTGAGTTGGTTTTGAATTAGATTTTTAGTCCTTATCGAATTAGGATAAGGTATTAGGTTTACAAAACCTATAAAAGAAAAGAAAGATCGAAGAAAATAGAGGGGAGAGGCTCGGCCGGAAAATCCAGGGAAGGAATTCTCTTAGAGATTTCTTGATCCTTTTGAGTATAAAAAGGGTTGTTTGAGTCAAAAAAGAGGATAAAGAGGTTGGGTCGAGCTCAGAAGGCCAACAAAGAGAAGAGAAATCCTTTCAGGAAAAATTCTGCTGCTACCGCTGAAGAAGACGAAGAACAAAGATAAGACGACGGTTTCTTCAACCATTCTGCCATGGTTTCTTCAACCGTTTTGCAACATTTATCTTCGCTTTGTAAAATTTATTTTCAAGCTCCATTGCAACAATTGATCTGTAACGTCCAGAAAACGTTGTAGATTCCCTGTTACATTATTTTTAGTTTTTTTCATCTTTTTAACACTTTTTGAGCCATGTACCAATCTTTTGAGAGTGTTTTGAGCATGATGAGCTAAAATCAACCATTGGGACAATGGAATAAGGCATATTTCATGAATGGATGATAACTATTTTTGATTCTTTATGATTTTGCATTGATTTTTAATTGATTTATAATTTTTCTTAGTTAGTTGTGATTTTGTTTAATGGTGTATGCTGACTTAAGATCTTTTTATGCATCATGCTTATGATTTACAGTTAATGTTTTAGAAATCTACTTTTGGCAAAGAAACATAGTCAATAAAAGAGTTATAATTGTTAAAGAATCACTCTATAAATCAATCAGAAGTGATTCGGTGGAATCCTGAGTTCCAGTTCTTCCAAATATTGTTAAAATCTTTTACTTATTTTCTAGTTTAATTCATAATTAGGTCTAAAACGAATCTTCACAAGTCTCAGCGGATGAACATATTTTTACCACTTTTCTAAAACGATCATGTGGATGGAAAACAAGAAACTGAAACAAGAAGTCGTGCTATTAACATCGTGCCTGGTGGAAACGAGCAGGGTCAACAACTGAATTGGCTGAAACCTGTGATTGAGCATAACCAATTTCTTAGAGTTCCATGCCGCAAGATACTTATAATAATCAACTAACATCAAAATCATGTAACTAAGAAATAACAAGATGCAATAAGTTGCAAATTTACCTGAGCATTTTGATGACCAGCGAAACCAGATCCCTGGTACTAAAATGGGAACATGTTCACATATTATGGAGTGATTAATTGGCAACATATGTTGTACTACAAACAATCAAATAACAGATGACTTAAGGCACTAACCGGTGAATTTGAAGATGGTTGTTGCAGCTGTTGGTGGTGACGCATCTGCGATTGAATCTTATTTTGTTGTGACTGAGGGCCTTGTTGGGTAGGTAGAACCTGTGGTTGAATCTGACTTTGTTGTGACTAAGGAGGGCCTTGTTGGGTAGACAAGACCTATGGTTGTGACTGTGATTGTGCCTGAGATTGAAATTGTTGAACCAGAGGTTTTTGTGGATGAGATAATTTTTTTGTTGTCGTTGCTCAAATAAGGTTAACTCCCCAGGCTTCTCCCACTAAAATTAATTCACATTCATGAACATTAGATCAATTTCCAGAATTTATAGATGCAAAACCATATCGGAGAAAATTAATGTGAAAATCAAAAATAATAAGGCAAAGAGACTAATAAAGAAAACATTACCCTCATTTCACATTTATACTGTTATAGTAGTACTTGTATCCTTCAAGGGAAATGTGCCTTGTCCAATTATAAGAAGGAAGTGCAACCTTCCCAACAATAGGTGCTAAAGCAGAGTTGTAGCGGCTGTTTTTGAAGTCCTAGTCGCAGCAGCCGCATTAGCAAGATTGTTGGAAACTGTCTCCCTTTGAAGAATGTTTCCTGACCATGGAGACTGCAAAGAAAAATATACAGTCAAAAATCAATACGCGTAGATAAAATTATGGTCCCTCTTTACAAGGGGCCCTTCATAATCCATGATACACTTGTCAGGAAAACTGTACTCTCTAACTAAATCAAAGTAAATATAATAAATTTGTACCAAATTATGTTACTATAAACAAGTTTAGCAAATTTTAGATACACACTAAAACATTAATGGTGTTAGTAACTCATTTAACATAAGGAGGATCCAAGAAAGCCCATTTGAAGACTTTTTCGTACTGAGCTGCATCTTTGTCCCATATAAAGTCCAATTCCATTCTAAATGGCAAAGATTAAGCACCATTCTCAAAAAATCACAGAGGTTTAACAATAATCAGAAAATTGATAACAACAAAAAGCTAATGAATAAATAACCAGTGAGACACCGCACTACACAAGGTTAAAGGTGCATAAGCTAAAATAGTAACATCTAAATGAATAAACTAGTAAGCCACCATTACCAAAACTTGTTTGCATGTATAAAAAACGAACTGGAAACTAGAAATAGGTAAAAATGTTATACCCGCGGCTTTAGATCTTGGTGTATAGTATTATTCTCGAGGATTTAAAGACCGGTAGCTGTTAAAAATAACAAATCTTAAACAAACTTAGTCCAGGATAACCAAGCAGTCAAAAGTCATAATAGTAATTTTTCAGGATACAATGTTGTCTTAATACCCAGTTGCTGCATTAAAATGTTTTGTGGTTGCTTCTGCGATATTTCCTTGATGCTGGATATGCAAAGAAAGTTCGCCTTTTCCGTGCTACTCAAGTATAATATGTATCCTTCCTTGGACCAAGGTTGCACAAATTATATATCAGTTTTGCGAATCGGACTACACATAATCTTCCTACAACAAATCCAACTTTTCGATGTAACAAATGCATACATTTTTTCTATCACCAATCAAGGTTATCAAAAAAATAATTAAGTAATTTCATCAGATCTTCAAATTAGGTCGAATTTTGGGATGATTAAGTATATAACCTAATGCAAATTAACCTTTTATTTCCAATCTTTCATTTGGATGGTTGTGAATTATCAAATTAAGATCATTAATTACTATTTGGTGACTAAAAATTCATACATCAAATGATCTACAATAATATAATTATATCAATTTAACCACTAAAGGAAAATTTAGAAGAAAAGTGGGTATGTATACCTCGATGATGATGTATAATAAAATAATGTTTGGATGATTAATATTCTAAAGAATAAGCCTCTCTGGAACATGACTCTTTTGTAATTTATTACTCAATCGATCCATAGTGATCTCATTGATAGCAACTTCTTAACCATGAGCATGATTTCTACCATACCATACGTAGGAGAAAGAACCTTATCCTATTTTCTGCCTCTCACCCAAAACAAGAAATCCACCCTTCAAATCAAAACCCTAGAAAATGAGAAGACGATAGATGAACAGACAAGTGAAGAAGGGGGTATGGGTGGGGTAAAAATTGGATATATGTTCTAATTATATAATTTTTACTTTGTGAGGGTGGAATGTCTTCCAGATATAAGAAAAAAGGAGATGGGGAAAATGAAGCAGCGGTTTAACTTTTTTTTTCCTTCCCCGTACATAAATAATGAATTAAGTTTTATTTATTAATTTTGTTATTTTGAACCGTTTTAATGTTACACTAATATATATGACGACATAAAATAAAAATTGAATCCAATTTATTCTAACATAATTTAGGATTATCACACACATATATGTGACATATGTTGTTACATATATTTCTGTAATAATTCACTATTACAAATTTTCCATTCTGGTGGGGACTCATGGTAGAGCGCTCAAGCCTATCATAAGATTTGCGGAGGTTGATGGTTCAAATCCATCTGAATTTCCATGTCATGTTTATTCATTATGGATAGGTGTGTACATATATGTTTTTGTAGGTGTGTACATATTGTTGTACCAATGTATTTTCTATGAAAAAGTAGGTATGTGTGTGTCACGAACCGGGAAATTCCGCCTTCCAGCGCCGTTGGTTGGGCAGGCCGGAGTTCCTTGACGCGCGTCCTGAAGTACACTTCCCGCTAGGCAAATGCAGGTAGAGTTTCCTTCCCAAACATGATACTCGAAACGTAGTTTCCATACTGCTCCAACTCACCCTTTTTTCCAACTTCCAGAACAAGGGGTAAGGCCATAAAAACCAATGGTGATGCCTTTGGCATGCATCACTTGCTTACGATCATTTGTCCAGGCCTAAGTCATGCCTTGGACTAGCACATATAGGCCATTTCAAGCCTAATTTTATACTCCTTAACTCTGCTTCGACCATGTGCTGGAACCTGCACTGATCTTACTCTTGCCAAGGGTGCAACATCCAGGCACATGTCATCCCATGCCGTAAAGGTTGATTCGAAGTATGAACAATCCATCGAATGAAATTGCAACTACCTCATCGAATGTGGCAACAATCATCTCTTGACTTGTCATTGCTGGACCAGATGATATGAATTACCTTATTTTCGCAATCAACTTTAAAATAGATAATATGAACGACAAGGTGTTGCACCTCAATACATTGAATTGCAGCTTCCTACGTACCCAACCCGTACCTTGAAGGGATCAAACATGACTGTAGTTCATCCGTAAAGGGACACGCATCTTAAGCCTATTAAGGCGAATCCAACATCGAAAAGGGCTAATCGTTTTCAAAAGGATATGCTTTGGCATGTACAATTCGCGACCAACTATTTCCAACATGATGTAGCAATGCTAAAAGCCTAACAAAGTCTAGTTCGCATAGGCCAAGGGAATTTCGCAAAGTATGCATTGGCTTATGCATAAAAATAGCTACTTAGCATGTAATATGCTTTCTCGAGTAAACAACATGGATGAATGATGCTTTCGCATAATTCATACTCCATCGGCTAAGCTACAAGCATATTGATGCTTATGCATCAAGTATGCACCAATGTATAGGCCACATCGCATATATGTGCATTACCGCTCATGCACCTTCAACCCAAGCTCCCCCTATGTCTTAATCGCATTTCCATACTTTTGGATAAGAGGGGTAAAGGACATCCATCGAATGCACTTTAGGCAAAAGCGCCAACGGGTTAGCCAGCTGCTAGGAAATTCGACCAATTGGTTATCATGGATAGGTAAATCCGCTTTCTGGTTAGCACATCCGCTAACTGGTTAGCATGGCTAGGAAAATCCGCTTTCTGGTTAGCACATACGCTAACTGGTTAGCCAGCTGCTAGGCTAATCCGCCATCTAGTTAGCGTTGATAGGAAAATACGCCAGCTGGGTAGCACATCCGCTAGGCTAATCCGTCAACTGGTTAGTGCTGATAGGAAAATACGCCAACTGGTTAGCGCTGATAGGCAAATACGCCAACTGGTTAGCATCAAGGCCAATTGTGCCAAAGCCAATGCATCCACACCCTGTTGCATCCCTGGGTAAGTTTTATGAGCTTAGGATAAAGCTTCATCCTATGCCATGACGTATCCTTGAGTAATCATCATGCGGAAAATGCAGGTGTTACATTGTGTGGGTATGAATGATCAATTTTATGTATGTTTTGCAGGTTTCTACATATTGGTGCACATGTGTATTTTCTATGAAAAAAGTGTGTCTAAATGTGTGTATGAATGATTGTTTTGTTCCATACTTTGTATGTGTACAAACTGGTGCACCAATGTGATTCCCATAAAATAAATCTATTTGTGGGTATGAATGATTGATTTGTTCCATGATTTGTAGAAAAAATACAAAACATGCATCAAATTGATTATGTGAAAAAAATGTTTCCATAAGCTTATGCTTACGTAAATAATTAGGGTGTACAAATTGGTACACATGTGAAAAAAATGACTCCTTAATCTTATGCTTGCATAAATAACTACGGTGTGCATACTGGTGCACATGCGGAAAAAATGACTACCATAAGCTTTTGCTTGCAGAAATAACTAGGGTGTACAAACTGGTGCACATGTAAAAAAACGACTCCATAAGCTTTTGTTTGCATAAATAACTAGGGTGTACATACTGGTGCACAAACGAAAAAAATGACTTCATAAGCTATGCTTACATAAACAACTAGGGTGTACAAACTGGTGCACATATGGAAAAAAAAATGACTCCATGATCTGTAACTAGGGTGTACAAACTGGTGCACATGTGAAAAAATGACTCCATAAGATTCTGCTTGAGTAAATAACTAGAGTATACAAACTTTACAAGTTTAAATGGTAAATAATTAAGGTGTACAAACAGGTGCACATGTTAAAAAAATGACTCCATAAGCTTATGCATGTGTAAATATGTAAATCAAAATTTTATGTTTGTGTATTTTTTTGTACAATGAGATAACAATGAAGCAAAAATTAAAATTTTATAGTCATGTGGGTACTCTTTGTGCATATCTCGGAAAGAGCTTTCCAAATGTATAAAATTTACGAATTTTGGACGAACGGTTCCAAAAATAAATTGTTTTAAAATTATTTTTATATTATTTAAATTATTGGCATCATCATGAGTCACTTTGGACTAAACGGTAAATATTTGGACTAAGTTATAAATTTTAAGGGTTATTAATATACTTTTTATATTTAAAATAAATAAGGACTAATCTGCAGAATGAGTCAGGATTAGCTAGTACATATTAATTCCATTTTAGACTAAATCGTATTTTTCCCATACACATTTTTTTACTTTTTTTTTTTGTATATCCGGATGGGAATTATAGGATTGGCCGATGGATTGAAGAAAGTAATTTTATATTAACGTCGATGGAACAAGAACTCATATGAAGGTCCACATAATAATCTCTTCATATGAACGACTACCTTATTAGGAGGAAACAACTGTAGTATGGTACCACCAACCAGGGAAAGAATATTGAAGACGAAAAGCATAATGACAATACCAATCCCACCGTAATATTAAAATGATAATGAAAAAATTCACTGTGTTGAAATTCAATCATGGATAAATGTTGGTTTATAAATAATAAATGCATATAATATACTCCTTCCGTTTGTAGAAAAATGTTAGACTAAAATGAAAAAATGATTGTAATATTTTTCTAAAAACAGAAAGAATATTATTTAAGTAATAATTTTTTATGTTTTTCTTTGTTGATTTTTTGATGTTGGCGTATATTATATTTTATTTATATTCCGTAGGTATTTTGGAGCTACATACAGAAAATACGAAGAGATCACTGAATTAAGAGCAAAAGATAGAACGGTCGTTTTACAAGTCAATTACTATGCGGATCCTAGCTATCGATGAGGGGCTACCATCTTGAAATGTAATTAGGATATATGCCTTAGTACACCCAGCTGGGGTGTATGCATCGAAATAAGGGGCAGATAATGTAGGGTGCTTATATCTGCTTCATATGTAAATTTAGGTTACAAGTTCTCTTTCATTACAGATTGAAATTGAGACCAAGTTCTCATTGTGCTGTTCACGCCGGCAGACCAGGGTCGAGGAATGGTGAGTATTCTCTTGACAGAATTAGAACAAGAAGACTGATGAAAGAAAAGAGAGACAGGGAAATGGAGGTCGATGTTGCTGTGGCGAGAGGGATAGAAGATGGAGATAATGGGTTTTAGATGGTAAATTGCGTGAATAGATGAAAGAAGGTGGATCTGTGAGATGAATCAGTGCAGTACTTCGAGCTTTGAGATGGGTTTTTACAGCCGAATTTTGAAGTGAGAAAGAATAACAGTGAATAGATTCGGTTTCAGCTCAAGAAGAACACAGAGAAGTTGTTAGTCGCTGTTGGAGAATGGTTTTGGGTTCTCGACTACAAGGTGTGGCAGAGAAGAATTGGGTCTGAGTTCTAGAACTCGGTGATTGCAGTGATGGGTTGGTGTTGTTTCAGTGAGGATCTGAATTTGTTGAGAAACATCACGTGAAGGAATTGAAATGGATGGCAGAGTTCTGGTCGCTGATAGGAGATGGGTTCGCTGGTGGTTCTGGGTTGGGTTTTACTGAAAATGTCGAGGAACAGAAACTGTGGCAGAGAAGGTGGTTGCTGGATGTGGTTCAAGTTGTGGAGAAGAATGATGTTACAGCCAGAATTCAGGCCGGAGAAAAGAGGCTATGTTGGTTGAATTGGTTATCGAGTTGAATACAAAACAAGAAGAACTCTTGGCCTGAATTATGTTGATTGCATGATTTGAATGAATGGTATTAATCGATTGCAGGGAAGGAGTGTGTGATGTTAGAAATTACCAGCAAAACTCAGCCATCATTACCAACCAGAGTGCGCCTATAGTGTTCGAAGAAATGTCTCAATGAGACTGCCAAGCCGTGAAACTGTGGAAGTATTAAGCCTGATTTGGGCTAATAGATAATGGAATATATTTGAGAATCTGATCTGGGCTTAATGAGTATGGGCCTTCTCTATAAATCTGATTTTGGCTTGGAAATATTAGGGCTTGACCTAAATATGAAACCTAGATTTGGAATTTGTGTTATATTGGGAAAGAGATTTTAATTCCAAAAGGATTCTACAAGGGAGAAAGTTATATAAGAGCAACTTTAACAAGAAGGATGGATAGGTTTTCACCTAGTTCTTTTCTCACCTCTTTTTTTTTTTGTAGGTTTTTGCAGGGAAGATTTCTCGATGTCTAGGATTTACAATTTATTTCTTTAATTTAATTTTGTGAACTCCAATTATTCTGAGTAGCTAATTTTCTTTTATCGGTTAGGGATTAGTTGAGTTTTACAATACATGATTTTTTGATTAATAAATTAGTTTTGTCTCAATATTATTGATTATGATTCATTATTAATATCGCTTTGAATGATTTGAGTGTTTGTTTCGTCGAGTGGCCAATTGATTGAACTCACATTCGTATCTATAGCTAATTTATGGTTTATTATGCGGAAAAGTGATACTCCTTGAATATAAATAGCTAGCATAATTATGGTTATTGCTTGTAGTGATATATAATCACAAGTGAATCATGACCTTTGATAAATTGAATTAATGCGCTTTCCACGTTCAGTTGCATTGATTAGCTTAATTTCATGAATCTTAATGATCCCCGGGAATTAAACTTGATTAGTGCTTTTTACACGTTAGGTTGTTCTCTTGGTAGAATTCATATTTGCATCTTTCAATGTGTTTGTTGATGATTTGAGGAAATTTACGGATATTCTTGCGATTAAGGTATTCTAGGGCTTTTGATAAAACGAGATTAAAATTTCAATTCTAATTATTAGTACAAGAACATGTTTTGTGAATGAAAACGAAACATTGACCAATATTCTCACCTATTGATTCTTTTCTACAATTTCTTAGCTTTCTTAATTAGTATAAATTAGTTTAATTTACTTTTATTAAATCTGAAAATCCCCCCTTTCACATAAGTTTTCGGAACATATAACAACCCAGATCTCTATGTGGGAACGTTCATTTCTTACCCTTGCTTCATAATAAATCATAAGTGGTGAGAAAGTAATAAATAATTTTAGAGTGGTACGACACACATCAATCATCATATAAACTAATTGTGGGATTACCAATGTACGCGAAAACATGAAAGTTAATTAAAATTATGTATGGTTTCTATCATTGAATCAATTGAAAACGGTAAAACTAATACAAAGAATATTAAAAGAATCAAAGGCAGAAAAACCACACTTCGTGAAAGAAATAAAGAGATAATTAGGAGGCGACGGCTCTGTTCTTTCACATATAGTATTAGGGTTGGAATGTTAGTGTTTATACGGGCAACATAGTAATTTTAACTAATTTCTCATCTATTTTATCGAGATATTAACCAGGTTTCAGAGATATCGACTTATTATTGTGGACCCATACATATTTAGCAACGACACAAGCATTTTATTGTCGACCGAAGGGAGGCTTCTATAGGGCCACGTGAATGTAATTTGTCAGAAATGAAATTGGTTTAATTTTTTATATTTGTTTTTTTAGTTTCATCACAATTAATTAAATTGGAACCCAATTAATCGTTAATTCCCAAAATTAAGATCATAATCAGATATCCATTAAATCTATCAAAAAATATAGAATTGGTCTTCAGTTGATCTAAATTAAAAAACTCAAAAATCTGAAATTAATCAGCAACACTTATATCTGTTGCTAACTGTTGAACTATAAAAACAGATAGCAATACTTATAAATGTCAAAATCAAAATCTTCAAAACAAACAAAATCACGTAACTTGGAATCGTTCGAATTTTTGTTCATTTCCCACCGTACAATTGGTCATTTAATATAAGTTAAAAAAATTATATTAAATCGGTCTATAACATTGGAACATTTTACTAAAGTTCTCTTGTTGATAGGGATGGAGGGAGAGGTGCAAGTGAGGTCACTAAATTTTGGATTTTAATGGAAATATAGTTGGATTTTTTTATAATTATAATGTTTTATTGGTGCAAATATCTATGGTATGGTTAAAATTTACATTTTTAATGGGTTAAAGGTTAAATTAATGAACTTATACTCCGTAATTTATTATTTAAATCTTCTTTATTATTTTAAACTGTAGCTTATATATATATATCAATTATTTATTTATTTTATTAGTGTTGAAATAAAAATTATTTAATCTTATAGTATATATATCCTGGCTCTGTCCATGCTTTGTTGTTTTCACGGTAGTGGGGACTTTGTAACCTTTGGATTGTTCATGCTTACTTCCTGTAAGCTTTACTATTGGATCAATTTTTGCGGTGGAAAAAAAGAAATGCTATAACAGATTTGGTTAATTTGAAAGCCAGCTATGGCGACGGCCAGTGTTGATGCTCTTCGATGTCAAAACGAAACACAAGGCAGTAATTATATATATATACAGCTGACAGTACTATCATAGTTGTACTTGCATTTTCTTCTCACAGTATTATCATAGAAGAGTCTTCAACTGCGAGCTTATTAACTCATCCAATACCATATTATTATACATAACATAAACTGGTAGTAGTCCTTTTGGCAAAGGAAATACAGCGACATTCATAGATCACCCAAGCAAAATATTATTCAGACGCAGTTGTAGTAATTAGATCATCAGAAAGGGTAAAACTGTTATCATGAATTCCTCGTACGTGAAAGTCGCAGTACCACAACCCGAAGTATCATGTTCCTTGAACTTCTCCGCGAGTCCCTGCATACAGTTCATTTACTTAGAACAAAATTTATAAAAAATTAGAAATGAACGAAAGCATATCCAAAACTCTCTTAATTGTTCATCTGACATTTTTCGGAATTTGTGGACACTTTCTAAGGAACATGCACATGATATTTTAATCATTACTGCTGATAATAGGATTATGCATTAACAAATCAATCAATTAAATTAACATATTAAATATACACCTTAAAAAGAATGTACAAAAAAATGAACTCTGTTTCTTCAACAATAGTAAATATTCCTATGCCAATCGTTATCTTTGTAAGTGAGTGTTCTTTTTTTTTTTTTGATAGATTTTGTAGGATGCACATTAGAATTGCATCAAAAACAAAGAACTCTAAAAACTACTGGATATAACATTAGAAGTAAAAGATATTCAATACCTTAACAGTAAGGCAGCACCTGAAACATCAAAAACAAAAATCCAAACAAATTTATTAGTGAAGGCAAACACATACAAAAAAAACAAACAACGTTAGCAATTTTACGTCTTTACCCATATTGGCTATCTACCTTGTTTGATGAAGTTAGAGGTTTAAGAAAATTTATCTAAAATACGGAATATTGATGAACTGAATTTGAGAAAGATTATTTAATTAGTAGATAAGAAAAAAAAAACTATTTGATGTAATTTGAAGGGTGTATGAGTACAGTTAAAAATTAGAATGATTTTTTTCTAAATATCAATACCTGCATTAAAAGATCGTTATTATAACAATATAATTTAATTAAAGGAGGAAATTGTTTAGGTAACATACTCTATGAAACTGTCATATTCAAGGCCCTTCTTTTTGAACCCGGTTTTATCATACTTCGAGATGAGCAGATTCATGATGGTGGGAGAAACCGTGAAACCAAGCGCTCCTAAAGCCCTCTGTAACTCGCCAGAATCAATTTTCCCACTTCGGTTTGTATCGAATCGTTGAAAAGTTTCCTGGAAATCACAGAAGTTGCAACAGTTAATACATGAAAAATTAAGAACTAACAACTTTGTACGATTCTTTTTATTTTTTAGAGGTACAAGCTGCCAATAGAAACATAATTTTGTCTAGCTATAGTAACCCTCTATGAAATTCATATGTTTATGTTTCGATCGATGGTGGCCCTTCTAGCTGTAAGAATCCTGTATGTTAACAGGCCTCAAGCATAGACGAAATCTTTCAAATGTACTGGTGCTGCTAATTAATAACCAGCCGACTAGAATTCTTGCGACTTACCCTCCAATTCTGAAGACACTGATACACAGCAATGAATTCCTTTGGCCCTGCCCAGGCCAAAAAGATTTACATTTATATGCGTATAAAGGTTAATGTAGATAATAGAGAGAGATGGACAGCAGATAAAGCAGCTAGGAAATAAAAGGTTAAAGAAGAGACGATCAGTACATACCTAACTGGCGAACGTTGTGATTATTAGTATGGAGATGCATAAGAAGGTGAATAGTACGGAGACTAAAGCTTTGTTGAACAGAAGACAGAGCTCTTTGCAACTCTTTGTCATCAATGAATCCACTTTTGTCTTGATCAACCATTTGAAAACATTTCACAATTTCAGGATTAGTCCCTTTTGGGAAAGCAGACGGTAACATCGCTGATGAGGAGAAAGGACTCATCGTTCCATGCTGTTGCTGATTATTATTAGTACGACCGTAGCCGCCGGCAGTGGAAGGGAATTGAACCTGCTGCAACTTAGCAGCAGGTTTGACACTTTCTTGATCACTGCTACTGTAGTAGTTATGCTCAGAGACTTGTGGGTAAGATTGCATACTATTACTGTAGTGATGAGAACCATAATTGTCACTGGAATCCTCATGATCATATGGTTGAGGACCATAGTAAACATGTTGCTGATGGGAAGAGTATGCTGCATAAGCCATTATATCTGAAGAAAGAGAGAAAGGGTGTATATGCTATGAGCTTTTGAGTTTTGAGCGCTTGATAATATGAGGACTACCAAGTGATGAGTTTTATAGCCAACTGGGTGAAGATACGTCTTCAAGAATTACGTTAAATGCCATACATTTTGTGATGAACAATTTTTTTACAGAATTAGAATATAGTTTTTGGATATCTGGGGCAGGCGATGTTCCAATTAACTTTCGGTATTTTCTTTTGTGATGTGCAATCAACATTTGAACATCCTCTGTCTTACAAACCTTACAGTAGCGTCTAATGGCTCATCATGTTTTCAACTGGAATCAGAATTTTCTTTATATGCATACTAAGATGATAAAATGGAATAAGATTCTATTTGTTTATGATAACTGCATCTTTTTTCACTTTTCTTGATAATCAGTAGTGACATTTTGCACATCCGTACCATATAGTGGCGTGATTCAAGTGGTCAAGTGGATTTTGGCTCACGGGTAGATTTAGGATGACGATGAATATGTTAGGTATGTGATATAGACTAAGTCAAAGTATGGTCAAGTTCTGTTTACTTGACCAAGTCTATATGTCTATAGGTCTTCGTATAAATACTACTCATGTGTATTTGTATTGTAGATAGAAAACACAATATCTGAAATAATATCTTCTTCTTCACATTTCACTTCTCTGCATTTTATCAACATTATCAGAATAGCTTAAGGTCACATGATAAATTTTGAGCCGCATGTTAAAATTTGAGTCATAGGGTAGAATTTTAGTCATTGGCCAAATTTTGAGCACGAGATACATTTTGAGTCACAAAGTAGATTTTAATGAATTTCAAGACAAAATAATAGATTTCGAGTAACTGTAAATTTTGACATAAACCCGTTTCGAATCATTTAACAACTTTTGAGTCGCAAGGCGAATTGTAGGTCATTGGGAAACTTTGGGTTACAGTTACGAAGTTTGGGTTGCAGCGCACATTGAGTTTATAGTTGCAGGAAATCCTACAACACATCTCAATGGTAGTCCATATCTAATCTCAATGATATCAGTCAAGTTTAAAGTAAGGAAATACACACAAACAAGCTTAAAGTAAAGACACAGGTAATTTACGTGGTTCGGTGTTAAATCCACATGAGTGATTTTACTATGGAAGTTGATGATTACAAGATCTCAATTAAATACATGATTGCTCTTAACTATTCTCTCTCAGGAAAAACATTCCTCTCTTTTACAATGTTTACAACCCTATTTATAGGCAAATAATGAAAGTGGGTAACTGCTCACTTCGCTCGCTGAAAGTCTTCGCAGGAAGCCTTTGCTGTAACTTTCTTGTTGGAGGGTTCATCTTCGTAGGTATCTAACTTCGCTAATCAACTTGCCTAGTAATCTTCGCTGTGACTGTCACTATCCTTCTGTGCTTCGTCCAATTATCCCTCACCATCTGTCCCGACAAGTAACAGACTGTTTGTCTGACAATTCTGCTCACGTATTAAATGCCCAACTGCCTCATTCAAATTTAGCCGTTGATCTTCCTTTAATGCTCTCCACGCGTTTGGATCTCGAGGAGTGGAAGAATATCCCTATGTTGCTTGAGGATTACTTCGATGCTCAGATCGAATTTGTTTCTCCCATATTTGTACCTTGCGATGCATACATGTGGCGAAGTGATTTTTGGTCCACACATTTTGCCTCTTCTCTTGTCATCCGAGCATGGGTAAGATGGGAAGAGAATTCGAAAAGTTTTTAGTACTGCCACGTCTCCGAGTTTCTCGCGTAACCGCCACTACGTCTTCACTTCTTCACTTTATAACCGACACGTCTTCTTAGTTATTGCTTTTCCACCTTTTCAGCCGGTTTCCACGAGTATAAATGTTTTCCTTAGATAATTCTCGCCTTCATTAACTATTATTCCCCTACTAAATTCTCCTTCCCTGCCAATTTTTTTTTGCAACCTCTGCTATTATTCCTTCATTAACTTCTCCTTCTCCAACATTCTCTCTGCACCTTCATCTCTGCCTCTCTGATCACCATGTATCCAAAACGAAGTGCTTCTCCTCTTCAAACTTCAAGGTGGGTTTTCCTGATGCTGATCATCTCTAATCAATTTTTTTTCTGGTTAACTTTAGCTTTACTGTTATGACTCTTGCTTAAGTCTTTTTGATTTCTGATTTTCAGCTCTATCGCACCAAAGAAAATGTCTCAAAAGGAGATTCCAACGCGGATTTCCAACAGTTAGGCATTAAGCTTATTGTTCCTGAGGGGTCTCACAAGGGGGTCAACTTGGACATATCATGGATCTAGAAGGAAACATAGGATGCCAACAAGGTTATAGTCACTCTGGGGTAATTGAGGGTCGGTATTCCAATTCCTCTTTATGATTCGAAGAATCCTCTCTTCTGCGAGGTATTGTATCGCCTGCGTCCTCAGTGTGGTGTGTTTATATTGATTGGAAATGCTATTCGCCTGCTAAACGAGCTCATATTTCGCTCACAAGATAAATCTACCCTCCCTGATGAATTGCTGTCTTTCGAAGCTTCCGATTATACTGTTGATTTCTTCATATCGAACTACATTCAGAATCTCTTTGATCCCAATCACAAAGATGGGTTATTCGCTTCAACTGGGCGAACATTAACGATGGACTCAAGCTTCTACTTCATGGCCTTGTTCCGAAAGGTGAGAAATCCAACCAACTTCTTCGTAAATATAATGACGAATACTGGATGAAAGTTCCGCTGATCCTTGAAGGTCCCTGGCTCTGGGGGATGCATACTGATGGTACTCCTCGCCAAGGTCCTCTTGGAGATCATCAACAGTTACTATCTTCGTTTGCTTCTTGGGCCATGGGTTGGCCGGATAAACCAACCCAGCTTATTCAGGTAACTTCTCTCTTTGCTTGTTTCGTTGCCTTTCTTTATGCCAGGTGCTCATTTTATCACTGTTTTTCACAAGATGCTCCTTCCGCAAATATCAAAGTAAAAACCACATCACAACCTCGCAAGCGGAAGAGTTTGGAAACCACCTCCTCCTCGCAGGTAAAGAACATAATTTATGCCTCTTATTTATTCTTTCTTTTGTCTCTGTTCGGTAGCTGATGAGGATGAGTTGGTTTACGAAGGTGGACGCGAGCGAACATCCTCCTCATTCTCTGAAGAAGAAGGTGCGTCTCCTCATAAAGAAAAGTGCTAGCCAATCTCTTAAGGCACCAACGATGAGAACTACAGAGGTGGAGCCTACTCCTTCGCAGCAGACTGAGGTTATTACCGAAAAAGGTATTTCACAGCAGACTGAGGCTTAGAAGATAGTTACCGAGGAGATCAAGAAGAAAAGGGATAACTCATCAACGCCTTTTCCTCACGATAATCCTATGCTTGAAGAGTCTCCAATTGAAATTACTAAAAAGCCCCAAGCTACTAAAGTGTCTGAGGCTGAGAAGGAGAAAGAGGAAGAGAATCATATGGAAATACTAGCCTCTGTTGGGATTGCTGAGAGATGCTCGGGTCATATGAACGTCTGGTTTGAAATGTTTAGCTCACTGAAGGAAGGAAAACTCGTGAATATTCCTGGGCCTGTGGGTAACGCGATGATGAACCTGTGCTCGAAATCCATTCCTCTCTAGATGCCATAGCAAAGATGGAGACTTCTTCCTCGCTGATTCGAGATCAACGTGCTGGACTGATGATGTTAGTGAATGGAATTGCTTTTATTTTCATTCTGAAGTTTTTGCTTGTTCTTGCTAAACATGTGTTTACCTTTGCAAGAATATAATCGCCAACTTGCCCAGTTAGAGGAATCTCGCTTAGCTGAGCAGGATCGTCTGAGGCTTCAAGACGAGAACGTTCAACTGAAAAAGGATAAATCTTCGCTAGAAGCGGAGTTGAAGTCAGAGAAGGATACGGTGGAATTGTTGAGGCGCCAAAATAATGAACTTCGCGGTAAGCTTCATGTCCCTTTCCTCGTTTCCTAGTTACTTTCTTCGCTACTGTTAGTTAATACCTAGGTTTATTCCACCCTTAAGAAGGTTGCCAGAGGCGGAAAATATCGCTGATCAGTACCAACTGGAATGTGAGACCCCGAGTGCCAAGAGCGAAGAGTACAACCAACATATAGAGCATTTAACTCGAGAGATACAAACGAAGAACGAAGATTATAACCGTCACATAGATCACTTGACTCGGGAATTGCAGAATGTTGACGAGCTGAACCTTACTCTTCATGAGAAGAAGACTAACCTTACTCAGCGGCGAGTTGATCTCCAGAAAAAATTGAGGTTTTATAAAGATAAAAGTCAACCTCGCTAAGCTGCTGCGAACTGTCTAGAAAAATAAGTCCAAGATTTGCAAAACGAGAAAAGGAAGATCTTCTCGGGGTGAAGATTCAATAAATGCAAAGTTACGGATTACAGAAACAAAACTTCGCGGATCTTAGGACGCCTTTCTCACGTTACAAGGGGATCTTCAATCGTTTCGAGCAGATATTCGTTCAGCACCAGCAGATATTTCTGAAGTCCTAAGCTCCAACAAAGTATTTCTGAAGGATAATGAGAATCTTATGAAGCGCCTGAAGAGAAAAAAATAAGACCATTGCATATTATAAGGGGATAGTTGTTTCGCATAAGGAAGGTTGTTGCGATATGCTTCTTTTGTTCTATCTTTCTTCTACTTGTACAAACTATATGACTGATTTTCTTGTGCTGCCTTCGCAGGATCTGAGGGGAAGATGAAAGAGGAACTATAGCAAGATCGTAAAAAATCTGGTTCAAGCCTATGCTAAGAGGAACACCCACGCCAAGAAACTGAAAGAGCTTGACGAAGAATTTAACTAGTACGAGGTGAATACCAAAGGTATCGTCAAACAGATAAAAAAGGACTCTTAGATATCCGTGAACAATATCTGTCAGAAATTTGCTGATCAGTTTTGCGAGAAATTCAAGCTTCCCAAGGTTAATCTGGATTTACCTAAGGAATCTGATGAGGAAGAAGACGAAGAGGATGACGAAAAAGAGGAAGGCGAAGAAGTCTCCTGTTGACCGAATGACTGGTCACTCGTATATAGGTCCACGTGTTAGGCCGAATGACTGGCCTTACACCTGAGGGGTCGTGTGGAGATTGGTCCTACATTGTTAGAAGTTTGACAATATATGATGAGTTTCCTAGTTTGAATAAGTTTCCTAGTTTAGGCTTAGGTTTAAGTTTAGAAGTAGTATCCTTATATAGAATTCGCAGAGTTTTAGGAAATTGGCTTAAGGTTTGTGATGCCTATAAAAGGCACAAGTTATCATCTTTGTAAGACACCAAATTATTATCAATGTAGTCTTTTATTAATTCCGCGTTTATTCTCTCCGCTTTCTTGTTAGATCCTACATAGAATTTAATATGGTATCAGAGCCAGTATAGAGATATGAGAGAGACAAAGTTAGAGAATTCATGTTTTTTTTAGTGTTTTAGGTATGTTAAGTATCTTTAGCTAAAGAATCATATAAAAAAATACATTTTTTTTTGTTCCTGATGTTTTTCCTACAAGTCAATAACTCTAATTTCTTTCAAGTTGGATACTTCACTCTGTTACGTGCTCCAACTTGAGGGAGGGAAAGAGAAGTATAACTGAGGTTGAGATGAGATCAGAAGAAAAATCCTACAGTGAAGTAGGTGAGAAGAAAAATCCTACAGATGAGGTAGGTGAGAAGAAAAATCCTACAGATGAGGTAGGTGAGAAGAAAAATCCTACAGATGAGGTAGGTGAGAAGAAAAATCCTACAGATGAAGTAGGTGAGAAGAAAAATCCTACAGATGAAGTAGGTAGTGCAGAAGGAGTTGCATCGCAGGTATCGTTAGCTTCAAGAGTTCGTGAAGTTAACATTACAGGAGAAAATCCAAGTGTTAAGCCGAATGACTGGCCTTACACGTGAGGGGGCGTGTTGACCGAATGACTGGTCACTCGTATATAGGTCCACGTGTTAGGCCGAATGACTGGCCTTACACGTGAGGGGGCGTGTGGAGATTGGTCCTACATTGTTAGAAGTTTGAAAATATATGATGAGTTTCCTAGTTTAGGCTTAGGTTTAGAAGTAGTATCCTTATATAGAATTCGTAGAGTTTTAGGAAATTGGCTTAAGGTTTGTGATGCCTATAAAAGGCACCAGTTATCATCTTTGTAAGACACCAAATTATTATCAATGTAGTCTTTTATTAACTCCGTGTTTATTCTCCCCTCTTTCTTGTTAGATCCTACATAGAATTTAATATCTCCGAAGGAGAAGCATATCAAATCAACGAAGTTAATCTCTAAAGATTTGATGTATCTGCGAGTCAGGATATAATGCTCGCGTCACTTCTAGAAATGATTGAACTTGAGCCCATTTTGTGAAGATTCTTTTATTTCTATCTGTACCTTTTTGTATTTTTTTATCTTCTTCTTGATAGCCTGGGCGCTACCACACTCTGGGGGCACAAACTAAAGCTTTGTTATGCTTTTCCTGTGTAAAAGAAGAAAACCTTTTGTTGATTAATTTTGACTTTCAAATAGTATTCGTATTATTTTTCTCTCGTTTTTACATTTCTATCTTCAAAGCAATGTCATTTTTTTTTTCCATTATTCACTGTAGACTAAATATTAAGTATTGGCCTTATCCAAAATTTATTAAACAGAAGCGGTGCCTTTCTAATTCCCATTTACTTTGGAGATAAATTCGTAGGCCCATATACCTACGAACCCTAGACCCTTAACTTCTTACCTTTTTATACGAAGCGATATATTTTTAATGCCCATTTACTTCGCCGACGAAGTTGCGATCCTAAATACTCCCTCGAGCAATAGTCTCTCAACCTCGCCTTATCTGGATACTCTGCTCCCTAACAGAGGGTGCCATCCCTTTATGTTCCCCCTGACTGCCCGTTCAAGGAAGCAAACATCTGGTAGGTGTAGCTAGCGCCTCCCATCCTGTTTTGCAACAATCAATTGTTTTTCGTGGACCCCTTATTCCCTCGCCTGTTTGGCTTGGGGTACGAGGACCACACTCTAAGAGGGGTGTCTTGGAGACCAAGCATATACTACCAAGGACTTGGCCTATATGGAAATAGCCGACAATGCTTCAAACGCCCCGGGTACCCATGCCTCAACCGTGTACCTCGACGCCTCTTGCGTAGTCTATAATCCTGCCGAATGTTTTTTGCCAGGCTATGATACGGCAAAAAGCGGCAAAACATACCCTGACGATATTCAACGAATCTAAATCTTACTCAGTATGCCTTTTGCTTTTAGGCGGATATGTCTTAATTGCCTCATAATGAGGTCTTAGCAGCCCTTCGCCTCGATCAGATGAATAATTATAGGTCTTACTCAGTGTGCCTTTTACCTATCTAGGCGAATAACTCTACAACTTATCCATGATATGTATCGTAGGGATTACAAATTCGCCTCTTGCCTCTTGGTTGAATAATAAGTCTCATGTATCGACTTCCCTCGCCTCATTGACGGATTTTAGGGCACCTTATATGGGGCTCTAGCCTGGAATCCAGGTTTTGTTTTTCTTTCTTTATATAATTATTATTTTATCCTCATCTGTGCGCCCTCGCTTTCCACCTTGGATTTATGGATAATATTTTTTTGATATATTTGGGGTTCCATGGGTGATCCATCTTTACTCCTTCGTGGTCCACAATTTGTACTTTTTAGTTCCCACTTTTCGTTTGACGATGTATGACCCTTCCCATGTTGGCTCCAATTTTCCTCCTGGTCCTTTTTGGTATTGTGTTATTTCTCACAGAACCATCTCGCCAAGCTTGTAGTCCCTTTTGGTAGAGCTCTCTCCCGATTCTCCTCCAAATCATCCAATTTAGACAATATCAAATCCGAGGTCAGATTCTTAATCCAAGACTCTCTCTTCGTGGTTGGTATCATTACTTCGGTGAGGAGTACTGCTTCTACTCAATATGTTAAATGAATTGGGGACATCCCTGTTAAATTTTCCTGAGTAGTCCTATATTCCCATAACACATTGTGTAATTCTTCACACCATTCTTTATGTCGCCCATCCAACTTTTTCTTTAAATTATCTGATATGGTCTTATTTGTTGCCTCTGCTTGTCCATTACTTTATGGATACATCGGAATTGACTTTCCTTGCTGGATTTCGAATGCATTGAATAACATAACAATGTTTTCCCCTTCAAACATTCGTTAATTGGAATTCACCAATCATCTGTTTCTTCTTTTTCGCTCGCGCTGATTGCTAAAATTTCCATACCCTGAGCAACCTTCTCTATTGAAGGATGGCATAACCACTCTACTTTTACGGAAGAAGACTCTGGGTCACTCATCATAAAGATACGAAAGCTAGTGCATAAGCTAGCCCGTTTTCTTTTCGGAAGATGTGTCGACATTTGATGTTCGGGATCTGAGAGGCATAATGCCTCACGATTTTTCGATACTTCTGTAACGAAGGATCAAAGGTATGATACTTTCCTTCTATCTTCCGAACCACCAATTGAGAGTCTGTCGTTAACCTTATATCATCTAGCCGTAATTTAATCGCCAGTATTAATGCATGTATTACCGCTTCGTAATTCAGTTTCATTGTTGGTTGCCGAGAACCCTAATCGAAACGAGTGAACAATCCTTGCTCCCCCAGGCGAAGTGAAAATAATACCAATTCCCCTACCCTCACTATTAGATGAGCCATCAACGAATATTTTCCACCTGCTTGGGTGGTTTTCTTTAAGAAAATCCTTAGGATCTGTAAGGTTTTCCTCCTAAGTCATCATTTCTTTTACATCCTCGTCTTCTTCCATCGGAAAATCTGCCAACAAATATGCTATCACTTGGGACTTTGATGATGTTAAGATTCCATATTCCATTTCGAAACCCTTCCAACTCGCTGAGAATTTTTCAACACTGACTGGATGGGCATCTTCGTCATTATCATGATAATATGACCTTGAAAGTATGTTTTAGCTTCTGCGTCGCATAGACTAAAGCTAATATAAATTATTCAATATTCGTGTAGTTTTTTCCACTGAGCTAAGAGTTTAACAGATGAAGTATATTGGCTTTTCAGTCCCTTCGTCTGTTCTAACCAATACCGTTCTGATGGCATTAAAGTTTGCCGCGAGGTATAACAAGAGAACTTCTCCCGGTTCGGGCCGTTGAAAAATTCGCTAGATGCTCCTTGATGCTTTGGAGTGCTTGCTCACACTATTCGTTCCACTCGAATTTTGCTCCCTTCTTTAGAGTATCAAAAAATGGTTTGCACTTTTCCGAAGATCTGACGATGAACCTGCCCAAAGCTATATGCTTCCTATTGAGATTTTGCACATCTTTCACCATGGATGGAAATGGCATATCCCTGATCGCCTGGACCTTTGCTAGATCTAACTCTATCCCATTCTTCGAAACTATATACCCCAAGAATTTTCCCGAAGCTACACCAAAAATGCACTACGCTGGGTTAATCTTCATCTTGAACTTACGCATTTAGTCAAAATTTTCCTTTAGATATCTCACGTGGTCTTCAGATTTTTTGCTCTTCATCAACATGCTATCCACATATACCTCCAACGTAGAGTGTACCCATTGGGAGAATTTCTTCTCCATAATTCGTTGGTAAGTTTCACCTGCATTCTTCAACCCGAAGGGCATTCTTATGTAACAATACAACCCTCTTGGAGTAAAGAACGAGGTGTGCTCCTGGTCTTCTTCAGCCACATGTATCTGATTGTACCCGGAGTAACCGTCCATGAGAGAGAGCATCTTATACCATGTCGCTGATTCTACCATTTGAGGGATATCCGGTAAAGGAAAACCATCCTTCATACAAGTTTTGTTTAAATCAATGAAGTTTATACAAATTTTGATTCCTTTATTCTTTTTCGGAACGATCACCATGTTGGCTATTCATTACGGGTACTTCGCTGGTATGATAATCCTTGATTCACTCATCATTTTTAGTTCTGCTTCGATTGCTTCGTGGTAGACTGTATCGATCTTTCTGATTCACTGCTTGAAAGGCTTCACCTTTGGGTTGATGTATAGCCGATAACATGCCACTGAAGGATCTATGCATGTCATATCTTCTATTTTCCATACAAACACATCCACATATTCTTTCAATAATTGCTCCAAACTCTCCCCTTCTTGTTCGTTCAGCATCGTACCTATTTTGACTATCTTTGGATCATCATCAGTTCCTAGGTTTATATCCTTGGTAGGTTCCGCTGCTGTGAAATTCATTGTCGGCTTTCTGAGGGGGGTTAGGATCTTTAGTTGCTATGCTGGCAAACCTTATTTGCCCGAGATATCGCTTGGTAGCCCCATTCCATTTGCTGTGTTCACTTCGTAAACCTTCATTTCTTGCTCTTTGTTATCTTCCTTGGCCTGCTTCTTCTTTTGCTTGATCTTATCAACCTGTTTTTCATACTGGCGAACATCTACTTCGTTGTAGTATTTTGCTTCGATAGGATCTCCTATGACTTCGTCTACTTCATCTGGTGTCAGAAAGCATAAACACTGATGATAAGTTGATGTTATACCCTTTATTCCATGGACCCATGGTCGACCGACAATGACGCTGTAAGAAGACTCTACATCAACTACACAAATTGTGGTATTAGTTTCCATCTTTACGAGGTAAATAATCATTGTGAACTCCCTCTTTGGTCTTGAAGGTTCCCCAATGAATCCGTAAATATTATAGGTCGACGGGATAAACATAGAGTCCGGAAAATCCATTCGCTTGAAAATGCTATAAAAATATATATCCACCGAGATTCCTGTGTCTACCAAAACCGTATCCACCGCTCATTTTTTCATATTTAGAGTTACGACGAGAAGATCAGTGTGTGACTTCCCATTCTCTAGTGCCTCCGATGATGAAAGCACAATGGTTGTGCCATCAATTTCTCCAAAGGTGGGTTTTGGTAACAGTGAATATCTCCTTCCCGTTGTGATCTTGCTTGTGCACTCTTCTCATAATGTTGCTGTGGAAATTAGCTTACGCCCTTGTCGAGTGTAAGATGGAATTGCATCGCAGATAACTGTCCCCTCGCTCGATCTTAATTCTATATACATGCGACACCTTTAGTTCTGCTCGCGAGGGTGGTGATGGTAGTAGCTCTCCCAAGAATTCACGAAGCTTTCCATTCTCTATCAAGCGTAACATTATTCTTTGTATGCTCCTGCAATTGTCAGTAGTATGACCATAAAATTGATGATATTCGAAGAATTGGTGACTATACCTGGAGGGAGGTGGTTCCACCCCTCGGTTTTGCGGGTACGAGATACATACGAATTCAGTTTCCTCGATATATCACAAACAACGACCAGTGGTGTGCTCCGCTTGGGGAGCTTTAAGTCCTCAAACCTAGGAGCATTAGGTTTTCGCTCGCCAAACCTTTATTCATTGTATCTACCTCGCCGAGATGGATGTTCATATTGTCAATGGAACCTGTCGGCATCATTGCTCACCCAATTTCTTCTTAGAAGCATGTCTCGCTGGGGTGCTCGCTGATGCTCTTCCTCATAGATGTCTCGAAAAGTCACTCGCGGTACGTCACCAACTGCATTTGTGGCTCGTTGTATGCTCGCAGGATGTCAGAAGATAACTTCTTTCGATACAGTGGTTTGCAAAGATGCCTCCTTCTGTATTTCTTCTAAGGCAATGTACTCTTCTTGATATTCTCAGAGCTCTTGCATGGTCAACGTATTCTTGTGCTTAAATATGGCCATGTATAGCAAACCAATTGGAAATAATGCATTGATAAAGCTACGAACTAAGTTCGTATCTTTCTCGTGAACCATGACCTAACTACATAAAGTCCCCATCTGTTTACCAAGATTCGCAAGCTTTCCCCTACTCTCCTTTTTAGACTAAACAACTTTTCTACACTAGGTATCAATAAATTGTTATGCATATAGGCTGCGATGAACACCTTTTCAAGATCACGAAATGATGTGATGGAGTACTCCGGTAGAGCGTCGAACCAAGCTAACACTTCGCCCTTTAAGCTTGATGAAAAATATTTGCACATAACTTCGTCATGATGCTCCCACTGCAATAATGATCGTTGGTATGCTATAATATGTTATATCGTATTTCCTGTTCCGTCAAAGCGAAGGATGGCATCAACACTTTTGAGGCAATGTCGTGTATAAGATATATATCCACACTGAAGGGAGACCGTTTTGCCTCTGCTATTGAATTTGTCAACGGCTGTCCTTTCCCATTGCTTTGGTAACTTTGAATCATAACTCTCATGTTTTTTAATTTCTTCTAAACTTCCTGATTCGCAGCCGTTTCCTTGTTTCTTTTTAGATGTCATTCTATTTCCTCTTGATGCTTCTTGCATCACGTTCCTCAGAATTTTTTCCATGATCTCCTTTTCGCTTCTTCGGTTGCTCCTTCTGCCGGCTGGTACGCGCCACTGATGAGTTCGATTTCTCGGAAGGTTCCTCCTATAACTTATGATTTTTTTCGACGAGTTCCAGATTCTGCTATTTAAGCAACTCACACTCTTCACCCAATTTCTTCTCCGCTTCTCTTATTTTGGAAAGCTTCGCTTTTAACTCTTCCATCGTCATCTCTTGCTCACTATCATATTTATCGCTGTCATTTGATGCGTGATCTTCTATTCCACCATCACCTTCTTGCTGGGTGCTCCTGAACGGACTTATTCTTTCTGCATTGTCAAGAGGTTCTCCTCCTACTGTTTCGTCCGTGTTAATTCTTTCCATACAGTTCTCTACATAATTGGCTCCGATTATAGAACTCTTCCTAGTTAGTCTTGGGGCTCCTTTATCTGCCTTTGACACCATCTTCACTTTTCCGAATTCTGCACAACAAATAAAATTGTTATTTCGTGTTTTACGAAGTATCACAAGTGCATCCCATAATTTATTGTGTTGAATGTAGATCCAATGATTAAGATAGTATATCAACTCCTAAACCCTAGATCTGAAACCTAACTCAAAGTACTAAATTTTTATTTCAAACCAATGATTATTTCAACTGATCCGAGAAAAAACCTCAAAGAAAAAACTTAACTACTAAGTATTTAAATGTTTTGATAATACCTTGTGGTAATAATAAAATCTCTTGATGTAGACTTATCAAGAACAAAAAACCATGTTTATACTTTTCTGAAAAATATTCCTAGATGCAGATACGACCTTTAAAATAACTGAAAAACTATTTTAGACCTAAAACTCTATAACTGAAAAGGATTTAGTTTTTCTATAAACTTTTAATATCAAACTTCGAACCCTAATCTCTTATTTTCTAGAGACTTGCTCTTAGAAACTGATGCAGCGGATAATAACGAAAAGAAAGAAAAGAGAGGTTTTGTTCAGACTTCAAATATTCCTAGGAATATCGAATATGAACAACGAAAATTATTTAGACTTCGGTTTCCCGACTTTAAATAATAATCGATTAAAATTAAACAAGTTTAAGAAATTAATTCTTATTAATCAAATTCAACTGTTTAAAATAATACATGGAGGACTCTTTTATAGACTTGGGGAAAAAACCCTAACTTGCTAGTCAAGAAAGGATGAAAAACACCCTAAACCGACTCAAACCCTAATTTGCTATTTTTGGCAAATATTGGTCAACCTATAATAATGAAATTACTCATAAAATAAAACTATTTTCCACAAACGGCGTCCCAAACGGACTCCTAACGAAGAAGTTATTAACAAAACAAAAGTTTTCCTAAATAGCAAAAACGCATGTTTGAAGCACCAATCGATGGAATTTGGCTAAAATATGAAGACCATGAGACGAAGTCGTGTCATGTCTTGATCGTTGGCCCGTTTCCAATCAAAATGGACCGCTATTGAGCTAAATTACGACACTCGGGTCTTTAGCCTCCAAATAGGCTATAGCCTGCTCATCTGCATCATTCTCCCGGGGTTGAGAGAAATTCGCCCTCAAATATTCTTGGTCATCATCAAAATTATCACCATTATAGGGCACCAAGTGTTTGACATTAAAAACATCAGAAGTCCTGATGTGACTTGGAAGCTTTAACTTGTAGGCATTAAGATTAATCTTTGCGACAATTTCCAAGGGACCAATCTTGCGCGCCTTCAGTTTTTTATACTCACTAACTGGAAAACGATCCTTTGTCAATATTGCCCACACAAAATCTCCTAATGCAAAATCCACAACTCTGTGTTTCTTATCTGCCGCCTCTTTATACCTCTCATTAGCTCGAAGCAACTGTTCTTCAGCCAACTTGTGAACCTGTTGCAACTGTTGGATACGTTCTTCGGCACGAACTTCAATTCTCTTCAGATCAGGAACAGGTGCTAAATCTACTGGTGCTCGTGGATTGTAGCCATAAAAAACCTCGAATGGACTCATACCCAGACTACGGTTTACTGAACGATTAAATGCAAATTCAGCTTGGCAAAGTTTCTGATCCCAACTCTTCGGATTGTCTCCAACCATACATCGTAGTATATCACCCAGCGAAAGATTCACAACTTCTGTTTGGCCATCAATTTAAGGATGATACGCACTACTGAAGTTAAGCCTTGTAGTAGCTAATTTCCACAAGGTTTTCAAGAAATAACTAAGGAATCTTGTGTCTTGATCTCTAACAATTGAACATGGCAATCCATGTAGACGATACACTTCACGGAAGAACAATTCAGCTACCTTCAGTGCATTAGTAGTCTTCTTGCAAGCAATAAAATTGGAAATTTTTGAAAAACGGTCAACAACTACAAATACTGAATCATGTCCCCTCTGAGTTCGAGGTAAACCCAATACAAAATCCATGATCAAATCTATCCAGGGTTGACTTGGAACTTTCAATGGCATGTACAACCCTGCATTAGTTGCTTTTCCTTTTGAAACTTGACAGATTCGACATCTATCCACGAATTTAGCAACTTCACTCCTCATTGTTGGCTAGTAATATGACTTCGAAACAAGTTGGAAAATCTTATCCCTTCCCATGTGCCCTTCGTCATGTAACTCCTTAATAATCTTCAATGAAGACTAGAATCCGGAATACACAATTGGTTACCTTTGAAGAGAAACCCTTCATGCATAAGGCAATCACTTCGTTTTCCTGAACTGATATCATCCACAATCTCCGTAAAGTTCGGATAGGTTAAAATATGGTCAGAATATGAATCAAAATCTATTACCTCAGTTCGCATGGTGTTGAGTATCATACTCCTTCGGCTTAAGGCATCAACAACTTGATTCTGCGACCCAGCTTTGTGCTTCAGTACAAAAGTGAATTCTTGCAAATAGCCATCCCACTTACCATGTCTAGAAGAAAGCTACTCTTGAATGTTGATGTGCTTCAAAGAATCATGATCAGAAAACATAATAAACTCGTTATGAATTAGATAATGACGCCAATACTTCAAGGATTGAACTATAGCATAAAACTCCACATTATAAGTACTATAGTTTAGCTTAGCAGCATTTAACTTCTCACTGAAATATGCTACAGGTCGTCCTTCCTGACTCAAAACAGCTCCAATTCCCACCTTCGATGCATCACAGTGTAGTTCAAACGGCTTGCTGAAATCAGGTAACACCAATAGTGGTGCAGTTATCAGCTTTGTCTTGACATCTTCAAAGGCTTCGTCAGCTTCAATAGTGATGCAGTTATCAGACCATGAAAACTTTCCCCCTTTCATGCATTCAGTAATGGGTGCCATAATGGTGCTGAAGTGGGGAATAAAACGCCGGTAAAAAGAAGCGAAACCATGGAAACTCCTTACCTCGTGTAATGTAGTAGGTGTAGCCAATTTCTCACAACTTCAACCTTGGACTTATCTACATTGATTCCATCCTTGGTGACGACATAACCGAGAAATAGAACTCGATCTGTTCTGAATGAACACTTTTTGATGGCCGTAAATAATTTCTCCTTGCGTAGAATTGAGAGAACTTCTCGAAGATGTTGAACATGCAAGTCCATGTTAGCACTATAAAGAAGAATATCATCGAAATAAACAACCACAAAAAGTATCGATAGAGGGTATGAGTACTTGATTCATGATAAACATGAATGTACTTGGCGCATTGGTCAACCTAAATGGTATAACCAGCCACTCATATAATCCTTCTCGAGTTTTGAAAGAAGTCTTCCACTCATCACCTTCACGAATTCTGATCTGATGGTACCCACTCTTCAAGTCGAGTTTACTAAATACTTTTGCTCCACACAACTGATCTAACAAGTCATCCAATTGGGAATTGGAAAACGGTATTTATCTGTGATTTCGTTGATGGATCGACTGTCAACACACATTTTCCACGTTCCATCTTTCTTTGGAATCAGCAAGGCTGGTACTGCAGAAGGACTTAGACTCTGTCGGACCAATCCTTTCTGTAGAAAATCTTCCACTTGACGACGAAGTTCTTCATTCTCCTTAGGACTCATTCTATAATACGCTTTATTTGGCAAGATTGATCCAGGAACGAGATCAATACGATGTTGTATATCCCGGAGAGGTGGTAGCTCGTCCGGCAAATTGTTCGGAAAAACATCCATAAATTCCTTATATAAAGGTTGAGCTGCAATGGGAATACTACTGTCATCCTGTTGTTCTTCTTTGCCAATCAACACATATAATTCACCTGCATCTTCTACCTCATCTTCAAACTGCTTAAACGACAAGAGATTGGTAGCTTCTCCAGTAGATGGTGTAGGTGCAATCTCTTTACTGGGTACAAGTACTATACATACGTCGTTCCATAAAAAACTGCAGGTATTCTTATACCCGTCATGACTACTTTTCCTGTAAAACTCCCATGGACGACCCAACAACAAGTGACAAGCATCCATACTAGTAACGTCACACCATATTTTATGTTTATATTTGTTACCAATTGAAAAAGAAATCAAGCAACGTTTGTTTACTTTTACCTCATTCCCTTTCTTAAGCCAAGAAAGCTTGTATGGATTTCCATCTTGAATCGTTTCATGACCTCTTCATAAACAATATTCTCGCAACTTCCAGGATGAATAATTAGACGATAAACTTTTCCTTCGATCATACATATCGACTGGAATATATTATTACGCAACCAGCTGTCTCCCTCATCTTTACATGGAGTGAGACAACTTCTTCTTACTACAAAGTTCACTCCTTTATCTCCGGAAACTACTTCACTGACAGGTTCAGAATCATCCTCATGATCCTCTTCATAATCAGTTACCCGACCATCTTCTTCACGGTCGTTTTCAGTGAAAAATACCTTGTTCGCTCGTTCTGCTTTTTGACAGTTACTGGCTTTGTTCCCAAATTCTCCGCATTTATTACACCTACCTCCAAAAGTGGTAGCTGTGGTTTTATTTGGTGTTGACGAAGAATTAAGTTTACTAGCAGTACTAGGTGTTGAAGTACTACGGTTACTTGCTGGAGATGCTGCCACATTGATACCCCAATTTAAGCTTCTACGCCCTACTTGTTTCTCTATATGCCTTGCTCTATGATGTGCATCCGAAATAGAAAAGCAATCAAACATGTTGTCCTGATATTGTTGAGGGAGACCACCTATATAGCGAGCGACTTTTTGCTCATCATACTCTGACAAGTCGTTAAGAGAAAATAGTCGGTAAAACTCCTTGGTGTAATCGTCTATAGAACGTACTCCCTTGCGTAGGTTTTGCAGCTGCTGGTACATTAATCCAATGTAGTTATGTGGCAAAAACTTTGTTCTCATGTGTTTCTTAAACTTCTCCCATGATACTAACTTCTGTTTTCCTTTACGACTGCGTAGCAGCTTGTGTTGTTGCCACCACGAATTAGCCCTCCCACGAAACATAGTTTCTACCAACGAAACTCGTTTGTTATCTGGTACTTCTTTGAATTCCAATACTTCCTCAACCTATTCACCTAGGAGAGAAACTCTTCCGCTTCCAAACCACTATAAAATTCTGGGATCTCTACTTTTATTCCTGCCTTCCAGCGATCAGAATCCTCTCGTTGATTTATTCTACCTTCACGATGCCTTCTAGTAAAAGGGTTAGCGTTATCATCTTCTTCTTCCTTCTGAAGGTTATACCGACCCAAAAAACCTTGGACGTCTTCAATGAATTATTCTCTAGATCTCCATGGAATGAAACCTTCTGGACCTCCTCCTCGACCTTGACCTCGACTCTGACCGATTGCTACTCTTGGTGCAATCTTATCAACCCTAGAATTGACTTTGCTCTGATACCAACTGATGCAACGGATAATAAAGAAAAGAAAGAAAAAAGAGGTTTTTTTCATACTTCAAATATTCCTAAGAATATCGACTATGAACAACGATAATTATTTAGATTTCGGTTTCCCGATTTTAAATAATAATCGATTAAACTTGAACAAGTTTAAGAAATTAATTCTTATTAATCAAATTCAACTGTTTAAAATGATACATGGAGGACTCTCTTATAGACTTGGGGAAAAACCCTAACTTGCTAATCAAGAAAGGATGAAAACCCCCCTAAACCGACTCAAACCCTAATTTTCTATTTTTGGTCGACCTAAAATAATGAAATTACTCATAAAATAAAACTATTTGCCGCAAACGGCGTCCCAAACGGACTCCTAACGAAGAAGTTATCAACAAAACAAAAACTTTCTTAAAATAGAAAAAACGCCTGCTTAAAGCCCCAAACGATGGAATTTGGCTAAAATCTGAAGACCATGAGACGAAGTCGTGTAATGTCTTGATCGTTGGACCGTTTCCAATCAAAATGGACCCCTTTTGAGCTAAATTATGACACTCGGGTCTTTAGCCTCCAAATAGGCTATAACTTGCTCATCAGCTTCAGAAACTCAGATATATTATCTCTTTTTTCAAGATGCCCAAGATCCAACTCTCTTTCCCAAATAAAAACACTAGATAACTTAAGGTCTAAATTTCTTTCTAAAGAACCAAGCACTTAAGTAAAACAAATTTTCAGTCCCTGTTTCTAGTGCCAAAATGTAGTTGTAGGAAATCCTACAACACACCCGAATGGTAGTCCACATCTAATCTCAATAATATCAGTCAAGTTTAAGGTAATGAAACACACACAAACAAGCTTAAAGTAAAGACACAAGCAATTTACGTGGTTCAGTATTAAATCCACAAGAGTGATTTTACTATGGAAGTTGATGATTACAAGATCTCAGTTAAGTACATGATTACTCTCAACTATTCTCTCTCAGGAAAAACATTCCTCCCTTTTACAACGTTTACAACCCTATTTATAGGCAAATAGTGGAAGTGGGTAACTGCTCACTTCGCTCGCTGAAAGTCTTTGCAGAAATCCTTTGCTGTAACTTTCTTGTTGGAGGGTTCATCTTCACAGGTATCTAACTTCGCTAGTCAACTTTCCTAGTCAACTTGCCTAGTAGTTTTCGTTGTGACTGTCGCTATCCTTCTGTGCTTCGTCCAATTACACTTCACCATCTGTCCCGACAATTAACAGACTGTTTATCTGACCGTTCTGCTCACGTATTAAATGCCCAACTGCATCATTCAAATTTAACCGTTGATCTTCCTTTAATGCTCTCCACACGTTCGGATCTCGAGGAGTGGGCGAATATCCCTATATTGCTTGAGGATTACTTTGATGCTCATCTCAAATTTGTTTCTCCCATATTTGTGCCTTGTGATGCATACATGTGGCGAAGATATTTTTGGTCCATACATTTTGCCTCTTCTCTTGTCATCCGAACATGGGTAGGATGAGAAGAGAATTCGAAAAGTTTTTACTACTGCCACGTCTCCGGGTTTCTCGAGTAACTACCACCACGTCTTCACTTCTTCACTTTATAACCGACACATCTTATTAGTTATTGCTTTTCCATCTTTTCAGCCGGTTTCCACGAGTATAAATGTTTTCCTTAGATAATTATCGTATTCATTAACTATTATTCCCCTATTAACTTCTACTTCCCTGCTAAAATTTTCTGCAACCTCTGCTATTATTCCTTCAATAACTTATCCTTCTCCAACAATCTCTCTCCACCTTCATCTCTGCCTCTCTGATCATCATGTATTCAAAACGAAGTGCTTCTCCTCTTCAAACTTCAAGGTCTGATGCTGATCATCTCTGATCAAATTTTCTTTTCGGTTAACTTTAACTTTACTGTTACGACTCTTGCTTAAGTCTTTCTGATTTCTGATTTTCAGCTCACTCGTATAAAGAAAACGACTCAAAAGGAAATTCCTGAATTCACCGCGGATTTCCAATAGTCAGGCAGTAAGCTTATTGTTCCTGAGGGGTCTCGCAAGGGGTTCAACTTGGACATATCGTGGACCGAGAAGGAAACATGGGATGCCAACACCTTTGTCTAGCATGAACGAACGAGATGCTGAGTTCTTGGCTTATTGCAGACAACGACCAACTTTCAGAGATGATGTTGATTCATAAGAGACAACGAGGCACAATTTGGATTTTTTTGATGCTTTTATGTTTATGTTCTTTGATTATTTAATTTAAATTTTACAACTAATGGTGTCTAGTATTTTTGGATTATAAATAATAAATGCATGGGCTACATATATATAAGAGAAGCCTTATAAATTATAGAAGTTTGAGAAACTATCTAGTCTATTACTCCCTCCTTAAATTATAAGTCCGATTTACAAAAGTCAAGATTTTAAGAAAACAGTAGAAATTTATAAAACTATCCATATTAAATATTAAATTATTACTTAATTAAAATTAAACACGTTTGAAGGAGTATAATATTATATATTTGGTAATTTTTTATCTTTGGTAATTATACAAATATCATTTTATTTTTAAAATGAATGAAGTATAAGCAAGAAAGATATTAACATATTTGTTTCCTAATTATACAAATATGTATTTAAGATTTCAAACTGGATCCCATTTAGAATGATTTTATAATTATAAAAAATTAAGGGTATATTCGATAGTTTAATAAAAAAAAATAACTATTAACAGAAGCTGATAATTATTTTAGAACAGATAAAAATAGAATAGATGACTTATAATTTAAAAAATAATTTTAGTAATTTAAAACTAAAATTAGTAACAAGCCGCATAATCAACCCAACTTCACATTTGCTGTTTTTCAGAGCTTTGCTCCTTCTAGAAACAAATGTAATCCCTACTCTATCATGCTTATTGAACAGCATTCATAAATGCGAGTGCGACCTTGGTTAAAGTTTAAGACCTAAATACGAATCACTATAAATATACTGATATTATTATTATTATTATAAATAGTACAAATTACTTAAAAATATATAGTACTTGCATTTGCTTCCAATACTATTTTAGAGATCATAATTGTTCGACTACATTAGTTATTGTCGTATTTATTACAACTGCGAGTTTACCAACTCAATACCATATTATATATACTACATAAACCGGTAATCCTTTCGTCAAATGCAAGCAAATTTTTTTCCTGACATGCATATGGGTTACACTGGCATAATACAGAAGCACTTATAGTGACTTAGATCATTAAAAAGGGTAATACTGTCATCATGAATTCCTCGAATGTGAAAGTAGCAGTTCCATTACTCGAGATATCATTTTCCCTGAACTTCTCGGTGAGACCCTGCATACACTTCATTTACTTAGAACACATATTTACAATACAAAATGAACAAAAGCATATCCAAAACTCTTGTAAGTTCTTGTTTTTCTTTTTTTTTTTTGGACATCAGAAATTAAAAATAATCAGTACCTTAACAGTAAGGCAGCACCTGCAACATCAAGAAGAAAAACCCAAACAAATTTATTAGTGAATAATCAACCAGAAGTAATTAAAAAAAAAGAGTTATTAAAAAAAAAGGTTATTATATAGGAGGGAGTTAGATGAAGATATCTGTTTAGGTTACATACTCTATGAAACTGTCATATTCAAGTCCCTTCTTTTTGTACCCGGTCTTATCGTACTTTGAGATGAGCAAATTCATGATGGTTGGAGAAACTGTGAAACCAAGCCTTCCTAGAGCCCTTTGTAACTCGGAAGAATCAATTTTCCCACTTCGGTCCGTATCAAAACGTTGAAAAGTTTCCTGGAAACGACAGAAGTCGCATTAATAATGTGTTATTCCTTAACTTTATAAAGTGCAAGACTATATATTCACAAGTGTGTTGGTGCAAATTGATAACCAGCCGATTAGAATTCTTGCGACTTACCCTCCAATTCTGAAGACACTGATACACAGCAATGAATTCCTTTGGCCCTGCCCAGGCCACAAAGATTTACATTTATATGCGTATAAAGGTTAATGTAGATAATAGAGAGAGATGGACAGCAGATAAAGCAGCTAGGAAATAAAAGGTTAAAGAAGAGACGATCAGTACATACCTAACTGGCGAACGTTGTGATTATTAGTATGGAGATGCATAAGAAGGTGAATAGTACGGAGACTAAAGCTTTGTTGAACAGAAGACAGAGCTCTTTGCAATTCTTTGTCATCAATGAATCCACTTTTGTCTTGATCAACCATTTGAAAACATTTCACAATTTCAGGATTAGTCCCTTTTGGGAAAGCAGACGGTAACAACCCTGCTGAGAAAGGACTCATCATTCCATGCTGTTGCTGATTATTATTAGTACGACCATAGCTGCCGGCATTGGAAGGGAATTGAACCTGCTGCAACTTAGCAGTAGGTTTGACACTTTCTTGATTGTAGTAGTTGTGCTCAGAGACTTGTGGGTAAGATTGCAAACTATTACTGTAGTGATGAGAACCATAATTGTCACTGAAATCCTCATGATCATATGGTTGAGCACCATAGTAAGCATGTTGCTGATGGGAAGAGTATGCTGCATAAGCCATTATATCTGAAGAAAGAGAGAAACGGTGTATATGATATGGGGTTTTGAGTTCTGAGCGCTTGAGGAAATGAAGACTCTCAAGTGATGGGTTTTATAGCGAACTGGGTGAAGATAAGTCTTTAAGAAATTATGCTAGAATGCCATGCAATTGTGATGAACACGAATTTTGCAGATTTAGAATATAGCTTTCGGATATCTTGAGTAGGCAATGTTCCAATTAACTTTCGGTATTGTCTTTTTGTGATGTGCAATCAGCATTTGAACATCCTATGTCTTACAAACCTTCCAGTAGGATCTAATGGCTCATTATGTTTTCAACTGGAATCCGAATTTTCTTTATATGTTTAGTAAGATGATAAAATGGAATAATTCTATTTGTTCATGATAACTGCATCTTTTTTCACTTTTCTCCATGACCATTAGTGACTTTTTGCAGATCCGTACCATATAGTGGTGTGATTCAAGTGGTCAAGTGGATTGGACGGAGTAAAGGCTTTCGACAAATTTTGAATCACGTGGTAAAATTTTAGTAAGAATTTGGGTCATTGAGCAAATTTTAGTCGTAGTTACCAGGATTACTGTATCTAGGGTGATTCTATCTTTTCTCATATCTGTATCCCAATGGTTTTCCACTTCTATTTTTTACTGTCTTATTTGAAGCCAAGGAAATTTCGTTGATATTCCTTCCACCCCCCCTTTAGTTCTAGAATGCTATGCAAGAGCATCAACATTCAATCAAATTTCCTAGCCTATCAATGTAAATGAACTCCCACCTAACTAAATGATACAAAAAACATCGAACATCCTCCACAATGCTGTGAAACTGCAAAGACGTTGATGCTCTCACCACCAATGACTTTGGCAAGGTTTCAGGAATCTGTGGCAATGTGAACTTTCTGGTAAATGTCCCTTTCCACCCATATAACAGCTTAAGACACTCAATCTCATGAGCATTGAAAGCTCCGTGTAAGTGGATGCACCTGAACATCCCTAAAAGTTAGGCCAATGTTGCTCGCTCTTTCTTTTTTTTTAGTTAGAACCATATAGTTCACAGAAATAAAATGAGTGGGGGCCTGGGAGGTAGTTTCCAGTGCACAGTTTGTTGACGATGTGTCAGTTGTGTATCGGTATGGATTGTACTATTGCCTGGCTTCTCTGGAAGATAGATGCATCCTCATATTTCAAAAACAACAACAGTAATCCAGAATCAACTGCCAGGGCCAAGGTAATAGTGGCTAGAGAACTAATCCCGATGGGTTTCACAATTTGCAGTTATTTTATGGGTCCAAGGATAATAGCTGTTTAAACACCATAACCAGTAGGAAGCTTACGATATCCTGAAATGACTTCCAATGGTTACATCAGCTCTACATAAAACACTCGCATGCGCTGCTCTTTTAGTTGTCCTTCATTTTGCATATGTAAGTACAAGTGGTGCTGTGTTTCGTGAAACTAGGCTACATAATTCTCTGCTCTGTTGAAACTTGGACTACCAGGAAGCAACATCACCTTTCTATATCTTTGGTTAATCGGGTCATATCAAATGAATGAAACAGCTGGCAAATGCTTGCAATAAAGATGCCATTATTCTTACAATGGCATATTAGGCTCAACCCATAATTTCTGGTAAAACTAATGGCAAAACGTTTAGTCCGGGATTTCCTAACTTCAGAGTCCCCAGTGTGCATTTCCAGAGTGTAAGAATATATCTTCGATCCTTTCTCCTGAATCTGATCCTAGTGTATAAACCAGCTAAAAACGCTTCTAAATCGATGCAGAAGGAGAGTCAGGAAAAAACACGCTAGAAATAGGGATTGAACCAGTGACCTGGTGGTTACCAGCTACACACTCTAACCAGCTGAGCGATTCCAACTCCGTTGTTCCTTAACTAAATGTTCAGGAATATCTTAAAGCCAGAATTGGTGCCTGTCCAGTAGTGTGAACAAGGCAAAGGCACCAGGTACTGAGATGCCCAGTTTTTTCTTTTATTTATAGACAATCACAAATACTTTAAATATTTGAGATTTATCAAAAGAAATAGGCGTATTCATGGAGCAAGGTATACCATTCGACGAAATAAAATTTTTAATCAAGCAAACCATTATCTTGTGGTCTTCAAATAAGGTATTTTCAACGGCATTTCAATTTCACAAATATTATTCCAATAGAAAAATATAATCAAGTTGTAAGTCGATTGATTCTTATGTAATGAGTTATATCTCCCTTTATATTTATTGTACATATCTTTTTTTTCTTTTAATATAATCTTCCCTTTTTTTAAAAGAAAAAGAATTTGATTCTCATACCAGAACATATTATAACTCATATATAATATGTTGTCATTCTTTATATATTTATTGACCTTAAGTAGTAGCTTGCTGTGGAACTAGTTTTCTAACGGATTCTTTAAAAAAAAAGAATCATGATGGGATATGAAACGCTGATTATTTATTTATTTTTACAAAGATTTCACCGATCGTTTAGATTATTATTAAAATAGAAAAATATTATCGTGCAACGAAAGTAATAAGCAATCAAAAGCTACGACAATTAGCTTTATCATCCAGCAAAATATCCTACAAATCATCAATTAAAATGTCCGAACAATTTTGTATGTCGGCAATTTTTGCTCACTAAAAGTTTCTCTATAAAATGCCCAAATCATTATGTAACGAGTTCTAAACTTTATATTTGGGTATAGTTGAGACTAAAGTTTTAGCGTATTCTGAATGGTTGAGAAATACAAAAAGAAACTTGTATATTTATCTTATCAAAAGATTACAAAAGATATTTCTTAGAATTCAAGGAATATAATATATACAGATATTACAAGGATATTCCTAAGATAAAATACAAATATAACAAGGAAAGTGAAACCAGACGTGACTTGTTAAGTCACGTCGGTTATATGTCCAACATCCCCTTCGACCTAAGCGGATTGTCAACGATATTGATCTTAGAGCGAAGCCGATAAAAATGATCTTTGGAGTAGATTTCGTAAAAATATTTACAATTTGATCCTTGGATGAAACAAAACAAACATTAAGCTTTCCACTCTAAACTCTCTCACGAACAAAGTGATAGTCAGTTTCTATGTGTTTTGTACGACCATGAAACACCTGATTCATTGTGAGATAGGTTGTTCCTAGGTTGTCACACCAAAGAGTGGGAGAAAACTTAAGAGAAACCTAAAGTTATCGAAGAAGAGATTCGATCCACATTAATTCAGCTGTCGCAATGGCCGAACCACGATACTCAGATTCAGTACTTGATCGGGAGACTGTTCGTTGCTTACGAGAACTCTAAGAAATGAGGTTAGAACCAAGATAAACACAATATCCACTCGTAGAACGACAACCAAGATGATCACCCGCCCTATCAGCGTCAACATATGTCGAAAAACTAAGCTGCCGATTTGATGCGGGGCGAAGTAAAATACCAAAGGTAGAAGTATGATGCAAGTAACGAAGTATACGCTTAACAAGAACCAAATGAGCCTCTGTAGGATTATGCATGAATTAACATGCCTTGTTAACTGCAAAGGCAATGTCCGACCTTGTCATCGAGAGATACTAGAGACCCCCTACTAAACTCCTGTACATAGTAACATCAAACAACAAAGGATTGTCAATCGGGTGTAGCTCAGTGTGCTAAAAAGAGTGGTGAATGGTTTTTCCCCGTTCATATTAGAACGGACAAGAAGATCCTCAACGTAACGACGTTGTGAAAGAAATAACCCACCAGAAACTTGTGTGACCTCTATGCCAAGAAAATATGAAAGATTACCAAGATCCTTGAGAGAAAACTCATTGTGACGAGTGGTCGTAAGGGATTGTAGATATGCCATAGAGGATCCCGTCAACATTATGTCCTCAACATACACCAAAAGAAATATAATACCCTCAGCTGGCCGTCAAATGAAAAAAGAAATGTCAGAATCAAAGATAACAAAACCGAGTTTCTGAAGGAAAGAACTGAGACGAGTATACCATGCACGAGGAGCCTAATTAAGGCCATAGATAGATGATATAATTTGCAAATATAATCCGGAAACTGAAGATTTGTATAACCAGGGGGATGTTTCATGTAAACTCCCTCAGTAAGAATGCCATTAAGAAAGGCATTTTACACATCAAGTTGACGAATAGACCATTGGTCAGACAAAGATAGTGTCAATATAATAAGAATAGTACAAGGCTTAATAACCGGACTAAAAATCTCACCATAATTGTTACCTTCTTATTGATTAAAATCCTTTGCAACTAAACGAGCTTTGCGACGCTCAATAGTACCATCATCTCGTCTCTTAACACGATAAACTCATTTGCAACCAATAATATTTTGATTAGGAGGAGGAGGAACAATGGACCATGTCTCATTCTTCATAAGCGCATAGTATTCCAAATCCATAGGAGGACGTCATTTAGGATCATTTTTAGCCTGAGAATAACACGAAGGCTCAAACACTACTTGTCAGTAAGTTTAACATGTTTTGAAGCGATAAGAACTTTCTTTTTAAAAATACCCTCCTTTTCCCGTGTAATCATCGGATGATCATTAGTAGTTGGTGGTTGCAAGGCTGCGTCAACTGAGTGTTCAGTGAAGGAAATAATATGAGCTGGTGGAACAGACGTGCAAGGTAGACGTGTTGAGACAGCAGCTAGAGTTGGTGCGGCAGACAATTCAGAGTGGAGTGGCTGAAACTCTGATAGGACCAGGCGTTGTTTCTTGTAAGGTTGTAATGCTGTCAGATGCTGCTGAACGTTGTAATGAAAGAGTATGTTGTTGAGTTGGTATGGATAACTCATTATCAACAACAGGTGACGAAGGTTGACTATCAGACGCGGAAGCAGGTGAATGAGTCAGTGGACCTGGTATACATACATCACTAACATGACGTTAATGGTGAAAAGAATTGGGTACTGCAGCTGAGCGTTCAACTAACTCAAGTGGGTCTGAAACAGTTTGAACTGTAGAGTCCGGGTGAGACAGCACAGTAGGAAAAATAGTGGAAGAAGATGGTGAAAAAAATACCTGTAAGGGTGACGGAGAAGAAGGTAGCACAGCAGGGGCAGCGACAATTAGAAACTTATCTTCAACAAAAACAACATCACGAGACCAGTAAACTCGACCAGTGGGTAAGTGAAGGAATTTGTATCCTTTATGGTGAGCATTGTAGCCTACGAAAACATAAGAAGAGGAACGTGAATCCAATTTTGTGCGATCATAGGGCCGAAGATGAGGAAAACAAAGACAACCAAAGACTGCGTAAGGATAAATAATCGGGGAAACGATTAAAAATCAATTCATAAGGAGATTTTAGACCAGTTGGAGCTGACTGTCTATTCATAAGAAATGTAGCGGTAAAGAATACATCATACCAAAAGGATAACAGAACCGATGCTAGAGACAGTAAAGTAAGACAACTTTTGACAACATGACGATGTCTACGTTCTACTAAGCCATTTTGTGCGTAAGTATGAGGGCAAGAGAAGTGATGATGAGTACCATTAGATTGTAAAACTTTAGTGAACTTCCGATATTCACCACCATTATCGGACTGAAACACCTTAATTTTGGTGTTAAAAAGATTTTCAACATGTTTAGAGAAGTTAATAAAAATTTGCAACGCATCAGATTTAGCATGCATAGGAAATATCCATGTGAATCGACTAAAAGCATCAACAAAAGAGATATAATAATGACACCTTCATTGGATAAAATATGAGCAGGTCCCGAAAGATCTGACACAATCAAATCTAAATGATGATCATAAACCATAGTACTAGACTTATACTGCAATTTATGACTCTTATTCTCTAAACATGAGGAGTAAAACGAAAACTTAGAATCGGAAATTGGAAGACAATGACGACGGACAACAGTTTGAACAGTACGTAGCTTTGGATGACCCAGACATTGATGCCAGGTTTGAATAGAAACACGTTCACCCACAAAAGCTTTAGGAGTGACATGTTGAAGAATGTATAAACCATCATGCAGTTTTCCCTGTAGTACTACCTCCCCTGTAAGTCGATCCTTAACAAGGAAACAATCATCACAAAATTCAAAAACCATATCATTCTCACGACAAAATTGAGAGATGGACAAGAGATTTTGAGATAAGTGTGGAACATGAAGAACATTAGAAAGTTCAAACTTACGAGTGTGAGTTTGTAAAACAACATTACCAGTATGGAAGATAAAAAGATTTTCACCACTAGCAGTTCGAACCTGATCAAGACCAGTATACTCAACTGGAGTTTGAAGATTTCCTAAGGTATACGTCATATGATTTGTGGCACCACTATCGGGAAGCCAGACGTAGGTATAAACCGGATTATGACTGGCCATATAAGCAACACGAGGTCCAACAGAAGATTGTTTACCTCCTCTTTTACTGCCATTCCTTGGTGGGGGACGTCACAGAGGAAAGTAATTCTCATCAAAACGTTTCCAACAATTAAGAGCATCATGTTAAGGTTGCTCACAAATTGGACAAATAGTTGCAGGGTTCCCATTCTTGGTGAGGGGAATATCACGAGCTCGAGTAGTCTTAACGATGTTAGCTTGATGAGGGGCGGGTAATGATTTAGTTTGTGCATCAACACGAAGATCATAAGCCAAAAGCATAGATTCAAACTGATCAGTGGTTATTAAACTCATAGTAGTAATGATAGAACTGAAAATACTCTCATATGCGGAATCAAGACCTTTGAGTACATAATGAAAAAATTTTGTATATGAAATTTCATGTCCACTAGCATCCAGAGAATCAACAATGTTACGAACATATTGAATATAGTCATCCATAGATAAACTGCCCTTGGTGACAGTTTGTAGAGTAGACTTCAAATGAATAAGAGTAGCATTAGTTTTGGATGCATAAATTCCGGTAAGTTTGGTCCATACCTCTGAAGATGTTTGACAATATTTGACCTTTGCTAAAATAGGTGATATGAGAGACGATAAAATCCAGCCAAGTAATAGCTTATCAATGCGATTCCAAGAAAAAAAATTAGGGTTAGGAGAACCATCAGTGTTCTTAACCGGTGGACATTTGCTGGAACCATTAACAAAACCTTCGAGATCATAACCTTATAAATAGGGTAAAAATTATGCCTTCTAAAGAAGAAAATTCTGACCTATGAGCTTTTCCGAAATATCTCCATGAAGTCGACCAAAAGGGACATCTGTTCATGAAGAAGAAGAAGCTGAAGTTATCACGGTACCTTCATAAGATTCAGATGTAATCGTCATTGCGATATAAAAAAAAATGAATCAGAAGATGAAAAAGAAATGATAAAGAACATGCCCTTGGAAACCAAGGTGATACCAAGTTAAGACTAAAGTTTTAGCGTGTTCTCAATGGTTTAGAAACACAAAGGAAAACTTTATATTTATCTTATCAAAATATTACAAAAGATATTTCTTAGAATACAAGGAAAATAATATATACAGATACTACAAGGATATTCCTAAGATAAACATAAATATAACAAGGAAAATGAAACTAGACGTGACTTGTTAAGTCACGTCGGTTATATGTCCAACATGTATTTAATCCAATAAATTTTGTACTACCGCAGATGTCACAATTTATATTATGGGAATTGCATCCTCTTATTCACATGTAGAGGTAATTAAGGAAGAAACCTGTTTTTGGGGCTCCGCATTTTTCATGAGGGCTCCAAAACACTTCAAAATTTCCAGGTAGTACGTTAGGGGTGTCTTAGTGGGTAGTAAATGTCTAAGTTACCATTTGATTTTTCCATCCAAATTATTTTTTAAAAAAAAAACCTAAATCTATTACTCTTCTCCTTATCTCCTCCTTCATAGCCCCCATAAATAAATAAAAAAACTAAATTTATTCATAAACAAAAAGAACGCCTCAAAAACCAGATAATCTTCCAGCCAGGACTTCTATTAGATAAGATTCGTAAGAATCGATAAACCCACTTCTTTTTTTTTTGTTGCATTTGATTGCTTAAATATGTTGGATTTGATCAACTTAAAATTCAATTCCAGTTTCAGAAACTACTTACAACTAGGAACAGATGAACTCGTAGATATGGGCAATGCCTTCAACATCAGAGGGTAGTCATTGGCCCTTGGGTGAAGAATGTATTGCAGTGCGTTCTCTAATAATGAGTACAAGGATATGGCCTAGAATTCTAAATGCCCAACTGGAGTATGATAGTGTTGATGTCAGTATCTTCAGGGAAAGTTATTGGCTTGAAATTGATACATATTATATCCCATTCAACGAGATGACAATAATGCCAGACAATGTCAAACAAATTTTAGACCTGGATATTAAAGGAAAAGTTGTGTCTGAGGGTTCCGACAATAATATGGAATGGGATGATCTTTATATCCTTGTTAAAAAAATGCTTTGGTGGGAGAGAAACGAAGATGAAAAAGAGTTTTAGAGGGCTGCTGGAGATAAACCAGGGGAGGCAAGGAACACACGTAGATATACCTATCACTAGAAAGATATTGTTGTTAATTTGAAGACCAAGTTTGGAGAAACAAACAACAGGGAAATGAAAGGACAAGTGAACGAAACAAGAGCTAGGCGAAAAACCGCAACATACTTTTTGTATGCCTTTGGTACCATATTCTTCCTTGATCTTTCGAGAAAATGGTTAATGCTTATTATCTACAATTGTTTAAGGATCCCAATAATACCAAAGAGTATTCACGCGGCACTCCTACCATTGCATATTTACTTGAGAACCTTAGAAAAGACACGATGGTTGGAGCTATCAAATTGCCGAGAATGTTGGTCTTCTTCAGGTAATTTATATGTTTAATTTTAGTGTTTGTTGTAATTTTTAATATTAATTTGATGCATTCTTTTATGTATAATTTGTATCTTCACAACCATGTGTGTATGACAACTTTCCCACTATAAGGCCTACTCTCTCTCAAAATTGGGATGGGGAAGATACTGGTCCTACAGGAAATAAGTTCCCCTTCACTAGTACTCAGCAAAAACACAAAAAGAGATAAGATAGTTGATTTGAGGGAGCAATTAACTAGTTGATCAAACAAAAACATAATTTACCAAAATATATATTAATTTATAATAAGTGATTCAAAATACATATCTTATTACATAATCACCATAATTAATCATGTTTACTCAACTACAAATGGTTTGGATCATTTTGACATGTTAAGCGTCTTCGAAAGTTCCATTTGGTTCTCGTACTTATTACACCAACCCTTAGAGATTTCAGTTTCGTATTGGTTTCGAAGGAAATAGGCTTCCTTCTTCTAATTGGTGACGGATAAAAATGAGATCTTCATACGTTCCCAACATAACTCATTAATAGGAAATTGTTCGACATAAGTTGTTCTTTTTGGTGCGAATGTACAAACGATTGCAAGTGAGAAATAATGCACGACGCAAGAGAATGTTTCGGCGAGTAAGTGTCCACATATCAGCATGCGTATCCAATAATCCCTTGTCAAGTTAATGTAGTCGTTTAAACGCCATTCAAATGCAACAAACTTCTCATCTACCTCCGTCTCTTGTTCTTCTGATTCCACCGTTCTCATCATTTCCTTTGTAAAAATCACGGTATTTACGTAGTTCACACAATATATTTTGCTTTACGTAGGTGCATTCGTCCATACTGTAAATTTTTGCCCCACTATAAAGTACAAGTTGTTCAACGACAACATGGAAACCACAATTATCATCGCGATCAACATTGTCGGTGGATTTAGTATAGTCACGAATGATATCAGGAAGGTATCTCAAGTAATCTTCATAAATGATATATGTAGGTCAGTAAATTTTACCTTACTCATCTTTAGGGGGATTCCATCAATCTTTTTTTCAATACGAATTGTTTCTTTTTCACCACTTGATGGACTCATTTGTGGCTTTTTAATCACCGGTGCCTTTTGATTCACATCAACTTTGTTTAGAGGGAACCTCCTGACCTTTTTGTTTGATGTCAACTTTGATTGTTGAACTTTCCTGAGAGGGAAGCTATGAACCTTTTTCTTTAACATCTCAAGGACTTGGTCCTCCTTGTTTTGTTTGACTTCTTCTTTGTTTCTTTCTACCTTAAATATCCTCCCCATTCTCATCCTCCACTTTATAGATCTTTTGAAATCGCTCAAAATTATCTATTTTCTTTGACTCTTCCAACAATTCTTCATATTTTTGGCCCTACCAACCTTGAGTCTTTCGTACTAGGCCTACCCTTTCTCTTCCCCTTAGGTGGTTCCATGATATCATACCTATATAGTGTATGGAAATACAAATTTACTCAATCAATTTTTTCTTTGTGACCGGTGTAATGTAGAATATTTCTCGTCTAGTGTTTTTCGAATTTCGGTATCGGAAAATACTCCGTTGAAATCTTGTTCGACTATTGGTTCATTGAATGATAATTTTTTCCAAAAGGGATCAATATTTGAATTGGGATAATATAGTCTTGGTACGTGGCCATCACATGCCGATATGGGAGTCCCTAACTTGACATGTTAGATCAAATACACTCTTCTCTCCGATAGTTGTACAACTTAAAATGTTCCACTTCGTACATAATCTTCTCAATTGCACAATGCGACACCTTATAAATTATTTTCCGGAGCCAAGGATCGTCTAAATGTTTGACGTGTTTTCAATATCGGCTTCTTTCAAACTTACCCTTACCTCTATTGATATCACGGAGAAAATAGTCAGTCATGGCTTGGAAAACCGCAACAAATCCACCATCATAATTATGGAGCTTCTTCTTCAATACCAGTTATGAGATTCCTCCGTCGTACTTGTAGCTTGGCTGTCATAGTGTTTATATTTGTTTGTTAATGCCGCTACAAACTTCTCTTTGAGCGGAATCAACCAATGGTATAACCAGTATTTCACAAGAATTGTATAATTTTTACAATGCACCACTAACATACATGTATTTTATTTATAATCTTCCTCCATGATAGACCATGTCAAAGCATCCCACTCCCTTTAGAAATGTGCCCGTTTTAATGCCTCCAACTTGTCATCCTCCTTTAACTTTTCTTTCTCTTTTTCTTATTGATCTATCGTTAGTTTCTTTATTCTCTTTATTTTGCTTTTTCTTGTTGGGAAAATAATAGACTTGCACTTAGTTTCAATAATATTCCACAAGTGGAACGTGCGAAGAAGGTTATTGGCGTCCATCAAAACCCTCTCTATTGCATTCATCAATGCTTGTTACTTATGGAAATAATCACCTTAGAAGTATATCCTTTTATGTAGAATAACCTCACTTGTTCTAATGCCTACATATAAATTTCTTCTGTCTCGTCTTTCAAGAAAAATACAAAACTAAAAGTGGAGTTGGTAGATGTTTGTTCGACAAAGTTCAAGACTGGGAGCTTATACTTGTTTGTTTTGTATGTGCAATCCATTAGAAGAACTTGATGAGAGCAACGTGCCAACTTCATAAACTCCGGATTAGCAAGTAACATTATTTGTATATTCTCATCTTCTTTATGGAACACCGTGTAATTATGTTTCTCCCTTAAATACATTAATTTTTGCATTTGGTCCATTTTTTTCCATGTCTCACTTTTTTCAATTTTTCTTTTGCATTGTAGAAGGTCTCCAAAGAACAAACATTTTTTTTTTTATGCCTTAAGTAACCGAGGATATCAATAGGTTTCGTACGCTTTTGGTAGGGATGTACATGGTAACAGATAACTGAGGAACCGAACTGAACCAAAACGGTTAAGAGAAAACCGAACCAGGCCATTTATTAATGATTCGGTTTTGGTTTGAAATATTAAAAACCGCTGTTAATGGTTTCGGTTTTGGTTTGATGTAAAACCGAACCGAAAAACCGATGGTTCAACATGTTATTAACCTACACTTAATCATATCCATATGTTTAAACTATAAAAGTTTAAACTAAACCAACCCTAAAAACTAGATCTCATTCCTTTACTTGCTTCTCCATTGCGCCTGCTACTCTTCTGTTTTTCTTTTTCTTTCTTTCTCAAATCTTCCTCTTGTTTTGTACTAACAACATTGACTCATCCACTTTCAACCTTTTTGAAACCTTGCTTTGTCGCTGCTCGTTACTTTTCAATGGATACCAACAAATCATAGTAAGAGCAACCACTAATCAAGTTTGTAATATCTCAAGAGCTTTAATTAGACCTAATCTGGAAAACAAGAAAAAAAAACCTTCGAACAGTAACAGTCAGATTCAATGGAAGCTTGATTTCCTCTTCTTTCACGTCTCAAAATCTGCCCAAGCAGATTAAACACTCACTATCGTCAATATAACAAACCCATGTCTTTGAAATATTTCTTGACCCCCTTGTTAATAACCATGACCATGTCAACAAAAATTGACTCAAGTTGCAGATCCATTAATCATTTTCATTAACAACGACCCCATCCATTTACTTCTTCCATCAACTAAACCTAAAACTCGATCTCGTGCCATGAATTTAATTTCATTTCCAACCTAAACTAGAAAGAAAAGTGAATAGAGAATAAAAAAGTTATCTGAGGCTTGTTTTGTAATGTCAAAGAACAAAATAATTTATTAATATTCTTTTTACAAAGAACAATAATAGGTTTACCAAAACCGACCAAAAAAAACTGGAACCGATTCGGTTCGGTTGAGAACTGAACAGATGTATTAACGGCTTGGTTGTGGTTATGGAAACTAAAAACCGAGTAGCACAGTTTCAATTCTGGTTTGAAAAGAAACCGAACCAAACTGTTCCATGTACAACCCTAGTTATTGGGTCATTGAATACGATCATGTATTTTTGGAGTTAACTGTGCCAAAATAGGATGTGTTAGAAAACTCACCGGCAGATAATGTTTATGACGACCGCATACAACTTTCTTCAAAATCCTTTTTTTTTTCGAGGTTGAACTAAAATTGAAGCTTGAAAAAGCATTCGGTCTTCTTAGTGGAACAATTATTCTTTCTTGTCGTCTTTCCTTTGTATACGTTACCCTTTTTCGCATGACTTTTATGCTCTCCATTACACTCGCAAACCATCTGAAAGCGGTGGTTATTCACTTGATTGTTACAAACTATCATACACATATTTAATTTTCCATGTTCTCTAGCCCACTTATTTGAATTATCTTTATTTTCCCATGTCTACATGGTCCAAGAACACAAAGTTAGAAGAAAAAAAAACATCACAATATGGTCTTGTAGATGGTGAATTTTAGACAAGGGCTAGAATTGTAAAATTTCCCTCTACTAAGCAACAAGAACGTATGTGTGCATATTTATACGCACATGTTTGATATAGAATATTGTGCTTCTATTTATATTCCGCAAGCGAATTGAAAACACAGATTCCACATAAGTATTCTAAATTGGCCTTGCAGCCTCTTTAATACTCGTAATAACCATGCTATATCGAACTAGTCTCAAGTTCTATAAATTCCACTGATGAGTTCCTTGAACCTGCATCGAATGAGCATTGATGTTCTAGCAACATCTATTAAACTCGGGAATATCTAATGCTTACATTATATCTTAATGCTACATTCGCAACGAATGCACCTCAAATTGCTCGTATGAGCTAAATACGCTACTTTAGCACTTTTCTTAAATATAAGCCACAAATAATGCGCCATTCCCTCTGATGCGCCACCATCGAGAAGAAATGCCATAAAAGATTCATTGAACCTCTCATTTAGGCTAACCCTAGCCTTTCAACATATTAACGCCAAGATAGCACTAGCCATTCGGATTAGAATCGTATTTGGCACTAGTTAGCCACAATAGCGCTAAAAGCGCTAACTTTCCTGGTGCTAAACCCTAGCACCTGAGAGGTGCTAACTAACCAAAAATGGTCTTAGCTAGTACATTTTATCCTAATAAGTCCTTATCCCACGTATGGTCATCTTGGCATTTAAACTTTAGCACCAAAGTGCTAACCCTAATTTTAGTAACAAAAACAAAGCCTTTGCACTAACATCCTTGGTGACTAACGCCCTTGTGGATAACCCCTTTGCTAACGCATGTGGCTAACGCCCTCGACAAACGCCCTTGCGGCTAACCCCTTTGTTAACGCCTGTGGCTAACTCTCATGGCCAACACCCTTGAGGCTAGCGCCCTTGGGCCTAACGCTCTTGATGGCTAACTCCCTTGACGGTAGCGCCCTTGGGCCCAACGCTCTCGATGGCTAACTCCCTTGCATTAAAGCCCTTGGTGAATAACGCTCTTGGTGGCTAACGCCCTTGCTTGTGACTAGCGCCCTTGTTTAAGACGACACCCTTGGCACTGGCACCCTTGCCCTAGCTCCAATGCATTTCTAGCAAAACCCAATGCGCTTTTAAGGCTAATACGTTGTTATCCATACTTAGCGACTTGGCCACAAGTATATTTGTGCTTAAGCCTAGTGCTAACTATACAATTAAAGTACTAACTTTAAACCTCCTTTGTGCTAGCTTCCTAGCCTTAATACAATTAATATTTACCAAAAGTTGTGCATGTTGGTCTTACTCCTGAGACATTAGCACACTAGCCTTTTATGTTAAGAGAGTTAGCACCTTCTTATTTACACTAATTATCTAGTGTTGGCTTTGTTAGTTACTTTCCTCAGAAATATGTCTTTCCTCTCAATATAGGTCCTACATTGAGTCATCTATGAATTTCAGCAGGTTTCCTTGCTTGAAGAACCATGTATAACATTTGGCCTCAAAGGCCTCTCAGACTTACGATAAGTCGTTTATAAGCTAATGCTAAGTTATGAAATATGCCATTTTACTTTCAAACAAGAACATGACCACTAAAATTCCCGGACTCAAGACTAATCAGCATGGTTATCAGACAAGTTCGCACAACTTACCTCACCAACTTAACAAGTCATTTGACTTGACTAGACTTAATTAAAACCATAGTGGCCTATAACTCCAATATTTCCACGAGATATCAAATACAACATGGAGGGGATTCTCATACGAAGATTGGTATGCCAGTCTACGGCATCGTGGGTGGTGACACAACCCCCACGAACAAGAAGGTAACTAGAATTAGGCGGTTACAAAGCAGTTGAGAGGATGATGAGTAGTGGTCAGACAGGTATCCCTTACTTTTTTGGGAACCACCCACTACAATCTCCATAATCATCACTTCTCCACCTCTTCCTAACTTCCACGGCTTACGAGAATATCAGTGTGTCCTCTTTAAACTATAAATAAATAATTCTCATATATTCGAAACAAGACAGAAACACGCAACAAAAACAATCAGTATGAAGAAACCAAAAACCTACAAAATTAACGATTCCTCTACGAAGAATCTGTTCTTCTTCACATACTAGTGATATTTCTCAACCTTCTTTGCTTCCCTCCCCTAAGAACTACCCAATTTTTTTCCACCTTTGTAATCGAAGCAGGGCGTGAACGACCATTTCTTGGTTTAGGCTCGTCTTGTTCGAGCTTGATTTCTCGAACCTACTTGAAAGTACCACTTTGCAGTATATTTATTTTCACCCTAAAACAATTGGTGACCACAGCGGGAGATCAATCTCTCGATTATAAAAGCCAAATTTTAACAAATTTAAAAAATGGTAGATCTTAGGTCTGGAGCAGTTATAACTCATGTTGTTGGTTCATGGAGTACTAGTGGTGGTGATTCTAAAAATACCCCTATCACTACTGAACCTCCCCGTACCGATTCTACTATTATACCTCCTCTAGGCGACAACCGCTGAAGACGCCGAGAATACTCAAACTCCAATCAATATAGCCGATCTGATGAAAAGATAAGAAGTCCTTGCCAAAACCCAAGTAGACATGGCTACTACTCAGAAGGAGGTACTCGCTTGTCTCAAGACCCTGACAGAGCAAGTCTCCCCGTAACAACGTCATCACTTAACAGAGCATACCAGAACCAACTTTACAGCGTCTGCTGATGCTAAAACACCTGGGAATCGAAATGACAAGGGAGCCACATCATTCCTGATCGACCACCACATAGGTACCAACAATCCAATTTTGTCACCTGCGAAGATCTGGAGAGACTCTTATGAAATCATGGAAAGGAGGACTCGCCCTCGGCCCATCGACACCAACCTCCATACCCTCCTGAAATCCAGAGGATCCCTCTGCTGACAGGTTACTCTTCCCTAACTTTCTCATTGTATGACGGAACTGGGATTGCTCGTGAGCACGTCTCTCGATTTCTCAAATCCCTCAGGGGACATGAATATAATCCTGTATTATGTCTCAAAGAGTTTTTAAAATCCCTCGCTGGAAGAGCATACACGTGGTATAACAACATTGCTCCCAACAACATCTATTATTGGGAAGACATGGTTAACACTTTCTATAAGAAATACTTCTTCGTCTCCGAGCAGATCATCCTATCATACCTGGGAAGGATGTTCCAGAGGAACAATGAACACCCCAATAAATATGTGAAGAGATTCAGAGTTCAAGCACTGGATTGCCATGATCCAAACGTGACGCAACATCAACTAGTAGAGCTATGCATTAATGGTATGATCCCTGTTTACCGTGCCCTTCTCAAAAATTTACGTTTTTCAGACTTTCTGGAGTTACATGAAGCCGTAAAATGATGCGCCACAACTGTTCCCACTCTCCTGGAGGGAACTAGACCAACAAGGGATGATAGTCATGGAGATACTCGTTGGAATCGACGGCTAGTCAACAAGAAGTACAACATTCAACCATCAATTGGTGCTGTCAGTAACAAGGGACCTAAGAGAAAAGCTTCACCCCAACAGGAATTACAAACTAAGCATCTTCCTTCCACCTTATCCGCAAACCAGGGACCAACCCAACGAGTCACTCGCTCCCAAGGCGCCACAACCATAACAACAGCCACAACAACCGCAATAGGTGAACATAAAGCCTGGTATAACTTATCATGATTTTCCAATTACCATGGAAGAAGTCCTCGAATTACTGGAGGCATGGGTACAAGAAGGGGTCATAAAATTACCACCTGTACGACGCCCACCTACTCCACATGAAATGGACGACCCAAGGTATTGTCGTTTTCATCGATTTGTCAATCACCTCACCAACGAGTGTAATGGTTTGAGATGAATCTTCAAAGAGAAAATAAAATCATGGGAATTGCAGTTGGGGACTGAAGGGATTCACAAAAATCCACTTCCTGTTAGAAGCTTCACTGTCTCTGAAAAGCCGATCAACCAGACAGTTCAATCGTTAATAGAACGCATGTGCCAACTCCTTCACTTCTCAAAGGATCAGCGTGAAGACCTTTTCAATGCCCTCAATCAAGTCATGGCTGGAAAACATCTACCATTCTTCATTAAAGACGCTCTCACCCGGGATGAGCCCTCTTCGGAAGACATAGCCGACCAGAAAGGCAAAAGATGCGACCAAGAACTTTTCACTACTGCACATCTCAGAAACGTTAAATTCAAGAAAGCACTAATTGATAATGGTATGGATATCAATATTATTAGAATCGCAACTCTGATATCCACGGGAGTAACTCGCCAAGAAGTTATACGCTCGCCAACAACAGTCTAAGATCCTGAATGATTAATCAGAGATGTCTACAGACATATCACCCTCATAGTGGCGTCCGGAGCCATTCAAATAAGTACTAGGTTTTATATTATCAAAGGGAAGCTTAACTGCGACATGATCCTGGGACGTTCTTGGATCCAACAATTAGCACCTATCATAAGATCTCGGCCAGGGGTCCCTTCTCGAGTCAAACGACCTACCCCCAAAGCCAACATCAGCGACATCAGCAAAAACTTACCGATGTAACTAAAAGAATACCAATTTCTCAAAGCCGTGATGGGGAACCAGGTGCCAACTAAGAATATATCAGCCTATGTCAATAGATTTCGTACTCAGGTAGCCCTAACTTAATTTGCTTCCTTGTCGTTAGATTGTCCTCATATGCCACCGAATTGGGGACTAGACCTTGCTAAAAACCATGACCTTTCCATGGTCCGTCGTTATGAATGGGTGGATACTCTAATACAATACTTCAACAAATGGGCAGAGATCATTCTTTCCTTTTGTAAACCACCAGAGCCCTTGAAGATACTTTCCCTCGTATATGATCCGAAGTACGTTATGAAAAAGGTTCAGCCATATGAACAGAATATTTACAGAGCTAGAGCGATCAAATCAAATTTTTTTTGGATAGGAGACCTGGTACTCAAGGCATCAAGGCGTCGTCGCTCCTGCTGGGAAGGACTATACAGAATCTCACGAGCCATCGTTGGTGGCTATTATAAATTAATCACCATAGAAGGTGAACCTGTGGTGGCATCTATTCATGGCAGATGACTCAAGGCTTTCGAATGAACATCTTATCATGGTCCCCATTTCCCTGTTTTCCTCGTGTAACATTTACAATTCCTATAAAATGCCTACGAATATCACTGTGGGCATACTTAGGATTTCAATTTCATTAATCGAGTCGAATCGTTATTAAAGAAAATGTTATGAATTACCTATCTGAACCATATGAAAGTCTTTTGAAAGATATATAACTGAATCCAAGCAAACCCTCAAAAAAAAACATACTTTCATCCCTCATGTCTCGAACCTCTCCTTGAATTAGTTCTGAGGCTTTTCCTAAATTCTCAACAAGATAGAGACTTCCATATGTACCGAAGTCTTATCAAGAGGAAAGAGTCCGCATTTATGTCAGGTACACCCTAATCACTAACCCTCGAATTATCTGCAGAGAAGCGGAAGAGCTTTCTCTATATAACTCGACGTAGGTGAATAAAACGAAGAGTTACCTAGGAACACAAGTACTCGGGAGGAATCCTGCTGGAGCCAACATAAACATTAGCACTTGTACCAGGATACTAGCACATATAAAGAATAAAGATTCAGGTATTTACTGCCAAGGTCAGTGATTCGATTGGCGATGGATGATTGGAACAACTGGAACTTACTAAGAGTACTACCTTTAAAAAGCACACAATCAAGGTTCCTTCCATTATCTTCAAAGAAGGCATTATCTACATCGGGTCAACGATTGTTTATTCATTAATTTCAAAGAGGACAAACAATGATGCTAACTTAAGTAAAATTCTAAAAAATATATGGTTCTATCATAACAACCATATGTGAAATATTTAATTCAAAGAAGACATCCTAAAAGATAAAACATGTGGGGGGATCTAAATTAAAACTTAATCTGAAGATTCAGAGGCCGAGTCAGAGTCATGCTCGTCGTCACCATCTTCATTAGAATCGTGTTCTTCTCGGCCTTCTTCAGAGTTTTCCTCCTTTTCGGAATCCGCTTCAAGATCTTCTATTTCAGAGTCATCTTTTGAAATTCCATCGGGGTCTTCATCGGAATCTTTCTCCGAATCTTCTATATGAGAACCGTTTCTCATGTCAAAGTAGGTATCAGCACGCTCAGCTTCACGATCCGCCTCAGTCTCAGAGAAAGGCTCAGATTCAGACTCGTATGCCGTATGAGCCTCAGGATCCTCTTCCTCAGAAGGATACTCATCCGTGTTAGAATCAGGGGCCACACCATAGGGACGCATGCCTCGCATCACTCGTTCATTCTTCTCCTTGTCAGCAATTGCTCTAAGACATCGCTTTTCCATAAAGGTTGTAAGTTCCTCATCCTCGACCCTCTTCTTCCCTGATTCCTCCCTGCGTCTTGCTACTTCTTCAATATTAATATTAAAACAGAGATCCATAGCATATTGTTGAGTTTCCTTCAAACGATCAAGAGGCATACCTCGAACAAGTTTCGTGACTTTGTTCAAAGAACGACTGATTCTTGACTGCACTTCTTGAAGAGAAGTCACCTTCATCCTCTTGCTTCTGTAACCTAGTTTCTTGATTGAGGGATCAGAGCTATGGTTTCTATCATGGATTACAATTATTTACATAAAACACAAAATAAAAAAAGATAGTACTCTAGCAAGAAAGAAAAGAAGACTTATCATAGGTTTTAATCCATTAATCACTTACTGGTATTCTTGTTGCTGTTAAAAAAAGCTATTCCGATCCAGAAGAGCAATGATAAAACTAGGATTTTGATGGGGTAATATTCCCAGTACTATCAAGATATGTATACGTATTATGCGTGAGAAAAACTTGGAAAACCTAGTTTATTGGATAAAAAGATTATTATCAAAAATATATATGATTACCTTGTTCCTAGCCGATGGTATCTTCCTACTGCCACCACCGACATCTTCTACTTCAAAAGAGAAAAGAAGTTACAGTGATATACATAAAAAGTGGAAGAAGTATATATAGGCGCCAACTCGAAGAGTCCCACTCCAATTGGGAAATTTAAAACAAAAGGAGAAAAAAGTGGTGCCAAGTTCTTTCTTCTTAGCCACGTCAATTCTTGGTCCTTCCACCCATGTTGACTGATATTTCAAGCAGGGAAAAGAGCGCCTACTACCCCCAACTAAGTTTTATGCTAAGGGGTGCACATCTCAGTGTCCTAGAAGCTAAGTATACCTTTCTCTACACTTAAAATTTAAATTATACATATATAATTGTCGAGAGTATATCGTCACCATTTAGTGCTTATTGTGCAACATTACTATTCCTCACTAAACGGGGGACTTAATGTATATGGTGAGTTTCTGACAAGGGCTAGAATTGTAAAATTACCCTCTACTAAGCAACAAGAACATATGTGTGCATATTTATGCGCACATGTTTAATATAGAATAGTGTACTTCTATTTATATTCCGTAAGCGAACTGATAACACAGATTCCACTTAAGTATTCTAAATTGGCCTTGCAGCCTCTTCAATACTCGTAATATCCATGCTATATCGAACTAGTCTCAAGTCGCATAAATCCCACTGCTGAATTCCTTGAACTTGCATTGAATGAGCATTGATATTTTAGTAATATCTATTAAACTCGGGAATAACTAATGCTTAAACCCTGAAATACATTATAGTTTAACGTTACATTCGCAACGAATGCACCTCAAATTGCTCTTCTTAGCCTAAATATGCTACTTTAGCACTTTGCTTAAATATAAGCCATAAATAATACGCCATTCCCTCTGATGTGCCACAATTGAGAAGCAATTCCATAAAAGATGCATTGAACCTCTCATTTAGGATAACACTAGCCTTTTCTCATATTAACGCCAAGATAGCACTAGCCATTCGGCTTAGCATCGCATAAGCACTAGTTATCCACAATAGCGCTAAAAGCGCTAACTTTTCTGGCGCTAAACCTTAGCACCTGAGAGGTGCTAACTAACAAAAAATGGTCTTAGCTAGTACATTTTAGCTAAATAAGGCTTTCGCCCACGTATGGTCAGCTTGGAACCTAAGTTTTAGCACCAAAGTGTTAACCCTAATTTTTGTAACAAAAGAAAAGCCCTTGCGCTGACACCCTTGTTGACTAACGCCCTTGCGGATAACCCCTTTGCTAACGCCTGTGGCTAACGCCCTCGGAAAAAGACCTTGCAGCTAAACCCTTTGCGAACCTGTGGCTAATGCCCATGACCAACGCCCTTGAGGCTAGCACTCTTGGGTCTAACGCTCTTGATGGATAACTCCTTTGAGGCTAGCTCCCTTGGGCCTAACGCTTTAGATGGATAAATCCCTTGCGTAACGCCCTTGGTGACTAACGCTCTTAATGGATAACGCCCTTGCTTGTGACTAGCGCCCTTGTTTTGGACGACGCTCCTAGCACTGGCACCCTTACCCTATCTCCAATACATTTCTATCAAAACCCAATGCGCTTCTAAGGCTAATACATCCTTATCCATACTTAGCGACTTGGCCACAAGTATATTTGTGATAAAACCTCAGTGCTAACTATACAATTGAAGTACTAACTTCAAACCTCCTTGGTGCTAGCTTCCTAGCCTTAGTAATTAATATTTACTAAAAGTTATGCATGTTTTTCTTACTCCTGAGACGTTAGCACACTAGCCTTTTATGTTAAGAGAGTTAGCACCTTCTTATTTGCACTAATTATCTAGTATTGGCTTTGCTAGTTACTTTCCTCTAAAATATGCCTTTCCTATCAATATAGGTTCTATCTTAATTCTTCTATGAATTTCAGCAGGTTTCCTTGCTTTAATAACCCTCTACAACATTTGGCCTCAAAGGCCTCTCAGACTTACGATAAGCCGTTTATAAGCTAATGCTTAGTTATTAAATATGCCATGTTACTTTCAAAATGACCACTAAAATTCCCAGACTCAACACTAATCAGTCTGGTTATCAGATAAGTGAGTCGCACAACTTACCTCACTGACTTAACAAATCATTTGACTTGACTTGACTTAATCAAAACCATAGTGACCTATAACTCTACTATTTCCAAGATATATCAAATACAACATGGTTGATTCTCATTGGGGTATTGGTATAGAAATCTACAGCATTGTGGGTGGTGACACAACCCCCACGAACAAGAAGGTAACAAGAAGTGGGCGGTTACAGAGCAGTTGAGATGATGAAGAGTAGTGGTCATACAGGTCTCCCCAACTTGCTTGGGAACCACCCACTACAATCTCCACAATCATCACTTCTCCATCTCTTCCTAACTTCCACGACTTACGAGAATATCATTGTATCATCCTTAAAACTATAAATAGATGATTCTCATCTATTCGATACAAGACAGAAACATACAACAAAAACAATTGGTCTAAAAAAACCTAAAACCTACAGTATTAACGATTCCTCTACGAATAATCCGTTCTTCTTCACACACTATTAATATTTCTCAACCTTCTTTGATTCCCTCCCTCAGACCTACCCAAATCCTTTCCATCTTTGTAATCGAAGCAGGACGTGAACATCCATTTCTTGGTTTAGGCTCGTCCTTTTCGAGCTTGATTTCTCGAACCTACTTGAAAGTACCACTTTGCAGTACATTTGTTTCCACCCTAAAATAGGTCTAAAGGAACGAACAACATATCTATTTGAAACCTACCAAACAGTTCAAATAGTGATATATAGTATCTTCAGTAAGAATATCGTTTGCGATAGGTTGATCATCCTTTGGGTGAATTTCAGGCACGATATATAAACCAAATTATCATAGCATTAGTCTAAATTAATACACAATAATAAGATATACAACTAAGTTAAAAATTATCGAAACTAGCAGTAAAGAAGAGTTTTGGAAAATATGTCATGAAATACTTAGCCGTAATGGTATATTCCCATAATCCCGGCCATAAAAACTAAAACCAACATGCAGAAACTTCTATGAATGGGACTATAACCAGTAGACCTGGCCGATAACCATCCTACGACTAGGTTTGTTTCTTTACTACTTGTCAGTGACTAGTGCAATAAATAACATTTAATTTACCCATGTACATAATTAAGACTAGGTTAGGAAATACTGGAACCTAGCCCGTAAATGGGTTACGATTAGGTTTTCCCGAATTTTACCCAGATACAGCTGGGAGTTTATCATTTCCTAGCCGTAAAATAGGATTACGGTTGGGTTCTGCTGGTACTCACCTGGTCGTAGACATGTCTGAAAAGCTACAAAAATCAATATTTTAACGTACTTTCACGAATTTTGAGCAATAAAAAGGATATTAGAGATAAGTTAAGGTATACCTGACTATTTTCAACTATTGATTCTCCATTTTGTTTGTTTGTTTCTTCATTTGGTTGAGTTTTACTTTCACTTGGGTTTAAAACTTCTTACCATCTAAGAGATCAGCCATTCTCGAATCTCCATCATGAGGTATGTAAAATTTTATTTATATATCTTATTAGGATTCACTCACCTCAAATTTATCACCGAACCACTCATTTTGGTTGAATAAATCAAAATCTAAGTTTTTCAAAATTTCTTCAAAAATATCTCCTTTTTTTCTCTCCAAAAGACCAAAACACAATTTGGTCTATCACTAACTATAAATGAATTTATTAATCTAATCTAATAACTAATACTAAATTATCTTAGATAATTATATAATTTCCACTAATTAAACGGGCAATTAAGCCATTATGAAAATATTGTGGATATGAGGCTTTTGATTTTACTAATGGATGACTAATAAGTGCTTAATTCCCATGTTTCTATTGTAAAATCCATACTTGTTTTAGCTATAAATCTTGCATATTACTTGTTATTACTCTTGTTTTCTATATTATGTAGCATATTGATAGGGTCGTAATTCATACATATTTACCTTTTAATTTATATTTTTTAGTACTCACAATTGTATTAATTTTATCATTTTATTATTTTATAGGTGGTTCGCATAAAATCCGAAGTTACAAATAAAATGGCTAATTGTATTAAATTGGTCTAAAATTGGTAGAGGGTTGGCTATCTCTTATTGTCATGCGGATGTTGGATAGAAATTTAGATGGTGTTCGGTCAGGTGAAGACCGAACTGAAAAAAAACTATGAAGTGAGCACATGTGGAGAAGTGAGATAGGAAGGTTGGCTGTCAGGTGGTTGTTTAAAGAGACTGATGGACGCACGTGATATAAAGAAGAGACTTGGATGGGAGGTTTTTAGGTTTTTTTTTAGGGAAAACTAGAAGGAGGCGTAAAAGGATACCTAGAGAGAGACTTCTTGGGAGGCGGACTCTTCTCAAACAAAAGGGAGACATAAATTATAAAAGAGAGTGAGTAGCATGTGACGTAGGGAGGTGGTATGGTTAACGTGGCTAGGCAGAGTATGGTTGGAGACTTTACTTTTAGCTTTCTCTTTTAGGTTTTCTTTTTAGTATATAGGGGAGACAAGAACCTAGGTTAGGAAGAAATGAGGAGAGCTAGAAAGGAAGAGAAAGGAGGCTGCGTCTGACGCAGATCTAGAGAGGGTTTGGTGGCGTACGGTAGAAAAAAAGAGGGGAGATAAAGACAGGGAGAGAGAGACGGAGAAGACTGGGGCTTGGAGATTTAGCTTTTGGAAAAGGACTGATAGGGAGAGATAAGAGGAGGAGTAGAGTAATGTTGGACAAAGTAGGCGAAAGACAGAACCGTACATGTTAAAAGGGGGTTGAAACTAGGGAGTGTGGAAAAGAGGACGGAGGGAGATGTGACTGTCAGAAGAAGAAGAAGGATGTACACAATGATGTTTCTCTGGGTTGGTGGTTGTGATGTTTCTCTGGATTGGCAGCCGGAACACAATGATATTTTTCTGTCTCTACTTTTCTTAATTGTTTTTAATGGATTTTAAGAAATCTATCCCCATGTCTTGCTAATTAATTTTGTAGCTAGGGTTTAATGTTGAAACCACTTAAAGCTTTAGATTAATTAAATCAAATTATTTGATACATACTATTATGATTTGAATAAGATTAATTCCTGATTTTAATTTATTGATTTAATGAAAAATTAGTTGTTGCTTCACCGGTTCTGTACAATACAGTAACCTATGCGTAAAATTAATAGGATAACAAATATGCTTGTCTACTTATTTGATATTTCATGCTTGGGTTAAATCCTTAGATGGGGTATGCTTAGAAGAGCCAGATAGTATTTGTGAACCTATAATTAGTTTCGTATTATTTTCTCGCTAACACAATTAGATGGTGTATGCATGAGACTTAAAGCTTTTGATGCGCCATGCTTAGGGTGTCCTAGTGATATTTGCGACTCTAATACATATAATAGGTGATGTCGATAGAACGAACAATAGATGAATATTCAGGAGTTATATTTCACTTCAGTAATTAAATAGAAATAATGGTGGATACTAAAAACCCTGGTTACTGTTTCTCCCATTTGATTTATTTTATTAGTTTAGTTTATTTTTCTTGTTCTAACTTTATTCCGAAAAATCCAAAAATATTATTCTTGATTAGTTGATTAGAGATATTGATTGCAGTATTATCTCCACTCCCTGTGGGTTCGACCCGTACTTGCCGTTGTCTGCATTGTAGACACCGTGCGATTGCAACTTATTTATATAGGGTATTCTAAAATCCTATCAATTTTTGGTGCCGCTGCCGGGGAGCGGTTGTGGAATATTGTAATTAGTATTTTTGATTTTCTAATCGTAGTTTAGGTTTTTTATTTTATTTATTTTTTATTTTGTATATATTTTTATTTTTAGGATTTTTAGTTCTTTTTTACTAGTTTTGTGTCTTAGAATTTTATTTCAGGTACCTTTGAGGTTGCTCCTGGTCGTCTAGCTCAACAAAATTCGTCTGCTACAAAATATTTACGGTTTTCTTGCTTGTGAGTTATATATTGAACGATTTGGACAGGTTGGACGCTCATTACCCTAAATCGTGAATGTTGATACGAGGTACTAGTACTACTTTTTGGAGTGGGAAAATACTTAGTTGAGTTCTTTGAACTCTTCCGTTCCAATTATAAGGGTAGGAGCAAAAAAAAATGATTTTTTTTTTGTATATATGGAGTCTGTTTGCATGATTGATTCTAGAACCAATAGTTTTAATGATCCGTTAGAGGCTTGCTTGGCACATTTTGGAGCCTACTACGATGAGGATAGGCATTTTGAAGAAGTTAATGCATTGTTAGATTCTGTATCCGTTTTGGATTATGGAAAATGGCAATGTAAACCTGGTAATGATGTATGTGTTAATTCCGAGGAAAATTTATTTAAGTTTAACAACTTAGAGGTTGTTTATCGACCCTTAGACTTCCAAAATTTACCTAATTTAGGGTTAGAATTATGTGCTTCAAAAGTTTTGTTGGATTACTTTGCATCCAAATACCCAGAGGACTTGCCTGTTCCTAACACTGTGCATGAACCAATCAATACTTCCCCAATATTATCCCCATATTTTGTTCTTTACGCACTTCCAAGTGTAGTAAAAACTTGGTTTGGGGGTAATCCCTTGTTTTTGATAGTTTCAGTGTCTCCGTGTTGCCATAACATAAGTGTGAAGCTGTCATCTGTAAATATTCTATTTTGGGTTGATCCCCAAATTTTCAGGTTATTAGTGCATGAGGATTCTTTCTGTACATATCCATTAGGTAGATTTTTATTTTCTTGTTTTTATTTTCTTTTAGGATTTTTGTTTATTTTATTTTTTGTGTTCTTTGTTATTACTATCTTTTGATATGTGTTACATAGAATACTGCTTTTCTGCGTCAATTAGGTGAGACGTTCCAACCCCTTCTCTTTGATTTACATTTGTATCTCTTATTTATATTTTTATTGCATACCATTCTAGGTTGCACGGTTTGAAACATTGAGGACAATGTTAAATTCAGGTTTGGGGGTAGAGTTTCAGAAAATTGATGCCAATAAGAAACTCTAAAATTTAGAAACTTGTGAATTATTCAGGATGACACTAACCATTCTGGGTAGATGGAAACATAGCTGTTATCTATAGGAATTGGTGTGCCCAGCTAAATGGTCTATTCATATCTTGATGCACTCAGGTGTTAGAAATAACATGATAATCATTGAACAAGCACATTTCGGAATCATCATAATCATATCACTTTCTATTTTTATTTTTACAATTTTATGTTTCTCTAAGTGATTTGGTGGGCCCCTAGTATTGCCATAAGGTCGTAGCTCGGATGTATTAAAACTTTAATTTTGTTTAAAAAAAAAATTGACACTTTGATAGCAATATATGTGTGTTCTCCCTGTCTCAGTCGTCTAAGCAAGCGTGGAACGCAGGATCCATGGGAACTATCATGTAATCTGTTGAAAAGGAGCATGCTCTTAGATTCAAAAGATCTAATCATGTAGTTGGGAAAAAAAAGAGAGAAAAAAAAATATGTATATAAATAATAATAAAAATAGGAGCATCCGAGCCGGACTTTATACTAATATTTTGGGAAACATCGTTCACCTTAGTCAACATATGCATCATTCATTACTTCTATTTTCATCTTCTAATCTATCTTTATGTTTGAATTTGATTGATTTCGAGCAATGTAAATTTTTATCCAGTTTTGGATGTTCAATGATTATTTGAGTAGAGTTTTGCATTCTTATATGAATTTTAGTACGCTGAGTGAAAAATCGTGTACATCAATTGGATTCATATAGGGTAATGATTCATATAGCCGAAGAATTTAGTATGCCAACTAAATAGCTTGTTTAGTGTGTATTCTTAATCGTTCACATGTAGCTAGAATTTGGAGTAGAAGGTTTTGTGGGTATATCACTTGTAATCCCTCACGAGATAAAACTCGTCCGCTAAGTCCACTTAGGGGTTTAAAGGCTATTCCATATGCTAAATGTAGTCGTGATTCCTGCGAAAGTGAGTTAGGATTTTATTTTATTTTTAGATTAGTTTTGCTCGAGGACTAGCAAAATATAGGTTTGGGGGTATTTGATAGGGTCGTAATTCATACATATTTTTACCTTTTAATTTATATTTGTTAGTATTCACAATTGTATTAATTTTATAATTTTATTATTTTATAGGTGGTTCGCATAAAATCTGAAGTTACAAATAAAATGGCTAATTGTACTAAATTGGTTTGAAGTTACATCAATATGCTTGTAGCTTATTTGATAAAGCTTGAATGTGCATGAGCGGTAATGCACACATATATGTGGTGTGGCCTATACGTTGGAGCATACTTGATTCTTAAGAATCAATATATTTGTAACTTATCCATAAAGATTGAATTATGCGAAAGCATCATTAAATCGTGTTGCGTACTCGAGAACGCATGTTTGCATAATAAATAGCGATAGTTATGCACAAGCTAGTGCATACCTTTCGAAAGTCCGTCGGCCTATACGGTCTAGGCTTTGCTTGTCCCTTGTCCTTGTGATAAAGTCGGAATTGATGTTGACTTTGGCTTAATAGGCTTAAGTTGCTTGTTCCTTTCGAACTGACACTTTGATGAACTACGGTCATGCTTGATCCCTTCAAGGTATGGGTTAGGTACGTAGGCAGCCGCAATGCAATGCATTAAGGTGCATCATCTTGTCGTTCATATCATATAATTTGGAGATGATTGCGACGCTTTGGTAACTCATATCATCTGGATCGGTAGTGCTATGAAAGAGATGATTGTTACCGCACTTGATGAGGTAGTTGCATTCCATTTGATGGATGTTCATACTTCTTATCAAGGTATACCGTATGAATGAACCATGTTTGCTTGCTGCACTCTTGACAAGAGCAGGACCAGTGCAGACTCCAGCGTATGGTCGAAGCTGAATTGATGAAGCAAAAAATTAGGCTTGAAATGGTCTAGGTGCTAGTCCAAGGCATGAGTTAGGCCTGGAAAATGATCATAATTATGTGATGCTTACCAAAGGCATTCACCATTGGCTTTAATAGTCATGTACCCTTTGTAGAATAAGGCTTTAATGGTCATGTACCCTACGTTTCGAGTATCATGCTTGGAAAGGCAAATATACCTGCATACGAAGCGAGAAGTTAAGTTTTAAGGTCCAGTTACTATCTTTAAATCTGCGCATCGGGGAGTTCTGGCATGTCCAGCGCATAGCGCCGGAGGTGGAATTTTCTGGTCCGTGACAAATGGTATCAGAGCAAGTTCCGAGAAAACACTAGGGACTGTGCGTTTTGGACTCGTCAAGTGAGTGATTGTAATGCGACTACATAATTTTTTTTTCAAAAGAAAAAGGAAAAAGGTTGGAAGAGTAAGCCAACTATTACGCAAAAAGAAGAGTTTGTGACTGCTAGGCCAGTTACTTTGTAAGTTTGTGTTGGACAATCAGGCTAAGTGCCTGTGCTAAGAAAAATTGTAACTACTACGATAGTTACTTCGCTGATATTTGGATGCGCTCGAGTGTACTATGAGTTTGCCATGCCTTATTAGACTCTTTTACCATACGAGTGGTAACCCGGAAGACCGTCGTTGGAACGGTGGTAGACAACGAGACTGATCATCCCCACCTGTCGCTGGAACGGTATGTGTTGTCATGCCTTCTAGCTCCCACTTACGAGTGACAACCCGGAAGACCATTAGCTGTAACGGTAGGCTTGCATCCGACTGCTCTGGAAATTGAGTTTGGTCCTCACAGTACTAAGTAAAATATTGCTTGCCATATTCGATGACCTTTTCAACTCTTGTGAACTTCAGGGATTTTTAAGTGTGTGGTATGGGATGTCCACTTGAGATCTCGTGTTGAGTAAATCCTTTTGCATTCTTGAGCATGTGATATGGGACACATGTTTAGGGATCCAAATTGATTTTCTTGGTAAAGTTTTAAAACCTTTTTTGATCCTTGAGCATACTGTATGGGACGTATGTTTTAGAAGGTCTTAATCAGCGTTTACGACAATTACGGACCTTATTAGGATTCCGGGATATACGGAATGACACGCATATTCCGAAGGTTCTAATTTGTATTCGTTAACAAACATTAGACCCTTGCAGGATTTCGGTGCATCATGGTATGGCACATTAGCGCAAGAAATCCAAATCGATGAAGCTTGTCCACAATAGTTTTAGAGTTTAGTTGAATTTCGGGGACAATTTTTTTAAAGGTGGTAAGAATGTAACACCCGCAATTTTCGCATGACGCTTAATCAAGAACGCGTCATGACCTGGGATGAAGCTTCAACCTAAGCTTATATAGCTTGCTTAGAATTGCATCAGGGTGTGGATGCCTTGACCTCGAATTATAGTGTTAAGGCCCTATTACGCTGATGCATATTCGAGAATACATCACAAGTCAAAAATTACCCTTACCCGGGAAAGGCACAAATAGCCTTGACGCGTATCCGAGAATGTATTATAGTGCTAATGCACTATTTTTGCCGTGATGCATGATTGAAAAGGCATCACTGAACCAATGTTTTCTACCCGAGGATGCATCATAGTGCTAATACACTATTATGCATGATGCATTATTGAGAATGCATCATTGAACCAATGTCGCGTATCCGCGAGAGCATCATAGTGCTAAATCACTATTATACCGTGATACATGATTGAGAATGCATCACTGAACCCATGTTGCATACCCGAGAATGCATTATAGTGCTAATGCACTATTATGCCGTGATGCATGATTGAGAATGCATCACTGAACCAATGTCGCGTATCCAAGAGAGCATTATATATAGTGTTAATGCACTATTATTCCGTGATGCATGATTTAGAATACATCACTGAACCAATGTTGCATACCCGAGAATGTATTATAGTGTTAAAGTACTATTATGCCGTGCTGCATGATTGAGAATGCATCACTGAACCAATGTCGCGTATCCGAGAGAGCATCATAGTGCTAATGCACTATTATGCCGTGATGCATGATTTAGAATGCATCATTGAACCAATGTTGCATACCCGAGAATGCATAGTGCTGACGCACTATTATGCCGTGATGCATGATTGAGAATGCATCACTAAACCAATGTTGCGTATTCGAGAATGCATCATATTGCTAATGCACTATTATACCATGATGTATGATTTAGAATACATCACTGAATCAATGTTGCGTACCCAAGAGCATCATAGTGCTAATGCACTATTATGCCGTGATGCATGATTGTGAATGCATCACTGAATCAATGTTTCGTATACGAGAATAAATTATAGTGCTAAGGAACTATTGTACCGTGATGCATGATTGAGAATGCATCACTGAACCAACGTTGCATACTCGAGAACGCATTATAGTGCTAATGCACTATTATGCCGTGATGCATGATTAGGAATGCATCACTGAGCCAACGTTGCGTATTCGGGAATGCATTATAGTGCTTATACACTATTATGCCGTGATACATGAATGAGAATGCATCACTGAATCAATGTTGCGTATCCTAGAGCATCATAGTGCTAACACACTATTATGTCGTGATGCATGATTGAGAATGCATCACTAAACCAAAGCTGCATATCCGAGAAGGCATTATAGTGCTAATGTACTATTATGCTGTGATGCATGATTGAGAATGCATCACTGAACCAATGTTGTGTATCCAAGAATGCATCATAGTGCTAATGCACTATTATGCCGTGATGCATGCGTATTCGAGAAGGCATTTATAGTGCTAATGTACTATTATGCCGTGATGCATGATTGAGAATGCATCAATGAACCAATGTTGTGTATCCAAAAATGTATTATAGTGCGAATGAACTATTATGTCGTGAAGCATGATTGGGAATGCATCACTGAACCAACGCTACCTAGCGGATATGCTAACTCATTGGAACTTTTGCCTAGAATACAGTCGGTGGATGTCCTTTACCCCCCTTATCCAAATGTATGGAAATGCGATTAAGACATATATATGGGGGATGTTGGGTTGAAGGTGCATGAGCGGTAATGCACATATATGCGATATGGCCTATACGTTGGTGCATACTTGATGCATAAGCGTCAATATGCTTGTAGCTTATCCGATGGAGTATGAATTATGCGAAAGCATCATTCATCCATGTTGCGTACTCAAGAATGCATATTTGCATGACAAGTAGTTATAGTTATGCATAAGCCAATGCATACTTTGCGAAAGTATCTTGGCCTATGCAGACTAGTATTTGATAGGATTTTAGCCTTGCGACATCATGTTGGAAATAGTTGGACCCGAATTGTATATGCCAAAGTATATCCTTTCGAAACGATTGGACCTTTTCGATGTTGGCTTCGCCTTAATAGGCTTAAGATGCTTGTCCCATTACGGATGAACTACGGTCATACTTGATCCCTCTAAGGTTTGGGTTCAGTACGTAGGAAGCCGCAATGTAATGCATTATTGTGCAGCACCTTTTCGCTCATATCATCTAATTTAGAGTTGATTGCGACAATAAGGTAATTCATATCATCTGGCCCGGCAATGCCAAGTCAAGAGATGATTGTTGCCACACTCAATGAGGTAGTTGCAATTCCATTCGATGGATTATTCATACTTCCTATCAACCTTTACAGCATGGAATGGCATGTGCCTGGATGTTGCACCCTTGGCAGGAGCAAGATCAGTGCAGGCTCCAACGCATGGTCGAAGCAGAGTTAATGAGTTGGAAATTAGGCTTGAAATGACCTATATGTGCTAGTCCAAGGCATGACTTGATCCTGTACAAATGATCGTAAGCAAGAGATGTATTCTAAAGGCATCACCATTGGCTTTTATGGCCTTACCCCTTGTTCTGGAAGTTGGAAAAAAGGGTGAGTTGGAGCAGTATGGAAACTACGTTTGGAACACATATAAGCTAAGTGTGGGGAAATTTGATAAATGTTTAATTCATATATTTCTAGTGTCAAATCCATACTTTTTTTCGTTATATTTCTTTCATATTACTTTTTATTTTCTATCTTATGTGTCATATTAGGTGAATCATTCAAAAAGGAGCTACAAAGTACTAGAATGAGAAAGAAAGTGAAGTCTACTAATGGCGAAGGGTCAAATACCAAATTAAAATCATTCAAATCTAAGAGTTATTAATACCATATTAAATAGAATGGAAATACGAAGACAATGCAAAAAGGATGAGGGCATTTCGAGTTCGGACGAAGAATTTATGGACAAAACAACTGAAGCAAGAAAAAGTCATCTATAGCATAACAGTCGGCAGTGTTCCTAACTATACCGACTGTAACACTTCTTCGAACAAAAAACTTGGAATTTTAAGCCCTAAAGTTGATGCGTGTCGTATGTGCACAAATTAATTTACTCATCCTTTACTTTACTAATGAATAATATAGTAGTAAATGAGATTTGTTCCCACAAAGAGCAAGGTGTTATAGTTGTAGAATGTCACAAAGGTTTTTTTTTAGATTTATAATATTTAATAAAACGATTTAAAAATAATTAGGTTGCAAGCAATAGAGAGAAATATGATCGAGGAATCCTTCTTCGTTACTAAACAATCATTAAACTAGTACATTTATCTAATATTCATTAATCACAAATTATCACCAACTGTAGAATAACAACTAGATCAGGGTTATCCCTGAAATTCCTTATATCACTGGATACAAAAGTTCTCGACTACCATATTTTATTCATCTAAACCACCTAGTAGTAGATCACTCAGGATGTAATTTGGTCGAATGTTTTATATTTTGTGAATCTATAGGTTAATCCTAGCAGTTAGACTCTTAGATCAAGGTCCACTTACTAGTGTTGTTTATGCACACAATTACTCCACAGAATCCCTCTGCAAGTTCTCGTGTTCCCTACTTGTGTATGAGTTATTTGACTATTACACTTATCTTCTGACTCTTTACTAGCATTAGATAAATTAGCAAATCAATTTAGTTGGCCACCTAAACAATTTATCAATCAAGCTTGAACATTCTTTATAGCATAAACAAGTGACAATCATGTGAAGAAATTAAAATAGATTTTATACTAAATTAAATCATGTATTAGAACTTAGAATTCATCCTCAATCAATAAGAAGTTTATCTACTCATGGATGTAGTAAAATCCATGGTATACATATGATAAAGTAGAAAAGAAATAGTTACGGTGATGAAAACGCTTCAAAACCCTAGCTTTTTCCTTTTGTGTTCATCTCTCCAAAAGCTTGATAAAAGAATAAGTAGCTCAAAAATAATTAGAAGGATCTATTAAATAGGTATCCCAAATTGTAGAGGTTCCCATCCTCGAATCCCGATCGAAATAGATTTCCAAAATACCAAAATATGCCAAAAATAGATCAAAGCCAAGCCTTAGCCGTGAGAAAGTAACTAATGCAGCTAATGGGCTCAAATCAAGTTGTACGACCCATCCCATTTACTCACGAAACCACCCATCGAGAAAATATTTTTTATCTGAATTTTTATTTTGTGGGAATTGAATAAATAACCCTACTGTAACATCCACAATTTTCGCATGACGCTTACTCAGGGACGCGTCATGACCTGGGATGAAGCTTCACCCTAACCTTATAAAGATCACTTAGGATTGCATCAGGGTGTGGATGCCTTGACCTCAAATTATAGTGTTAAGGCCCTATTACGCGTGATACATATTCGAGAATGCATCACAAGTCAAAAATGACTCTTACCCGGGAAAGGCACAAATAACCCTGACACGTATCCGCGAGAATGAATCATGGTGCTAATGCACTATTATGCAGTGATGCATGATTGATAATGCATAACTGCACGAAGGTTTCATATCCGAGAATGAATGTAGTGCTAATGTATTATTATTCCATGATGTATGATTGAAAATGCATCACTGAACCAACTTTGCATATTCGAGAATGCATTATAGTGCTAATATACTATTATGCCGTGATGCATGATTGAGAATGCATCACTGAACCAATGTGCGTATACGAGAATACATTATAGTGCTAATGCACTATTATGCCGTGATGCATGATTGAGAATGCGTCACCGAACCAACGCTGCATATTCGAGAATGCATTATAGTGCTAATGCACTATTATGCCGGGATGCATGATTGAGAATGCATCACTGAACCAATGTTGTGTATACGAGAATGAATTATAGTGTTAAGACACTATTATGCTGTGATGCATGATTGAGAATGCATCACTGAACCAACGTTGCGTACTCGAGAATGCATTATAGTGTTAATGTACTGTTATGCCGATAAGCATGATTGGGAATGCATCACTGAGCCAACGTTGCGTATTCGAGAATGCATTATAGTGCTTATGCACTATTATGCCGTGATACATGAATGAGGATGCATCACTAAACCAACGATGCATATCCGAGAAGGCATTATAGTGCTAATGTACTATTATGATGTGATGCATGATTGAGAATGCATCACTGAACCAATGTTGTATACCCGAGAATGCATTATAGTGCTTATGCACTATTATGCCATGATGCATGATTGAGAATGTATCACTGAACCAATGTTGCGTATCCTAGAGCATCATAGTGCTAACGCACTATTATGCCGTGATGCATGATTGAAAATGCATCACTAAACCAATGCTGCATAACCAAGAAGGCATTATAGTGCTAATGTACTATTATGTCGTGATGCATTATTGAGTTTGCATCATTGAACCAACATTGGGTATTCGAGAATGCATTATAGTGCTAATGCACTATCATGCCGTGATGCATGATTCAGAATGCATCACTGAACCAATGTGTGTATATGAGAGTGCATTATAGTGCTAATGCACTATTATTCCGTGATGCATGATTGAGAATGCATCATCGAACCAACGTTGCGTATTCGAGAATGCATTATAGTGCTAATGCACTATTATATCGTGATGCATGATCGAGAATGCATCACTGAACCAATTTTGTGTATACGAGAATGAATTATAGTGTTAAGACACTATTATGCTGTGATGCATGATTGAGAATGCATCGCTGAACCAATGTTGCGTATCCGAGAATGCATTATAGTGCTTATGCACTATTATGCCATGATGCATGATTGAGAATGTATCACTGAACCAATGTTGCGTATCCTAGAGCATCATAGTGCTAACGCACTATTATGCCGTGATGCATGATTGAAAATGCATCACTAAACCAATGCTGCATAACCAAGAAGGCATTATAGTGCTAATGTACTATTATGTCGTGATGCATTATTGAGTTTGCATCATTGAACCAACATTGGGTATTCGAGAATGCATTATAGTGCTAATGCATTATAGTGCTAATGCACTATCATGCCGTGATGCATGATTCAGAATGCATCACTGAACCAATGTGTGTATATGAGAGTGCATTATAGTGCTAATGCACTATTATTCCGTGATGCATGATTGAGAATGCATCACCGAACCAACGTTGCGTATTCGAGAATGCATTATAGTGCTAATGCACTATTATGTCGTGATGCTTGATTGAGAATGCATCACTGAACCAATATGTGTATACAAGAATGCATTATAGTGCTAAGGAACTATTATGCCGTGATGCATGATTGAGAATGCATCACTGAACCAACGTTCACTAGTACAAATTTGGGCTTATGTGACAGTTAAAAACTGCCACCAAACCATTTATGTGACAGTTTTGAAAAATAATTGTACTGTCATTAAAGCCCCTGGTAAGAAAGGGTCTATAAAAAACTGTTACGGAATCATGAATATAAGTATCAGTTTTTTCATAAACATGTCGTTGTTGACAACATACAATAACATTTTCTAAATGAAACTGTCATTGGTAACTTAATTTCTTTTACTATGGTGACAGTTTCTCCATGAAAACTGTCATTAAAAACTTAACTTCTTAGACTAAGATGACAGTTTCTTCACAAACCTCTCATTATTGACAAATTACTGTAACATTTTTTTAAGAAAACTGTCATTAAAAACTTAACTTCTTAGACTAAGATGACAGTTTCTTCATAAACCTCTCATTATTGACAAATTATTGTAATATTTTTTTAAAAAGACTGTCATTAAAAACTTAACTTCTTAGACTAAGATGACAGTTTCTTCATAAAACTATCATCAATAACTCAATTTCTTATACTAAAGTACCAATTTCTTTATAAACCTGTCATTGTTGGCAAATATCAGTTACATTTTCTAAATAAAACTGTCATAGAACAGTCAACTTTGTAGAAGGCTAATTTGTAGCCAGCTATTTCGGCGGTGACATGCTCAGTCAAATATTAATATCGAGATAATTATGAAAAGATAATTTAGCTTTTATTAAAATTTTCATTAGATTACTCAATAAACTGTTTAACATATAGCTAGTACGGAACTAGTAAGTTCAAACAAAATAAGTTAACTAGAAGTGAATGTACTACATAATCCAAAAGACTTGATATGAAAATAATCTTAGTACTAAATAAATAAATTAACAATGAAGTTGGAAACCACATCCATTTCCGAAGTGTTGATCGAAATATACTCCTGCCAATTCATGTCTCCAATCTACTCCTGCCAATTCATGTCACCAATAACGGCAGCACGTGGTTTACCCATTCTCTTCGTACTTCCATGATTTCTCCTTCATTGTACTCAGACTTCCTCTGCAAAAAGAATACAAAGTAAGTACTATTAACTAACCAAAAATGAAAATTGTATTTTCATAAAATAAGTACCATTAATTAATTACATTCACTCACTCCCCAAAAACAACACCCACCAAACCAAGCACTCAGAAGTACCATCCATTCACCAACAACAAACCACCTACACCAACTCTGTAACCCACCACCAGCACTACTCACTCACCACAAGAAACTAATAGGTATCGAAGTCCAGTAGGAGGCAATTTTCACAATATATCAACCACATCAATATTACATTTGAGGTATAACAAACATATCAAGTTCTGGCAAAAGGCATTTTTATTTTTTCATTTGCAAAAAACCAATTCATGTAAAGCCTTCAACAAACACACCAAAGTTTTAAAATCAACAACTAATTAAGAAGATGAAAATCAGAAGGAAAACAAGAAAACTCCAAAAGTGTACTTACCATTACTGTACTATGCAGTTTTAGCTACCCTTTTCTGATTTCTTTCATAAATCGCATTGCATAAAATCCAGATTCCCAGTTGTTTTTATGTTGCGGGATATACTAATATTCAGGTAATATGCAATATATGGGTTAATAATGTTTAATTTTGCAATTTATCATCACAATTAAGTTCGTGTGCTGATCAAATTAGACTTTATAATAGATAATGTTCCTGCATATGCTGAATCTCTCATTGGAACTTCTGTCATTACTCGTGACAGCCCGAAATCACAAATCTTAACAGTCCAGTGCTTGTTTACAAGACAATTTGCACTTTTTAGATCACGGTGAACGATCTTCATTCGGTGTATGCACATCAACCCCCTGCATCGCCAGCAATATACTCAACTACTAACAACTCTAAATAACAATGGACTAAGGTCACAATCAATATTCTTTTTGATCAAACTGACTTATTTGTCTCATTATCCATATAATGATAACTGCTAGTTAACCCTTCGCCGTACTATTTGCGAGTGAACAAATAGAGATAGTCATGCCCCATACTAATAAGTCACAGAACCAGCTAACATTGACGAACATCATCCAAACCTAGGTTGATTTCAAAAAGAAAAAGTTATTTGATCCTTAGGTTGTGCATGGTATGCGGTAAATGCGGTTGCAGTTCAGATGCAACAATTGTAAAAACTTGCAGCAAGTCTTGTCCAAAAATGAACTTGTAATCGGTTATTTGTGAAATATGCTACGCGGAGTAATATCGTACGTCTACGTTTTGCAATCAGTATTTTGTTCATCTGAATAAGAATACATAAACGAAAAACAGGTTTAGGTTGGAAATACCTGGTTATATCGCACATCATCTTCAACCTCTTATGCCAGCTAAGTTTTTTCTTCTGGCCACTCATGTGGATCAAATAATAAAAATATCCCATCTCCACGTATTCAGTAACAAATGATAAATAACTAGGATTCATGCATGCCCCCAGGAATAGGATTACTGCAATAAAAAACACCAATAATGTCATAAAGGATATTTTGGAACAAAAACTTTATAAGCTCGCTCATAAATTCAAGAATATGCTTTCACAGTCATATCTGAACTAAAGGCGATAAATTAAATTCAACAACTGGAGATGTGATGGAGTACCATTTGGATGTCGAAGCCGGATGGATAAAAAAGAAATAAAACCAAATTAGAGAAGAATAATGAGATGGAACCATCCAAGGGTTTTGCAAAGATCAATAAGAACCTTAGGTTTAAAATTTCGTTGCAGAAGTCCTCCATATTTTCTATTGTCAAATCTTGCTCTAGGAAAATCTTGATTGCAACATCAGTTCCATTCCAAATTCCACGAAAAACTTCCCCAAAGAATCCTAAGAAATGAACTCAAAGGCTTAGGTATACCCTTAAGTTTAGAAAAGGCAATGCTATGTTTAGGAAACAGTTATGCAAGAGAAGATTGAACCACACCCTGATGGTGCTGACACAGAGCGGTTAAGAAACTTCTTAAAGGCAATCAAAATATATAGAAGATGAAACTTTAATTTAACAAACCAGATGGCGCGAGATAACAAGTAGGATGGGTTCAGTTTTCTCTAGATTGGTCAAGTATTCTAGAGTCTTCTTTTAATCGAAAGGCTACCCAAGTATTAAAAGGTCAATTTTACTTGGCAACTTAGAGGTGCCTAATACACCCAAAAACTTCCATCAAAGTGGTCACTATGTTATATCATCATTAGTTACTTCCAAGTGCAAGTATAAGTTTGTCATCCATACTGTATCAACCACGATCTACTATCATACCTGGAAACCATGGATATCGCCGTATTCAAGGACAAAATAATCAGACATCAAAGTAAACTAGTAGGTGCAGAAAATGATAAGATAATTTTGAAACAAATTTAAATCCTATTTAGAAGTAAGTGATGCTTATTCAAGAAATGATGGAAATTTTATATACAAAAGGAATTTACTGGAGAATTCTTTTGGAATTTTAAGAAGCAATAGCCAAAAAGGTAACAAAATTTGTGACACTCATTAAGGCATCAGTAACAAAGTCGTATTTGAAACAGAGTATATGGGTGTGCGTGTTTTCAATATATCTATGTTCACCACTTCCACCACATCAATCATTGACCTTTTCAAAAGCATGATTTCAGAGTATCCAAAGATTCCTAGCGAATACAAGGTCAGATGTATGAGAATTGTTTTACATGCTGAAATCAGAAAGGAAATGTAAACATCATATAGTATGGCGCGCAAATGAACAAAATATCTAGAAGTCACCTAACCAGTATCTATACACATAGAGAACTAACTCTGAAGAAGATTTCTTACCAATCCCAACACGAATTCCTACAATTAATTCCGAGAAATCAATATTCCATTCATCAAAAGGCAACACAGGCTTGTTTTAAAATTTTGAGGATTCCAACACTTTGTTCCATGTCGAGACCAATCTGGGATTTCTAATCATGGTGGAAGGCTCACTTATGTCAGATGACTGGCCCCTGAATTGGTGAGGTGACGAGGGTAGTAATATTGCCTTCTGGGAATTGAATTGCTTCCTACAAATATCGTATGGGGCAGGACTTCCGACAGAAACTTCGTCATTACCATCTTCATCAAAATTTGATACCTGAAGCATCCCAAACAGTTATTAACAATCACCAGTGCAATACAAATGAAAGAAACATATATCAGGTAATAGTTATGTTTCAAACTTAATCATGCAATGAAATTCAGAAGTTTCATACAAATGGAAGATGAGAATTCAGCAGATAACTGAGAAAACATTTCATCAAATAACCATACTCCACAGTACATAATTGATATTTATAGTAGTAGGTCCAACAGACAAAGAAATTCAATAGTAAAACAAAGAAACTGCCTAACAAGGGAGGCATTATTTTGAGGACAAGAAAAAGGCCGGCATAGGTTTTGATGACTTGAAGTTGATCCTTCATCACCTTGTTCTTTCAAAAGATGATGTTGTTTGAGTTTTTCATTCATGGCTCGCACAGCCCTGTCAAGTATTGACTTTGTTAAAATCATTGAAGAGCAATAACTGACAAGTGACAAGTTTAATATAACTGTGATGCAAGAGGATAAAGCCACAAATATGGTTATGTTTCCACTGAGAGTCCACAAAATAAGTTCAATAAAACTAAAAATGTCATTATAAACAAACCCAATTGAAGCATTAAAATTGTCTTAAAGCCTCTCCTGTTCAATGAAGCACATCATTACTAGTATACTGGCCCCAAGGTTCAACTAGTTTGTGAAGGTATATCACATGCGAATAAATTTAAGCATTCCCTTTCTTTCTTCCTATGCTTCTAAATGCACATCAGTTGTCCAGGACTAACTATGGTCAACCAGCTAGGCTGGCTGAAACTCAAAACACTACTACGTATCTGGTTTCTTAACACCACAAAGCAGTAAGCTATAGATATTCTTATGACTATTATACATGCCATCATTCTGTAGTACGAGCAGGGATTAATAGGAAGGGATGTTACTGAAAAGTGGCATCTTGATCCATGCCACCACTTAACAAAGATGGGATAAAATTATTTTGTAGTACCTAAAAAGAAGCTAGTTCAATCCATGATAAAGCAAAAGAAATCAACCTTACAATATCATCACCAATCTATGGAGTAAAACTAATGCTCCGCCTCCTCATTCTTCGAGATTCTAATCTAGGTGCTCCCTCTGACCTGTAACTACACTTGGAAATAACAAACCAGTTTACAAACATGTAATTATGCCAAATATACGTACAAGAAGGAAAAAGTGAATTCACGACAAAGAATGAGAATAAAATGAGACTGGAATCTTTTCAAGACAAGAACAACAAAAGCAAGTTAAGAACATCCAAGCAGAAATTGTAGAACTCCCACCCTGCTGATAGCAAAACTTCAAAAAAACTAATCATGATATCATCATGAATTTTAAGGTTTAAAGGTTCTCAGGTACCATATCATGATTAAAAATTCTTGAGAAATAAAAATGCTTGGATCCCACAAAACTTCTTGTATCTGCAGGGTATTGAGGATAGAAGATCACTAGAATAAAGATACTGCAGTAGTTTGCCTCTTCATCATATCACAAACACAACCCCACCAGTCAATATATTGTAACTTCCTGTGTACTGACTGAACATTTACTTCCATCTTATTTGGCTTTCAAATCAGAAGTTGAACTTTATGTAGAAGGCTTACAGAAATGTGTATTGTGTGCATTCCTTTTCCCAACATTCAAGAGATATTTAATTAATCTCCAAGGGTGGTATTAACTGATAAATTGTTTATTCGGTAAATGCTAGGAATGTTTTTAAAGATTAGGTTCAAGTCAAGAGTTTGGTTAGTCAACAAGGTATAAGGGGAAGCATTCATTAGCTATTGAGACAAAGTGGAGACTTCGTTGTTGTATGAAATTAGGTCAAACAACCCAAAACCAAAAACACAAACAGGAGCAAATATACATGCAACAAATGGTGTTTCTAAAACGACCCAAGCATCAAACAATTGCTTGTAAATGCAAGAAACTGTTTTCTAATGACATAAATAATAGCATGTGTTTATGTTAGAAACCTCATTGCAGAATTCATGTCATCTGCATAGTCCCTAAGAGCAACTGCAATGGGCGATTATACCAAAGAGTAAAGATTAAATTTACTCTTTGGTCGCCGAATATGAAGCACAACAGACGATTGTATTTGGTATTTTGGCGACTAAAGCTACAGTAACAGAATATATTTCCTCGCGACTAAAAGTATAGTCGCACGCTGTCATATTAAAGCGTTTACACAAAACGCTTACCCATAAAAGCGTAACTAAACACGGACGCTTACCCACAAAAACGTTGGATGAAACGCTTTAGAAGGGCAGCGTAAGATGTAACGCTCCCGTATGACAACGTGTGTATGCCCAAACGCCACCCAAATGAGCGTCGTACGAGACGTCCATGTGAAATTGCGTTTAAAAGAAAACGCCTGCCTGGAGGGACGCCCAGAGGAAACGCTCATCCGAAATTGCGTTTTGGTCGGCCAGAGGAAGCGACGCCTGCCTGGATGGACGCCCAGAGGAAGCGCTCATGTGGAAGTGTGATTATGGTGGGACGCCTGGGTAGATGGACGCCTGGATGGTGACGCTCGCCTGGACGCTACAGGGACGCTCGGCTGCACGCCCGCCTGGGGGACGCCTGCTTCGCTGACGCTCGCCTGGGGACACGCTCGCCTGGAGGGGCGGCCGCCTGGAGGAACGCCTATATCTGTTGACGCCTGCCTGGAGGGACGCGTATAACTGCTGTTATGTTACCGTTGTATTTTTTTTTATGTTACCGTTGTATTTTCTTGTGACCGTTGAACGGGCAGTAAATCCATCTATATAAATGAGTTCTTTCTTTCTCTCCACAACAACATTTCATAACTTATTTATACTCAGTAATTTTCTTTTAAAAGTTTTCAAATTTTAATTCTTTCCAATTTATTTCTAATCACTTTTAGTAATGGGTCCAAAACCAAGAGGTCCAAATTTTTCAGTTGAAGAAGATATAATCATGTGTAGGATTCATTTATCAATATCTCAAGATTGTAGTGTGGGTACGGATCAATCAGAAGACAAATTATGGTCTCGCATCAAAGTTGGAATGAAAGAAGCTATACCTTCAATGGCAGATAGGAGTTGGACCTCTATTCAAAAACGGTATCAGGGAATAAGTAAAGAAGTGGCTCTTTATTCTGCAAAGGAGGCCGAAGCGGAACGTGAACACCATACTGGATGGGGTCCAGAACAAAAGGTATGTGAAGACTTTAAAAATTTAAATTTTTGAATTGTATGTGATGCACTAACTATTTTTGCGAACAACAATAACCAGAGTGTAGAAGTAAGGCGGCTTTTCAAGGAAGCTAATGGTGGGAAGCCATTCAGGCACGAAGAGTGTTACGCAATTATGTTAGAAAACATAAAATATTCAAGAAGATCAACACAAGTTTTTGATTCATCACAACCCGAAGAAGATTCGGATCACGATGACAATACTCCATATAGACCATCGCCAAGGCAAGGCCAATCTAGTGGATACGAAGAAATAGGAGATATTCCTAACACGTATCCTCGTCCAATGGGAAAAAAAGAGGCTAAACGTTTGAAGGTAGCAGGGAAAGCAAAATCCGGTGCCCAAGTCCATGCTTTGGGCACAATTATTAACAACCAACAAACCTTTAATAACAGTTATATTGAAAATGCTAAAAGGAAGATTGATCAGAGAGAAGCCGAGTTTGCAGCAAAAGAGGAGTTTCGTATTATGATGACGGACGTGTCGCATTTGGATGCCTCAACGAAAGAGTGGATTGAAATTCGGAAGCAAGAGATTTTACAGAAAAGAAGAGAATCTCGTCTTGGTTAAACGGTATTAAATCCGAGTGTATTTTTTTACCTCATTAATGAAAATTCTAACTTTTGAGATTGATAGTTCTACATAGGTTGAATACCAAAAAACTAACACTTTCGAAGGAAAAAACTAATAAGTAGCTATTTCATTAAATTAATATTCGTATCGTTTATTAATTTTTCATACTTCACCGAAATCAGACCATAAATGTTCAATCAAATCATTTCGTAATCGAATATGCGTTTGTTTGCTGTGTACGGCAATTCGACGTTGGTAAGTTGACATCCTCGACAGTTCTTCAGTTTGTTGACGCGATATATTAACCGGTGCGTGGTACCGCCCTTGTTCATATTCATGTGGCCAATCACCTGGTTGACGTTCATCCTCCACAATCATATTATGGAGTATAATAACCGTTTTCATTATATATGCTAGTGCGTCCATATTCCACATCCTTGCTGGTTGTTTAACGATTGCAAATTGGTTTTGCAGTACCCCAAATCCTCGTTCCACATCTTTTCGGCATCCCTCTTGCATAGCCGAGAATTTGCGTTTCTTTGCCGAATCAGGATGCTTGATGGACATAATAATGGTTGCTATCTCTGGGTATATCCCATCACCGAGATAGTAGGCCATATCATATTGGTTTCCATTAACCTCGAAGTTAACAGGAGGTGTTTTCCCTCTGATTAGGTTCTTAAAAATATAAGACCGGTTCATTACATTAATATCGTTATTGGAACCAGGCATACCGAAAAAGGCATGCCAAAACCAAAGATCTTGTGAAACAACTGCCTCCAAAACAATACTTTCGTCGCCTTTGTAGGCAGTGTATGCACCAGATTCGGCAGATGGACATCTATCCCATTTCCAATGCATACAATCAACACTACCTAGCATCCCAGGAAATCCCCTAGCTTTGTTCTGGTTAAGCAACAATTCTACATCATTTTCCGTGGGGTTGCGTAAATACCGTTCCTCATATAAATGCAGTATTGTCAAACAAAACCGACGTGTAGCCTCAAGAACCGTGCTTTCTCCGATGCGTAAGTACTCATCCAACGCATCCGCCACAGAACCATAAGCCAACATACGAATTGCAGCCGTAATTTTGACGTGTGGCGTTAATCCAAGGCGCCCGGTCGCATCCCTTTTTTGAACAAAATAAGGGTTAACTGATACTATATCCCGCAAGATACGGTTGAACAATTCTCTTCTCATTCGAAATCTCCTTCGAAATACATGGGGAGGAAAAGTCGGGTTATTTGAAAAGTAATCTGTATGTAGTTGTGTAGCTCCTTCTTCACGCCTCCTTTGAATTTCTGTCCGACAACGGGGCAACTGAATGTATGAAGTGACCAATCCTAAATTTATTGCTTGGTCATTCTGGTTAATCACAAATACTTCTTCGTCTGATGAGGAAGTTGTGTTATTACTATCTTCATTAGATGTTGAAGATAGGGTTAAATGATTAGGAGGATTATAAGAAGAGGAATTAAAAGAACCATAAAATATGTTGAAGTTTTGATTATCTGGCATTGTAAAACGGAGTGACGAAAGATAAGGGTAATATTAAACCCAAGAAAGACTTCACCTATATAGAAAAAATAGACAACAAATTATTGGCTCGATAAAAAACTATTTAAAACTTTATCAGTTGAATAGACAATACAACGCATAGATAAGGGTAATATTAAACCCAAGATAGACTTGACCAAACAAGGAAAAACAGACAACAATTATTGGCTCGATAAAAAACTATTTAAAACTTTATCAGTTGAATAGACAATACAACGCATAGATAAGGGTAATATTAAACCCAAGATAGACTTGACCAAACAAGAAAAAACAGACAACAATTATTCGCTCGATAAAAAACTATTTAAAACTTTATCAGTTGAATAGACAACACAACGCATAGATAAGGGTAATATTATTGAGTTAGACTTGCCTTATAAAGGAAAAACAGACCAAAAATTTTGATTCAGTAAAAAACTATTATTACCTTTATCAGTTGAATAGACAATTCAATGCATGTGCATATACAGTGGGAACATTAAAGGAAAGTTAGAGTTGTCATATAAAGGAAAAAGGCAAAAAAATCCCATTGTTAAGATCAAGACAAAATAAGTCTCATTACGTACCACCGATACAACTCATACTATAAAAGGCTAAATGCCAAAAACTTAAAAATTACCTAAAAACCAAAGTAACATAAAATACATGCAGTACTATCCAAATACAAAAATAAAATGTAACATGGATTGAATACAAAATAATCGAAGATCACTATTGAGTTGCGTTTTGATCGCCACGAGAGGAGCGTGGTGCCATAAACGGAGGCATACTTGACGAAGTCCCCAGACCACCCGTGTTCCACATTTGAGATGGTAGAGTTGTCGCAAAATTAGCAAAACCTGGATGGGGAGAATGAGAATGAGCACGTCCAAGTTGTAGGTGCAAATTTGTGTTTTCATTCTTATAAACCCCCAATTCCTCCATCCTTTCCCTCGATTGGTCCAAATGAAACTTTCGAAGTTGTTCTGTTAAATCGGCTGATTCTTGGGCAAAATTGTAAGCTTCGGCCTATAAAATTTTGTTTGTAAGTTTCTCATAAAATTTCTTTAAATATATATTTGTGTTTAAATTATAAATATACTTACGTATGTCCAGTTATCTACCGGCGGAATTGCAACATGTTCAGCTGGATGGTTTAGGGTTTCAGTAACAATTCCCCCCAAACAGTCGTACGTTTCCACCTCCCAGTTCACTTGGTAGCAATATTTCTGGGAGTTAGTAACCTCGCGCCAATATTCCAAATAGAAATCATATGTAACCCTATCTTGGAGGTATTCATTTATGGTTATGGAACACGATTCCCTCATTTTGGTAGCCTCAGCATCAGTTATGTTGTTCACACGGCTTGGGGGGTCGGGCGGAATTCTCCATCCACCATAGATTTGATGCCATATCCGGTCTCCAAGGTACACGTTATGCTGTAAAGTGTAATTAGTATCAGGCATGTAACAGAAAATTTAAAAATAAAATAAATAAAGTTGACTAATTAATTTAAACAAGTGTCAAACTCACAGTGCCAACCCAAGTTAATACGGCGCGGGAATCTGATAGCACCATAGCTACACGGATAGTCTCATTAATATGAAGTGGCACAATATCAACCCACGGTCTCCATGTCACAACATCCATTGTCAATGCATTCAAAAGATTCCTTGCACCCTTAAGATCATTACTCTTCCTTCGCGTAGTCTTCCACCGCGAACATATTGGCCAAGGACAATCGGTCTCATCGGGGATACTGTGTGGTCGGAGTATACCAAGATATTCGTACCCCCAAAACTTCAATTTGGAAAAAAAAAACAAATTTAATAATTTACCACCAAACACACGGTTAAAGGAAATTTCAAAGAAATTAAATTACCTCCAAAATTTGACAAGATCCGGTTAGAGACTTTTGACCCCTCCCTGCTGCACCAAGCGTGGAATAAAGTCTTGACATACCAGCACTACCCCTATCAAAATTTCCCACAGTATTTGTATCCTCAAAGGCCGCTAACCATCCAGCATCGATGTAATTCTTAGCATTGGAAAAGAAGAATTATCCCAGAACATACATCCAAAAAGCTCGCGCCACTCGCTCGGCAAGCACATTATCCTGGGCGCCTCAACCAACTTTTCTTTTGTAAAGTATGACCCCAAAAACGCAACAGTAATGGCATCTGAAATCCACTGCATCGGGATACCTTCTCTCTTACATACGACCGAGTCTTTTAAATCTGGGAAAATGTTGGCACGGACATGTTCAAAGGTATATTTATCTGGGTCATATGGAGGTGCCTCACCAATACCAATACTGATTCCTGTCAGCATCACCCAATCTAATAGCGTAAACCCCATTTCACCAAATGAGAAATGAATGGTGTTCGTTGTATCCCAGAAACGCTCGACGATATAATCAATCAATGCATGTGACGAGTCACCAACATCCATTGTTAAAAAACGGTCCCATCCTACCTTTTCAATAATAAATTTGCCTCTTTCGCAGTATCTGCTTACAGCTTTGTAGGCTGTTTGGACGGATTTGAGAGACCCACGATGCATATATTTGGTTTTGGGGTCTGCTCTGGAGGTCATATCGCTGGAAGCATGACCGGCATCATCTTCCACCATACTGTAATTTGGTAATCCCATGTCATCATTCAATCCTTCGGCCGTGCTCCCAACTGGTACATCCTCGGATGTTCTGGCCTTCTTGTTTTTTTTTTTACGACCCACAAATCGGGATACGGTATTTCTCAACATCTATCCATAAATCAACAACAATATATTAAGTTCAAACAAAACTATACACTCACAATCCATATTACAGAGATATACATTGCAAATGGCAAAAAAAACATAACAATTAAATAATAAAATAATTTCACTACTAATAACTGTCATTAAAATCCATCTCCAACACTAACCATTTTTAAAACTAATAACTTATTAATATTAAAATGTAACTTTAATTTTAAATAGACATTAAAATTAATAAATATCTTATACAAATGACATTAAAATTCATATTAAACTCATTTAAACTCATATTAAAATTCATATTCAAATTCATATTAACTCATACATGTTGGATTAAAATTTTTGTACAACAAAGACAAAATAAAGAAATTGATAAAGCTAAATCAAGAATTAATAGAACAATAATAGAGTGAGTTTAATAAAATTTACCGTTTGTGTTTTGGGTTAAAATCAACTCGCCGGTCCTGGGTGACTTTTTTCTACGGAACGTTTGTGTATGAATTGAAGAAGATGAGAGAGCGTGTATTTATAGTTAAAATTGTGTATGAATGTAAAACGTTAAAATGCCACGTTAACCCACACGTAACCTTGTTAAATGCCACGAAAGGCATAGACGCTCTCCATCAGCCACGCTATGTGACGGGACGCTCTACTTCAACAACGCACATGCAAGACGCCCTTGGGTATCAACGCCCAGCCCACGCACGCTATTCTCCATCTACGCCAGCCACGAAGCCTCCCACGCACGCTCATGTGTCTCAACGTGCAGCCGCACGCTCTCCCCCATTACCGCCCAGCCACGACGCTCTCCTGCAACTAAGCCCATCGCTCCACACTGCTGTCCATCAACGCCCACTCTCCACGCTCTCCCCGGTGCAGCGTTAACATGCGCACCCATAAGTGGACGTACGCTGAACGCTTATATGGGTGGACGTTTTTTGGGTAGACGTTTATGTAAGCAGCCGTTTTATGGGTAGCCGTTCACTACGAAGCGCGTTTATCATTAAACGTCCACATAGTCAAACGCTTAATTCGTAGACGCTACCGCAATACAACGCTTGTTTAACGGACGTTTATCGGGGTAAACGTCCAATATACGTCCATCTACAGAAGCGTACTAAAATAACAACGCTCTTATACAGTTGCGTCTCGTTCCAGAATATGAAACGCTCCAGTAAGGGGACGTCCAAAATGGTACGCTTTGTTAGATGAGCTTCCGTGTCGAGTAACGTCATTCTAAAATAGCGTTTTGTAACATACGCTCTACCTTATATACGGGCGATCATATTTGATCTGTAACACGCTGTGCAAAACGGGAAAAAAAATCAATTTTTTTTACTCTTTACTCTATGGTATACTCGCCCTATTGCAGTTGCCCTAAATGATTGTCTAAGGCCACCAAGCATAGAGCGTCCACGTGCTCGAAGCAAAGGATGCTCTGGACTACAAAAATATAATATAGTTAAACAATAAAGCTTATCATACTTTTATGCGAGTCAAAAATTATTAGCAGATTGCGTAATATAAAACTATCCAATGTAGGCATCCAAACTAGAATCTACAATTGATGGAGATTAAATACCACTATGAATGGCTTCATAAACTACTAATTAAACCAAACCAAAAAATAATCAGGAAAAAACCCAAAAATTACCATGAGAACACTGTCAACCAGAGTAATACCATGAGAATTATAAAAACTAATACAAATCTAAGATGGAGTTAAACCCTTCAATGAGAAGTTAAAGATGTTCTTCTTAACCTAAGAGACCCAAAAAAACAATAACGAAAAAACAACTATCCAGTTAGGATTAATGATCAAAATGGAATTATAATTAAGGGTTTTCTTTGTTACCTGATCAGGAGAAGACATCTTCAATCAACTTGAATAGTTCTCTTGAAGGGAAAAATAGTTGAGGAAACATATTGCTGCAAAAACTAGAGAAGAATTAAATATCGAAAACTTAAACCTCGTAAAAAATTAACAAACTCAAAAACTCAATCTTCGGACCACCATCAAAAACCCAATCAACAAACTCATGACCAGAATTTTTCCTGAGAGAAGAAATCGTAAAATTCATGTAGTTTCTAGTGGAGATTAAAGAGAGAGCTTTAAAGCTTGATTTCTATTCACAAGAACAAAGAGGTAACGCTTCAGAGCAAGAGCAGTAGATAGTGAGTGGTCGAGAGAGGGATTAAAACAAAAGATGAAACTCTAGATTGAAGTAATAAAGGAGATCCCGGGTTTTGCTAAGAGAAAAAAACCATTATAAGAGAGAGATGAGATCTGCTTGTACATAGGTTAGAATTATCGAAAGAGATTAGGTTTAACCCCTAATTTGGTTTTTGTTTTCCTTGACCAAACCTCCTAATTTTCATATTCTGTAAAAATCTTAAGTGCCATTTTTTAGTTCTCAAGAAGTGTGTATGGAGGACATGAAATCGGTGGTTGGAGTTAGCAAAAAAGTAGTGGAGAAGAATGGGAGAGTAATAGCAGAGAAGGAAAATTAGGTTTACTTAAAGAAATGGGATCATGCGCTTCAGTTTATAACTTACTCATATCTGCCTTCAGTATTAGTGGATCCTAAATTATACACATAGGATACTCTTAGAAGAACTGTTATAACAACCTTCCAATTATATAACAGTTTTAAAAAGAATCTGTTACAATATCTTGAAAATAGTAACAGTTTATAACTGTTATCATTCATCATATTATTATAATAATATTTTTCTATAAAAACTGCCATGGTATAATTCTTCAGTAACAGTTGTGAAACTGTCATGAATGTTTCTCACTATTAGTATGATTTTTAGTAAGAAACTGTTACATATATCACCCCATCAATTCTATGGTGACAGTTAATTAGTGAACTGTTATTATTTTGATGTTTGAACTGTCATAAAAGACCAGATTTGCACTAGTGGTTGCGTACTCGAGAATGCATTATAGTGCGAATGCACTATTATACCGTGATGCATGATTGAGAATGCATCACTGAGCTAATGTTGCGTATTCGAGAATGCACCATAGTGCTTATGCACTATTATGTCGTGATGCATGATTGAGAATGCATCACTGAACAAATGTTGCGTATTCGAGAATGCATCATAGTGCTAATGCACTATTATGCCGTGATGCATGATTGAGAATGCATCACTAAACTAATGTTGTGTATCCGAAAATGCATTATAGTGCTAATGCACTATTATGCCGTGATGCATGATTGAGAATGCATCACTGAACCAATATTGCTTATCCTAGAGCATCATAGTGCTAATGCACTATTATGCCGTGATTCATGATTGAGAATGCATCACTGAACCAACGTTGCATATTCGAGAATGCATTATAATGCTAATGCACTATTATGTCGTGACGCATGATTGAGAATGCATCATTGAACCAACGTTGCATATTCAAGAATGCATTAAGTGCTAATGCACTATTATGCCGTGTTGTATGATTGAGAATGCATCACCGAACTAATGTTGTGTATCCGAGAAGGTATCATAGTGCTAATGCACTATTATGCCGTGATGCATGTCTGAGAATGCATCACTAGAAAGTGCAGTAGATGAACGTCATATATCCTCCTATATCTACGTGTATAAATGCAAATAAAACATATATAGGGATGAGGTGTTGGTTTGAAATCGATGATGCTTAGCTATGCCAACCAGTTAGGAGATATGTTAACCAAATAGCGGATTAGCCTTAGCTATGCTAACCAATTAGCGGATCTGCGTAGAGGCGCCAACCAGTTAGCGGATTGGCCTGGAGGCGCCAACCAGTTAGCGGATTTGCCTAGAGGAGCCAACCAGTTAGCGGATTTGCCTAGGAGGCGCCAACCAGTTGGCGTTTTTGCTTAGAGTGGAGTCGATGGATGTCACTTCCCTTTCTTTTATTTATTTGTAAAAATGCGTATAAAACATATATAATGAGGGAGCTTTGCTTGAATGTGCATGAGTTGTAATGCACATATATATGCGATGTTGCATATACGTTAGAGCATACTTGATGCTTAAGCATCAATATGCTTGTAGCTTAACCGATAAAGCTTGAATGTGCATGAGCGGTAATGCACATATATAAATATACGATGTGGAATATACGTTGGAGCATACTTGATGCTTAAGCATCAATATGCTTGTAGCTTAGCCCATAAAGCTTGAATTATGCGAAAGCATCATTCAATCGTGTTACGAACTCGAGAACGCATGTTTGCATAACAAATAGCGATAGTTATGCACAAACTAGTGCATACCTTGCGAAAGTCCATCGGCCTATACAGTCTAGGCTTTGCTTGGTCTTTGGCCTTGCGATGAAGTGGGAGTTGATGTTGGCTTTGCCTTAATAGGCTTAAGTTGCTTGTTTCCTTTCGAATTGACACTTTGATGAACTATGGTCATGCTTGATCCCTTCAAGGTACGGGTTGTGTACGTAGGAAGCCACAATGCAATACATTGAGGTCAAGCATCTGGTCGTTCATATCATCTAATTTGGAGATGATTGTGACTCTTTGGTAACTCATATCATCTGGCTCGGCAATGCTAAGCAAGAGATGATTGTTATTGCACTTATTGAGGTAGTTGTATTCCATTAGAGGGATGTTCATACTTCCTATCAAGCCATACGGTATGAACGGAATATGCCTGTTTGCTGCACCATTGGCAAGAGCAAAACCAGTGCACACTCCAGCGTATGGTCGAAGCTGAATTGATCAAGCGGAAAATTAGGCTTGAAATGTGATGTAGTTTAAAAGTGGTAAATAAAGATTCGTTACTCAGACTTATGAAGATTGATTTTAAATTTAATTTCTAAAACTAAAAGTATGAAAACTCAAATATTTTTTATAAAGTTGGGAGAAACTGAGACTAGGATTCCACTATTTTCCAATTTCAAAGTGATAATAATTTTAATCATGCAATTCTAACATTTTAATTTGATTCTAAATCATTGGAAAAATAGATTTTCAAAACAACAACTGTATAACAAAAGCATGGAGCATCTAGGACCTAAGCCGAGGCATGCACCATCTAACGGAATCACAATTGCTTAACAAAAATCTTTTAAATCAATTTTTAATCAAGGCAATTAATCATAAATAAATTGCATAAATTAATTAAATAATTACCACATATCTGTTGGAAAAGTAGCTTCCTCCGTAGCCTCAGAGATGAAGTTTAGCTCCTCATTGTAATGGCAAAATCCTCAAAAATCATTTTTATAACTCAAAAATTGCTTACAATAAGAATAAAAATGCTCACAGACACCTTCATTCGTTTATAAGTGTTGCTGTGAACACCTCACACCGTTACAGAAGGTATTTCGAATGAATACGCAACAAGAAGTAGATTTCTGATCGGTTTGAATTAAAGTACGGTTTTTGTTGTGTGATGAACGACGGTTCTTGGGTGTAATTTGTTCTTCTTCTCCGGTGATGTAGCAGCAGCAATATTTCGTATGTATACTTCTTTTCACGCTGTTCTCTTTGATTCTAAGCTTCACCCCTCGATTTCTCCTCCCCTGGACCTCTATGGACTCTTATATATAGAGTACAACCACAAAACAACCCCAAATTACGTCCAGAACTTCCTTAAATTCTTGGCAAAAATTTTCCCGTGAAAAGCAATTTTCTTTCCTGATTTCGATTCTTTCTCTGATTCTTGATCCTATTAAGAGAAGAAATTGATCTCTTTCTCTTTTTAATTCTTTCCCAAACAAGATGATTCCTAAGTTAAGGAATTTCCAAACTCAAATCTTGTTTCCAAATCCAACTTAAGTTTCCTTTTTTCGTTGTTTACGTGAAGAAGAAATTTTCTTCCCTCCAAAATTGACATTCAAAATCTTGGGTGTGGTTGCCCTGATCCAAAAAGTGGGTGCCTTAATCCAATGTGAGGGTGCCTTTAACATTTCTCCAAAAACACCTACAAAGAAATAAAAACCATAATAAATACGAAATCGAGTATCCACAATACATATAATTGAGATCAAATCAGACACAAAAAATGTGTCTATCAAATACCCCCAAACTTATTATTTGCTAGTCCTCGAGCAAATCTAATCTAGAAAATAAAATCCTAACTCACTTTCGCAGGAATCGCTACTACATTTAGCATATGTAATAAGCCGTTAAACCCCTAGGTGTCCCTAGTGGACGAGTTTTGTCTCGTGAGGGTTTACAAGAGGTATACCCACAAAACCTTTACTCCAGATTTTAGCGACTCGTGAGCGATTAAGGATAGACACTAAACAAGCTATTTAGTTGGCTTACTCAATTCTTCGCTATGGGAATCATTACCCTATATGAGTCCAGTTGCTGTATGCGAGTGTTTACTCAAGCATACTAAAATTCATATATAAGACTCTACTCAGATAATCATTTGACCACAAGGCTCAAAATCTATCACAGTTCAATCACATGAAAAGATTTAGAAGATGAACATGGAAAATATGAAGGTTGCACATGTTGACTAAGGTGAACGGTGTTTTCCATATCTTTCTGAAGGTCAGTGCCAGGATGAATCCTAATGGATTGAGATACATGGTCTTAAGCCTAATACGAATATCGACTCAACTGGTATATACAAGGGTCCCAGCGATCGATTTATTGAAAATAAAACGATAAAAATATTGAAAACATGATTGGATCAAATTGAATCCAAGCGCATGATTCTTATCAGCGTCTTACGTGATAGCTCTCATGGATCCTGCGTTCCACGCTTGCTTAGGCGACGGAGACAGGGAGAACACACACATATTGCTATCAAAGTGTCAATATTGTTTTTTTTTTGTTTTTTTTTTTCATAAAACTAAAATATAATAATGGGGCTTGATCTCAAAACACTCTTTTTCATCCTAGCGGCGATGACAATTTGATACTGGGGCCCACCAGATCACTTAGAGAAACACAAAATTGCAAAAATAAAAACAGAAAGTGATATGGTAGTGATAGACTCCGAGATGTGGTGACAACTATCATGTTATTTCTAACACCTGAACTCTGTCCTTTTATGAATAAACCATTTCACTGGGCACACCAATTTCTATAGAAAAAGAGATAAGTTTCCATCTACCTAGAATGGTTAGTGTCACCCTGAAGTGTTCACAAGTTTCTAAAATTCTAGAGCTTTATTATTCGACTAAAAAGTTTCTCCCTTACCCCTAAACTTAAATCAAACATTGTCCTCAATGTTTCTAAAGATGAATGATTAAGAGCATGAACAAGGAGAAACTGTTACCAATCGAAGGAAAAGAGCTAAGGAAATATATTACCGTGTCGCATGAACATGGGTTACCTCCCAGGAAGTGCTAAGTTTAAAGTCTTCAGCCAGACTTAGAAAGAATTAGTCACCTCATAAAATCATATAGTAACAGTCGGAAAAACTGTGGGTCATCTGAATCAAATAGGGCTATCACAAATAAGAGGAAACAACAACAAGCCAAGAAAATGAACAAACCGAGCACACCCTTATTTAGTTTTCTATTTACAACAACTACTTCTAGCTGTGGTTCAGGTTCAGGCTCTATAACAGGGTCTAGATAAAATATTTTCATAGGATGGATCTCCTCGTAGACAGGATCAAAAGAATCAGGTTGTAGAGTCTGGAATAACTCAACTAAGAACTTAGAAGCACATAATAATAACCTAAATAATTGTGGATCCTTAAAGTCAATCAAATTTGACTCACACAGTTGACTACTATGAAGGTGGTCATTCTTAAACAAATGTGTCGATTCTAATCTCCTAAAATGATTAGGCTTAGTCTCAAAACTTAATAAATGACACATTTGAAATTCTAATGTTCCCACATATGGACGAAAATATTTTGGTGGGAAAACAAAGTCAATCTTGGTATTACTGCCTAGGTAAACCACATCGACCAGAGGATGGGTTTCTAGCAACTGAATTTCTTTTTGGACATAGTTAGGCTCAGGAAAAAGTGTCTGAAGATAATCTCGCAATATGGTAGAGGCACAAATGTCAAGTCCCAAGTGAGGGACTTTAAGAAGGGATACTTGACAATCACAAGAATCATCGGTACCCCTAAACTTAGTGTGGACACTGCTCTCAGATGGACTCAAAACTATTGGTTGGATTCTAAGGTTTTTAGGGTCAGAACTACACTCAGCTTCTTCTATAGGAGGAAATAAGGTAGACTTAGAAACTTGTAAAGGTTCAAACTTAGCTTTCCAAATATTATAAGTTTCCATCAAAAGGGCAGAATCTAACAAAGTATTCACCTCATTAATAACACTATCATCGTCAACATCAAACCCAAAGTGGGCTAGGCATTTCTCTAATGGATCTTCTAACAAAGTGTTTGGTAAAGATTTCTGAACTGAAGTACTAGTTATATTCACTTCTTCTAAATCATAGATATCACAAGAAGGTTGTCTACTCATACTAAAAAGATTCAGTTCAATAGCCATTTTACCAAAATAAAAATTAATTATTCCATTTCCATAATTGATGACGATATTATTTGTAGCTAAAAAGGGATGACCTAAGATCACTGGTACTTGAGCCTCTGGGACCTGAAAAGGTTGGGTGTCTCGGACATCAAAATCCACTGGCGAAACAATTATATCAACCTGAATCAAATCATCCTCTATCACGTTAAAATTCTCTGTTAGTATATCATCTTCGTCAGAGACTATTGTCTTCGCATCGTTAGACTCCAAATCACTAGTCTCAGGACAAACTCGTTCCTCTAAAACATCTTCATACTCATAAGAACAAGGAAATATTACTCCGTCCAAAGTAATGTTATCTCTAGTCAAATCCTCTTCCTTTTGAATAGGTGAATAATCATACATATTATTAGGATTTAAACTAGAGACAACATTATTATCATTATGCTCAATTGGTGTAACAGTTTCCTCGTCATTATGACTACGGATTTCTTCATCAACACTATAATCATCATCATAATAATATGAAGATGTTTGAACTTTATCTAAATACGTAGTGTCTTCTATTCTAACCTCGTCCTCTAAATTAGGTAAATACTCATTATTATCAAGGGTAAAATTGAAAATACTATTTTGGCAGTTAAGTTCAGTTTGAGCAATATCAGCAGCTAACCGTTCTTCTTCTTCAATTTCAACTAAATGAGTCTTAAGTTCACTGAGAGCGGTATTTAAAGCTGCAAGTTCTTTATTCTGTTCTAATGACTCTTCATGAATTTCTTTCATTAACATCTTAGTCCTACGCGTCGACTCAGTTATTTGCTTGAGTGATTCTTCTAGAGAGGTATTTGGATCACTATAAGGAATAGTATATCCCATCCGCTTCTTGGAATTTTTGAAAGAAATAGTACTAGCTTGCAACTTCTCGAGGGCATCCTTCAAAGACAAAGAACTCGAATTTTGCTCATTTTCATGTTCATATGACTGATGTGTATATGAATAGTAATTGGGATCACCTTGGTATGAGCAATAACCTCCAAAAGGTTGGTGGTGGTCCCAACTACTACCCACACCATGTTGATAGTATGGATAATGTCTATTTTGAAATTCAGTCTGATATTCATTGTATTGGTCCTCATAATACCAGTTCGACATTTTCTAACAAAAAGTTCCTAATAAATTTACAAAAATGTAAGAAAATAAATCCTAACAGGAAGGGGTTCTAAACATACACAAACAAGGCCGACTCAACCAAATCAAACCTATTGAATCTAGCAAACAAAAAACATGATGGCTCCACTTAGATTGTTTCTAGACCAGCTTCTATTCTTTCGAAAGGCAACTAGTTACAGTTTTTGCAAACCCCTTAGGACTATCCGAATTAGATTAAGTCGAAGAGAAACAGGATAAGCTCTAAGGAGCTTTGATAACCCTGCCTCTTTGGCAACGTTTCCCTGGGTTACAAGGCGGCGCTAATCAACTTAAAATAATCTTTTCGAACTTCGAGTTAGGCTAACAAAGCAACCAATACAATCCTTTTGAATGATTTTCCAATAAGCTCGATACCCTATCGGTCTTCTTTCTAGTCAAATTTTAAGGATTAGGTTCGCGTTAGGTAACGTGTTCCTAAGGCGGGCAAGAAGGAAACGGTGATGAAATCCGAGTCCTTATCTTGTATGGCCAGTTCTTGCCCTTTACTAGAAAAGTAAGTCCGTTTTCAGTTCCTCATCATATATGTATATGAAGGAATACAGTAAACCTACTTGCAGGAGATTCGTGGGTTGATCGAGTCTTACCTCCCGTACCCGACGGGCGATGAATCGGTTGAAGTCGACTCGGGCCACCAACTCCTGTGTCAGTGTGCAAACCCGAGGGGCCGAGTCAATATCGTAATTGTCGTCCTTCCCTGTGCAATTTATATTTAATACTACCCTTCCGTAGGGTTAAAAATAATAATAAAGTCCAAAAAGTCCAAAGTCCAAAGTCCAAAGAGAAGTGTCCAAAAATAAAAACAAATACAGAAACAATTAAAATCCTAATAAAGTTTTCTAAAAATAACATCTAATTAAAATCTAATGAAAAAAAAATCTTCGTCTTC